>JBAMBF010000592.1:0-600000 GCA_037043605.1 Drosophila multiciliata
AAGTTTACAGTTTGCCAACAGTCTACAAGGGTTTGTTTAATAACAGTTCAGTATGTGGAAACGAATATTTAAATTTAACGAACGTAATAAATAAAATGGCGTTAAACCCAATGCGTATTCACCAAGTTTAGCAATAAGACTACAATAATATGCTTTAATGCTGCCGCAGGCTAGATACCCGGCAAGGATGACAGGTGTTGTAAGACTCATAGTAATAATACTATGTGTATTATTTTCGGAAAGCTTTTAAGCAAGCAGCATTTGGCATTTAAAATTCCCATTGGTAATATGCGGGGGCTCATAAAGTATGACTCTATAGACACACTGAGACAGCGGCGCTGAGTTCGGTTTCCCAAGTTGGCCAAGTCAATAGGCGCCATCAACAAGCAACAAGCGAAGGCCCGCAAAGGAGGAAACCTAAATTAAATGCAGACTACAAATAAATGTGTGTGTGTTTGTATGCATGCAAGTATCTGTGTATCTGCACTCAGAAAATCTAAGGCGAAACTAATTTTAATTTTAAACAAAAATTATATGGTTTTTTAAATTAAATTTAGAAACAAACAGTTGTAAATTATAATAAAACAAATTTTTAATAATTCACTTGATTTAACGAAAGACAAAACTTTTCGTTTTAAAAATATACTCTTTTAATTATCATGAATATTTTTTATAATTTAGGTAGATTGTTTCTCAGAGTGCGTATTTGTTAGTTTTCTACTTTGGTAATGTCTGCATTTGCGTGACCCACATTAATCACATAAGTCCATACCCGACCCTGCCCCTGCTGTTGCCCTTAGATGAGAGCGGCCTAAGCCCGAGCTGGGCACCCATCGATTGGCTTCTGCGGAGCTCAGATGTCGCACCATTACATCCAATAACAAATCGCAACAAAATCACAAAGAATCGAATTTAAAAGCGAATTACAATCAAATGTATTTAAGCACCAAGCCGACCAAAATCTAACCTCCAACTTTAGCAGCTGTCAAACAGGCACAACCAATACCCACAACCAACACACACACCCAACTCTCAATCACATACATACGACCAGATGTCGAATGAGAGCTCCCCAATTGACTTTCGTTGGAACGAAATAAAACAGACAACAACCAGACACACACATTTGTTGTGTGTGTGTGTGTGTGTGGATGTGCCGATTGTTGACTGACTCGATTGAACTTTATACGTATATTGTTGTTTTATTTTCGAGCTGATTTTTTTTTATTTGGGTCTACATTTTTTATATGTGGGTGGATGGCGTTTTTTATATAGTGCTGCTAGCGTCAAACCGTTGTTTTTGTCGCCGACGGATGCTGTAAAGCTACAACCCCTGCAACACATACCTTATTTTAGTGACACACACATACATGCGCACATAACCTCAAATAGGCCGTTACGAAAAAAAACGCAGCCACAAAGGCAACGTTGCATTGGCGAACATGGCAAAGAAAACAAGCAAATAAAAAAACCCAATGCTCCCACAAGAAATCATCGAAATTACCTCCCTGATGGACTTAAATAGGTTTTTTTTTTAGCAATTGCAGCTACCTGATTGTCGCAGCCATCAGCAAGAAAGTTTGAAGTGAATAAGCCATCATCTGGCTGAGGCACCTAACGATAACAGACTTTAGCAGAGCGTCCAACTTTTGAGTGGGTATCATTGGCAAGTAATGCTCAATTTGGCCAAAATATTCATC
The DNA here is from genome assembly GCA_037043605.1 of Drosophila multiciliata. NCBI lineage: Eukaryota > Metazoa > Arthropoda > Insecta > Diptera > Drosophilidae > Drosophila > Drosophila multiciliata. The sequence continues at coordinate 1,701 of JBAMBF010000592.1, forward strand.
TGCTTTTTTGGACTATAAAAGTCAAAGTCACATTTAAAAATGCTATGCAAAATAAATAAATTGTGAATAGTTGTTTGTTTTAATATAAGTGTATATATTTTGAGTTTCTTATGTATATATTTATATTTAAATTATTTATTTAAAAATTTAAGCTTAAGTATAAAACCAAAAGTGCAAAAATGATGTATTTTATATTGGTTTTTTTTTTTTTTTGCATATTTCCAGCCGTCAGATATTCGTTTGTACATTGTATGTTTATTGGCACCACCAAGCAGGAAACTTGAGCACATACCCACTTACACACCACACACACACACACACACTCAGGCATCGATATTGACTTGGACACGCACATAGGCAGGCGCATGAAAACCAATAAATATTGTTCATCCACTCGAATGCTTTTTAACTGAAAATCGTTGAACCCTTTGCCCCAACCTCCAAAACGGTGCTACAAACTACACCAGTGTGTGTGCGTGTGTGTGTGTGTGCATGTATTCGACGAAAAAGCAGCAAAAAACTACTCGTTGTATCAAGAAACAGATCGATGGCAAAGCCTCGACTGGCAGCAATACAACATCTCTTTGGAGTCCGGCTAAAATGCAAATAAACATTTCTTACGATATGCATTTCATCTGGTCCTACGTTCCACACAAAGCACAACACAACACAACACAACACACACAACCAACTGTACATATGCCAGGGCAACACACACTACAAGCTGGAAGCAGAAGCAGAAGTTAGGTTACCTCACACATGGGAATGCCGTTCATATTCGTCAAGGATGTCAGACAGTTATGTGGCTCGATGGGTCCTTAAAAGACCCTCAGCTGTCTGCTCAACGCCCTAAGCGACTTGTGCAACCATTTTTAACATTCGTCCTAAGCATCAAATAGAGGTGGCTATTTCTAAGCACGATACACAGAATTTAAATGAAATCATATTTTATATATATATATATTTATATTCTGTAATAAAAAAAAAACACTAGGCTTTGTTGACAATTCATATAATTGTTTGTTGCTTTCGGTGACCTCTTTTTTACATTTTTTGAATTATGTCTTTCGCAGCAGAGTAATTTTTTATCTGACTCCGAAATACATCGGGGTTAAAAAAAAAAACCTAAAAACAATTTACAAGGAATTTATTTAAGAAAAATATTCATTCCAAGAATAAAATTAACAGACTGCATATCCATATATACTTAACTTTGTCCATCATTAATTTATAAAAAAGATTGACTCTATATTTTTTTCCGCATCTCACTTAGGAAAGACCACCTCTAGTGCAATAGCCGGTGATGAATTTCCTTGTGCAAAACATTGCTGCAACAATTAATCATGGTGCCAAAGCTAAAATCAAGTAAAAGTTAAGAAAAATATTTATACAATCAAAAAAAAATATATATATATATATTTATATATACATATGTAATATATAAAATGCGCTCTCTTTGGTGATAATTTAGTTGATGCTGCAAAATAAATTATGTGTAGCTTGGGGCATGATAAAAGCGTGACAAGCCGTGATTTCAACCGAGCGTCAGGGGAATTGAGTGCTGAATTTGACTGTCAGTTTTGGGCGACGTAATTTTTAGCGCTGCTTTTGTTTTATTTAACTTGTCAGCTTGTGCTACTATATATGTGTGTGTGTGTGTGTGTGTGTTTGTTGGTTGCGATTGCAATAGCATAATAAATGAGGAACTTCAAAGGGTTAAAGGGGCAGCGACTGCAATACTTGTTTAATTTATTGCCTTATTGAAAATTCCCATCGATTTTCTAGCGACAAAGAGAGAAATGTAGAGAGAGAGAGAGAGGAAGAATGAGATGGTGGGGGTAAGGTGTTGCAGCAACGTTGCTTTGTGGCGGCAACAGCAATAATAAATTTTCTAAATGTCATTAATCTTTTTTGCTGTTGCAGTTGCAGTTGCTGGACAAGATCTGCTTAAAGGGGCCGCCAAGGGGTCCGGCTCTGACTCTGGCTCCAACTTTGACTGAGTCTCCTGTTGTGCGTATATAAGTGTGTGTGAATGCGGTGTGCGTGAGCTGTGGGTGTGGGTGTGGGAGTGGCTGTCGCTGCTGGGGGCTGCTTAGTTAGCTGCCACTTAAGTTGCCGCTTGATTTCTTAGTTTGCAATAAAACAACGTAACAAGATATTCCGACTTTCCACACCACACTATATGCACGTGTGTGTGTGTGTGTGTGTGCGTGTGTATGTGTGTGTGCAGCTACATTTTTGCGTTCACACTCGGCACTTTTTAGGATGGCTGGTTAGTCAAGGATTCTGAGGCATGTTGCACAGGGACGAGCAGAATGCTGAAAGTCGTCCGGCCATCCGTGCGGGATGTTTAGGGGGTTAGTGGTGGGGATTAGTTAAAGGAGGTTAGGAAAGTGCCCATCAACATGTTAGAACGGTTCTGCAAAGTGCAGACGATCCATCAACGTTGAAATTCGAAGTGAAAGTTTTGCTTTGTGTTGAAGTTTGCAGCAATTTTGTAGTTGGGGTCATTGATGCGGCAACACTTTCATGTGAATGGCTTCTGTTTCTGGACGACTTGGTAAGTCCCTCGTCAACAGCAGCTTACCAATATCCATGCATATGCATACCTATTCATATTAATAAAGTCACCCACAGTACACAATCCATTGTGCTCAGATTGATAATCTCTCTCTTATTTTTGTTATTTATTATATACCTATATATCTAAATCTTTATCTATATCGATATCTATATATATATATATCTATATCTATATTTATATCCATATCCATATCTATTTCTAAATCTACATCTATATCTATATCTATATCTATATTTATATCAATATTTATATCTATATCTATATCGATTTCTTTATCTATATCTATATATATATATCTGTATCTATATCTATATTTATATCTACATCTATATCTATATCTATATCGATTTCTATATCAATATCTATATACATATATATATATCTATATCTATATCTATATCTAAATCAGAAGGTTGTATTTTAATATTTTATATTAAAATGTTACTTTTAATGTGGAATAATTAATTCTATTTGCCATTTAGAGGAAGAGAGGCAGTTAACAACCAGATTTATGACCTCAAACAAATACTGCAAACACCATACCTGAGTACACACACTTACACACACACACACACATACACACAGCCTTTTGCCATTATGCTCATATTTAATTTTAGTGGGTAGCCGCAAAAGTGTAATGCAATTAGTCTGCCAAATAAACCGATCTAATTTGAAAAAAACAAGTCGTGTCAGCTGCAACTGATTTTAATAATTTGATACGTTCAAATTCATTCAGTAATATTATTTATCTAAATAAATGTAGCTGCGTCTCTTCCCTTTAATATTGTACCAACAGCTTGCTTTCCATTCATTGTGAAGACTGCACAATTATAAGAAATTTTATTTTCAAAATAGCTAAATTATGTAAACATGCCAAATATGATTTTTGTATTACAAACCAAACCATAATTAAATCATAAATAAATAAATTCGGAATATTTTATTATTGTTTGACACCTGACAAGATACTACTTTTTGGGAAGGATACTTAATTAATTAATATCATATAAAATGTGAGTTGCGTTTTACACTAAAGAAAATTATTTTAACGAAATGAAATATTCGCACAGCATAAATATATAAAGACAACATTTTATTTTCAATGGGATTTCTAAAATTAACTCAATTATTTTATTAATTAATAAATATTGAAAATGGGTGAGTAATTTGAGGTAATATATAATAGTAAAGTATATCGTTGGAAATTTTAATTTTAATTTCAACTTCGGTGCTATGTTTGGCGTGTTGTTCACCAATTAAGTTTAATCGGAAAAATACAAAGATTGTAGTAAATTGATAAATATTAAATTTCAAGCAATGTGCCATGTTGTGGGAATTATGTGTGTGCGATAGAAAAATCATAGCATGAACAGCACAAAAGGCCATTTCAAAGCCAACTTTTTAACTCAATCAAAAATGCATGTCATTCAATTTGAGTTAATACGAAACGTAAGCCAAACTAGCCAGCAAATTAAACGCGGCCATTCATTTAAAATTCATTTCAATGGGAGTCCAGACGGATAGCTGAACAGACAGATAGTTGGACAGGTTAATGGCACAACAGCACTGGACGCAGCTGCATTGTTAGAAACCCATCCAGTTCAGCCGGTTGACATGCTACATAAGCTTAGATTAAAAGCTGACCTCTTGGCCGTCCCACTCAAGTAGCTTAAACTGCTGCCTTCGTGGCGAATAGAGCAGAGAGAGTATAATAAAATCTATGTCGGCGCCCATCAACGCAACTCATAATGCAGCTTCAGTATTGACAACCACTGAATGTGGCACAGGCTCAATTCGAGTGTCTTTTATAAAGCGCCGACAACAAAAGGAGGCTCTGCAGGGAAAGCAGCTTATGAGAGGCTCGAGTACCTCCGCATCTGGTGGCCCAACCATAAGCTGTCCAAGGTTTTCCATTTTATGTTGTGCCATTTTTTTTTTTTTAGCGAGCTTACTTTCAATTAACGGGACTGCTTTACAATTTAAGTGGAAAAACATGAAAGGATTTTGCTAGTCCAGAGAAGAAATAAAATATGTTGGATATTAAGAAATAAGTCCTTAATCCGTAGATAACAAACGATTTTTGTGCATTGAGTATATGTGGGTAATATGTGGGTTTTTAGCTAATTGAATAAATATTATGGAAATTAACATATTATATTTTAAGGTGCGCAAAAGTCTGCTGGTATTGTAAAATTTGTAAGTAATCCTCAAAAGTATATTTTTAATTTAAAAACTAGTAAAATAAAAATATACCAAGAAATACAAATAAAATACATTTTGAAATGTTGTGCCATAAAAAAATCTGAAATGTTTCATTGAATATACATTTATGTGTCGATTACCCTACCAAAGGGCTGATGATGTGTGTGGACTCTGCTTTGTCAGATCTTTGCTCTTGCTTTATTGCATTTAAATATGTTTCATATTTGATACTCTTGGTGCGTCCCATTGGCACTTGGAATGCTTTTTGCGGGTGCTCCACTGCATAACATAATAAAGAAATTTTCCGTCGCTTTTTTATGTCTGCCACCAACAAAAAATGTATTTTTTTTTTTTTATCTCGATGTTTTCGCTGTTTTTTTTTTAGCTTTTTTTTACGACTGTCAAATGGTTTGTTTATAATAATTTCACATTTGAGCCGCTGTGAGAGAGACTCCGCCAATTACTTAGTTATGTAAAGTAACTCATTTTCGCGCTGTGATGGACTTGGCAGAGCTCTGGAATTATTCACTGGGGCGCGTGAAAATATTTACATACGTTTTTCATCTTGGTGTGTGTAAAAGTGCTGAGTGCACCATTGCCTTCATTTTTACCAAAGTCATTCCATATTTATGCATAGCTTTGCGTCCTTTACGACAATAGTTTGGCGCCTTGTAGCAATAGCTGAGTGCAAAGATGTGTTCCACACTCTTTTGGGGCCAAAGTCGAACTTAATTGAAATTGTCAGTGCGCCACTTAACACTCGTCCAAGCAAATGTGTCTTTGGAGAGGGGTGGGTGGTAGGTGGTAGTTGCTGGTGGTTAGTGCAGAAATTGCAAAATTGGCATTGCAATAAATATTTGAATTTATGGTTCAATTACTGATTCAGTTGGCGCAGTTGGCCTTGCAACCAATTAACAGCAATTCTGTAAGTAATTCAATAAAGTTGCAAATTAATTTTATGGCATCACAAGAGCAAAAAAATAATATAACTCATTTACAAATATTTTTTTTTTTTTAATTTAATATTAATATAATTGAATTGAATCGTGTTGAAAATAGCAAAATACCAATGACAATTTAAAACCGAAAGCAGAAATTTCTCTTTTCTTTTTTGGCGATTCAATTACAGATTCCGATAAAGCTATATTATTATTATTCTTGTATGGATACAGCCTACACGATATATAATTTTTTGTTCACTATGTTCACATATCCAGAAGCTAATTTTTTTTTGCAGCTGATTTCTCATATAGCTGAGAGAATTTCAGTCTAATTATTGACAATACATTTTTCAGAATTTTTTATATAGATTCTCGTTAATTGTTATAAATATCTAAAATATTATGATTGTCATAGATGGTCTGAATTAAAAGAACCCCAGAAAAGGAAACACTTTTTTCTACTCTCAACTTAATTGATAATATTGTAACTGAAAATTTGTTTACCTTATAGACAAATGTGTATTCGTGAGGATGAAAATGGTAAGTGGCAAGTACTATGCGAAATATTATTAGATGTATCTGGGCGTATTATTCGATATTTTTAACAGCAACATGCACAATTGACTTCAATTAAGAGATTGCAATTATTTCATTAATTTGTGAAAACAAATGCTAAACGAACTGAAAAACTTTTGCGATGAAAATCACAAATGCTGAAATCAAGCAGAAACTGCGGGCAAAACGGGAGTACAGTTGGGAATAAAAGCAGGACCAGGAGTTGGAGCAGGAGCAGGAGCAGGAGCAGGAGCTGGTGTTGCGCAGGGGCTGAGCAGTAGCAGGAGCAGGAGCAGGCTGTTGGTTGGCGCTTGTTGCCTTTGTTTTTGAATCAAAATAAAGTGTGTTTTCCTCGATTATGGGTGGCTTTCTGCTAAACATTGTTGTCGGTTGGCCAACTATGCTGGTTACCCGGTTCGTTGCCGCTGCTCCTGCCCCATCTTCTAACAACTCTTCAAACTTTAGCCTGGTCATAACCCCCTCACCCCCCTTACCCAGCCCACCGCGTGCCTCGACAAAGCTCACGCCTTTACCGCGGAACAGTCGCGGCTTGCGTTGATTGTTATTTTATTGCCAGCGCATGGAGAGTCACGGACCAAAGCAGAAATTGTTTGTTGCTGTTTGCGGTTAAAATCTCATTTCGTCGTGCAAAGTCCAATACCACAATTTCACCCAAACAGAAACTGTCTGCCACCACCACCGCCCAGCCCCGCAGCATCTGCCTTGAAAATCGGCGCAACATTTTGCAATTAAAATCCCAACTCAAAAAAACACAAACTACAATCACCTAACTAGTTTCTACAAAATTTATGAATTTACAAAATACATAAATAAAATAATTGTGCAGTGCTTACAAAATGTTTTATGGAGCAGCAATTCGATTAAAGTCAGTATTATAATGTAGAGATTATTAATTGTTTCACAGTATACAAAAAAAAATGCGTTTCAAAATAAATGAAATCTATTCGAAACTTTTTTAATGTGTGTTTTAATTGTGTGTACGATATTTATTGATTATTCAATGCCAATTATAAAATTACCTTAAATTTTTTAATAGATGGACAGAATAATACGAGCTAGGATAAGCTAGGATAAGGAAAACGGTAGTTAAATTAAGATAATTTAAATATTATCACTAAAATTGGCAAAGTCGATCTTCAGTTCGTGTTTCTAGTTTTAGATTGTATTCAACCATGTTTATCTTCTTAAATTTTTTATTAATTATAAAAAAAAGTATTTCTGTTTGTTTGGAAAAAAAAGGAATAAAAAAACAATAACGGGCTAATGAGCCTGCCAGGAATCCACAAGGACAGCAAGTGTGAAAAGTAAATGTTGAAGGGCATTTTATAATGACTTGTTGACAATTCCAATTATGCAGATGGGTTCGAGGATGGCACATGCTCTGAATGTGGCTTATAAATGTGGCTTAAATATGCACATATGTATGTCCGGCATAAGCACACATACACACACACACACACACACCCACTCATATTTGCATGTAGTTAACAGCTCAAAATTCATGTTTATTTAAAGCAACATGCTAAAATTAGCGCTTGACATGGCAGACGAGAAGTCTGATAGATGAGGAGTAGATATATATGTATATATATATATATATATATATATATGTGTGTGTGTATACAGAAAGAGAGAAGGGGAACATTTAATTTACTTAATTACTTGCCCCTTGATTAACATATTTAAATGAAATGCTTCAACGCTGGAAGAAGCCCATTACCACGAGTACTACTACTTTTAGGCCATTGTTTTCCATCCTTCCCCGCCCCCACAGCAAAAACAGTTGATGAGGGGGGCGTGTCAACATAATGCACGCCTGATTGCCATCAACTTAGCAAATGACCAGCTGACTCAGCACATTTTGTTTGGAGAGTCGCATTCCGCATTCAGAATTTCATTTGGATTTTTGGATTTTGATTTGCATTTACTTTGAGTTTTATTAAAAAAAAGGAATAAAATATTTAATATATGTACTAAAATAAATTATAATTGCTTGTTCAAATGGAAAGTTGAAATCGCATTTTTCCATTACTTTCAAGCATTTTGAAATGCATAGCAAAATTTGTTGCTCCTGAAAATCATACCAGTTTCGATAAAGTGAACATTTTTACGGTTTGATTAGCATATTTTGAATAATCGAATTTTAGAGGCCATTTGTCAATTCAGTATTCAAAATGAGAGTCGCTCGTGATTCCTAAATGAGACCAAATAAATGTAGTCAACGCAAGCGAATAATATGAAATAAAAGCAGAGTAAATTGGCAATTGGTTCCTCAGCAGTGACACCATAAAAGAGGGAAATGAGTTTACGGCTTGTTAACTGACTGGTTGCCTGGCTGGCTGGCTGGCTGGCTGGATGGCAGAAAGTGCACATTGCATAATTACAATTTGGGATGACAGAGATATTTTTGCCTTTGCCAGCCACTCGGCAGCAATAACTAGCAAACGAGATAAAGCTGCTTGAGGAGAAGAGCCAGGAAAAAAAAACAGGACGAAATCCAGGACGAGAACCAGTACAACCACCAGCATCTGCAGGACGAGGGTTGTCTTTCTGGTTAAGCAGATTAAATGCTTTATGCGCAGGTTGCCAGGCGACCAGGATCAGCCGCAATGATAAAAATAAAATAAACGCCAGGACTTCAAGACACTCATACACACACACACACACACATACGTACACTTTTTAAAACACCTGCGGTCAAAATAATAGAAGTGCACGTAAATATTTTGGAAATTTTTTTAAATAAAATACTTTTTTATATTTATTTCTCTCAAACTAGTATTTAAATTTGGCATTATATTTATAATGCAATAATATTGTTTCCCATTACTAAAAATTATCATATTTTCTTAATTTTACTACGTTTAGAATTTGTGATAAAATTTTTTTTTTTTTTTTTTTTTTTTTTTTTTGGGAAACTGTGGAATTCAATTTGATTATTTTATAGAGGCTCTGATTTTGAGCAGCACAACTTCTATTATCTTGACCGCAACTGTAGGTGTGTGTTCGAGTATTTTCTATAGATGTGCACATTCCTCCTGTAGAGCATGACGCATGCCACGCCTAAGCTGCCAATAGCCGAGGGCGTGGCCAGTAACCGCCAAAGGATGGCAAAACTTGTGCGCAACGCAACCTGCAAGCAGCGGACAACAAACAAGGCAGAAATAAATAAATTTAAATTGTGCCAAAAATCAGACGATATTATTATAATTTATTATACAAGCAATTTGCAGGCATTTGTATATATTTCTCTCCCTGTCTCTTTCTCTCTCTCTCTCTCTCTCTCTCTCTCTCTACCGCTCTCCGTGTGTATCTGGTTCTAGCCACGGACAAAGTTTATTAGAAGTTTGGTCCCAAAATCAACGTTGAACAACTTTAAGCAATTTACTGCCGTTCATTTTGCCTGACGAGCAATTTGACTGACTCTGTTTTATTCTTTTATTCTTACCTCTCTCTCACTCTCCCATTTTATCTCACTCTCTCTCTCAACTTAACTGCTTTTCTCTCTGTTGTAGTATTTAGCAGCACAGCATAAAAGCAAATTTAATAAGAAATTACGAACATTTTTACCAGATGTTAAATAATATATCAAGGGAAATTCGCTATTGATTTTAAATCAATTTTTTTTTAAACTGTTTATTTTATTGTTATCATCAGTTTTCAGTGAACACAAAGTGAGTTATCAATAATTTAAATTAAAAATTATTTTAAATTTAGTGTCTCGATCTCTACTAGTTTCTGAGATAGACTTGTCCATAGATCGATCTCGATAACAAACAGAAATAATGTCAAAACAAATTGTTTCGCATTTTTTGGAATTATGTTTGGCCATCGAATCGATAATGCAACATTTTCTTCTTAGACTTTGGAGTATCTTGCGTCCAATTATCGTTATTTTATCCGTTTGGTCTCCAGTTGGATATCTTGTTACTCTGGTCATGTATGCTGACAACAGCGCTGCAATTCTAATCCATGTATTCTAATTAAAAAATTATTCAAAACTGCAATTGGCAATCTTAATTGTCTAGCTTTGCTACTAAAAAGACCTATAAACGTGATGATGCTGATCTTGCCACATTTTGTCGAAAGCGGTAGCAACAAATGGAAAAGTTCAAATAAAATTATGCAACACTTTGATACTCTGGTCTACAAAGCACATTTTCGATTGTTTAATCAAATGTGATGCATGTGGAAAAAGTTTCATTGCACAGCACAATAAACGGGGCCAACTGCGGCAACTGTGGCAAGAATGCCAACTGTGGCAGCTGCCTCTTACTGAGCATTAAACAATAATTAGGACTGTTGCAATGGAATGGAATAAAACACGTATGCAGTTGTTCCACTCTGTTGAGCACAATTACAATTTGAATTTGAAGCTCGGCTGCATCTAGCCGCAAAATGTAAAATAAATTATGTTACACTCAGTTATTGAATTTATTACGCTGACATATGTATAAAGTAATGTGTTAGATGACAATAAAAATAATTTGTATCTCGGCACACATACATGCAAGTGCGTATGCATATTGTATATTGTATATTGTATATATATTGTATATTATTAATATTATTATTATTCGTTATTGGTGCATATATGGGAATCCATAAATATGCCTATATGTATTTGCATTTATCGATGCATAAATATATATATATATATATATAGATATATATATGTATTTATGTATAATAATAAAATGTTGGACTCTCAAATTGTTTAGCCATAGCTCGTTTTAACTTAATTTCATAAAACTAAAGAACAATCAAATATAAATTAAATGCATTTGTTTTCGATTTATATTTGATAAATATATATATATATATATATACATATATATATATATATACATATATATATATATACATATATATATATATACATATATATATATATACATATATATATATATATACATATATATATAAATAAGAAAGAACAAAATAAATAATGCTATCGATATTCAAATATTTGTGCAATTCACATTAATATTTATAGTTTCTATATCCGCTTCGTGTGGTTTTTGAATTAAGGAACCCATTTGTAAACAGATCTCTGCAAATATCTATATAGATATATATATATATATATATAATTATAGAGTTCATTTTGTTGTAGTTTACTTATGAATTATTTGGAATTTGTTGCAATTGAGCATATTACATACAAGACAAGTACATGTTTATTATTTTATTATTATTTATGTTTACACAATAACCGATTATTATTCGGTATATGTAGTATATATGTTAGTTCTGTGGAAATCTGACTAATTACGTATTAAATAAATTCCATACATTTGGTGTTTGGGTTGGTTGTAAATAGATTGTATGATAACATAGTATCATATTATTAGTGGTACTACTAAGCACATATAAGTGATATGCCAAATGCGTCATAGGCGATTAACACCGTATTCGCTTACTGGTTTTCAGTGTTCAGTTTTCGGTATACGAAACTTTCTTTTGTAATTTATACTAAATCCTATAAGATGTCCATGCATTTCATTGGTATTGATTTTGTGTTGTGGTCACAAAAGACATTCAAAATAACTCAAGAATATATAGACGATGGTCAAGTTAATCAAATTAAAGATACATGTATATATATATATATTTATATATATATATATATATGAGAAACATAAACATTTACTACACGTACATACTTATATTTTTGATTTTATATCCTTAAGATTATGTTGTAATAAAAAAAAAACCTTGTTTTAATTTCATACTCAAGAATGAAACTGCTACATCCCCATAACTTATTCAATTTAATAGTGTATATATAAAAAAATACAAATTGGTTTGTTCGTTTTTTTTTTTTCTTTTGGTATTTTGTTCTCACTTTAGAGTTTGGCAACGAAAAGGCAGGAGTACTATACCAAATATGTATTCTATCTCTCTCGCTCTCGCTCACTCCCATGCGCAGGACTCTCGCACATGCATTCGCACTGCTCTTTTGGGACAAGTTTGGTTCACAAGCAGACGTAATTTTGTATTTTGATTATGGTATAATAAGAATACAGAATAGATTTATTATTCCTTTTTTTTTCATGTGTATATATAGTAAACCACACTTTTTCCGGTTCGAATCGAGCTCTTCTTTACATCCAATATACATAAATCCTTTTACAAGTAGCTAGTCACACAGTTATCAATAGCGGGCACTGACAGTGAACCGCCGTTTATAGTTACAAATTGTTTATATCTACTACATACATATATAATACTTAATACATTTATTTGCTTATTATTTTTATTGAATTTTTGTTGTGGTTGTGTGCAATGTGTTCATTTTAGAGTTCTTCTTACGATTTGTTTCGCCGATTTTCTTGTTGCTGTTTTATTGTTTCACTTTGGTATTTGTTGCGATTCAGGCTCGGCTTAGAGTCGTTAAATGCCCGGCTCCCAAAAGTATGCAATTGATTTATCGTCAGATATTCTTTCATTTTTACTTAGGCACAATGACTGACGTTTCTCGGTAAAACATAATTCGAATTAAATAATTTGAACTTCGGCTAGCCGAATCAATCCACAAGCTTGCAAATTGTGAATTTGCACATCTCTCTTTTCGACATGACAGAAGTTTATTATAGAGATATATTTTAAATGCTCTGTGATAATGGGCAGATACTAAAAGTAAACTTATTCACCAAAAAAAAAAACATAATCAGAATTATTATTAAATACCTATCTACACAGCTTTTAAGACCACCTTACACAATTACAGACCAAAACAATAATCTATATGATCAATGTTGAATCGTTAGTGGCATAACATCTGCCAGATTTATTTACTAAATCAATTAATATTTAAATTAATTGTATAAGTTGGGAAACCGTGGAAATAATCAGAATAAACAGACAGACGTATTTTGATGTGCTTTTGGCAATCTGCAAGCTTATATCTATTTCTATACATATATATATGTATATATATATATATAGAAGACCAATTACAGTTAAGACATTAAGTTCTATTAGTTACACACACATTCCATGGAACACACAAATTCGATAGCATTTTGCGTTTGCTAACAATAGTTTTTTTTGTGCTGCAGTTTGACAGAGTTTCTTGGTAATTAAATTGTTTGGTTTGGTTTTGTTTTTGGTATTTTTTGATAGTGAGATCTTTTTTACTTATTGTGTCTTTACCAAACTTCACATTTCTTAGTCGAATTCATGCGTTTGCCAGCCTGGCAATGGAAAACATCGGCAAACTCCTTCATATTGGACAGGGTGCCAATGACACGAAACTGCGATGGCGAATGCGGATCCTTTTCCATCTGCAGCAGATTGGTTTCATCCGTTGTGCTCGAACACCAAACCTATGTGCAAAAGCAGCAAACAATTTCAAATTATATATTATTATTCCATTAATGAATCAAGACGCACCTGTGCAAAGGAAACAAAGAAGAGCTGCTCATGCGTCAAATTAAGGCCGGGTAATTTGAGGACATCAGCATCCTTCTCGGGCTTGGTCCGCAGATAGGCATGATAAGCCGCTTTTAAGCCACCATTGTCAGCAATATTCTCGCCTGCACAGTGGGCAAAGAAATTTTAAATTTTTTGTGAATTATCCCCAGACAAGAGCCGAACTTACCCAAAGTTTGTTTGCCATTCAGATTGCGTCCGTTCAGTTTGTAGTTGCCATATTGGCGGGCTATGCACTCGGACTTCTCATTGAATCGCTCGATGCTCTTCGCATCCCACCAGCGATTGATGTTGCCAAACTTATCATACTCCCGTCCCTGGTCATCGAAGGCGTGGGTCAGCTCGTGACCCATGACAACGCCCATGGCGCCAAAATTCAAACTCTTTGGATTGTTGATGTCAAAGAACGGGGTCTGCAGTATCCCGGCGGGAAATACGATCTGATTTTTGGTTGGTGTATAATAGGCATTCACCGTTTGCGGCGTCATGCCCCAATTGGTCTTATTCACCGGCTGATCGAGTCGCTTCAGATTGCTCTTCAGATTGTAAATTGCCACCTGGATGTTATTCTCGAAATACGCATTCGCAGTAATGTTCAGATCGGCATATTTCTTGTCCAGCTCAACGGGATTTAGTATGTAGTCGGGGAAACCAATCATATCCGAAATCTCATTGGCCTTCTCAATGGCCCGCTCACGCGTCTGCTTGTCCACCCAACTGAGATTCTGTAAATTCATTTTGAAGGCTTCGCGTATCTCGCCGATCATTTGCTCCGCCGCCGGCTTGGAAACGCCATGGAATGCCTGGCGTACAAAAATGGCACCCACTGCAAATCCAATCACATTGTTCGTATCGGAGACACAATAGCGCCACACCTCCTCGCCGCCATCGGAGCCCATCAACGCCTTACGCACGCCCTTGTAAGCATCCCGGAAGGGCTTGGACAAGCAGCTGGTCAGCGTTCGGACTGCCTGCCAAATCAGATAGTTGTTCAGCGTTCTGTGAATAGAATACGACTTAGTCTTAAAACACATATAAATAGATAAATCACAGCTGCTCCACCAAAATTACCGCACTTTCTTTCAGTGTATTTGTAGCATTAATTTGTGACTACAAATATAATTGAAATTAATTAAATATTTAAGCAATTTCGCTCAATTATATCCGACGCTCTTCGCTTATATTGTGTACGCATCGAATTGATTACAAAATTTCATTGTTTTAAATTAATTTGATTGAAAAATTAAATTTGTATATTTTGCTGAGACCTGCCGCGACGACATCCGTTCCGAGCAGACCAAATCAGAATGTGTATTTGGAGATAAACTTACATTTTGCCCGCCTCCGTTTGCTGCATGCTCATAATGATATTGGACAGATTTTTGAGAAAATCGGGGGCATAGACGACGACAGTCTCCTCGTTGGTGACACGCCTGTTGACCATTTGCATGGCATTGTCGAAATGATCCGTCCAATTGAGGAACGGTGCCAGTCGCGTTAGATCTTTGAGTTTCATCGAATGATACATGGCCTCCTCGTTGCGTCGATCCTCCATCGGAATTGTAATATTGGCCAATTTCTTCTCAAAATTGATCACACCCTCCATTTGGATGCGTGCCTCAGTCTCATTGGCCCCAAGCAGCACGCATATTTTGGTCATATACTCAATATACTCGTTGAGCACCTTGCGATGAATATCCGTCTTGTTGTTGTAGTAGTCCGCGGTGGGCAGCGTCAATCCGCCCTGATCTATTTGGATGACATGCCGTGTAGAGTTCTTATCATCCTCGCCGATGGCCCAGCCAAACAAACAGTTGAAATTGTATCTAAAAAGTAGATTAAACATTTAAATTGTTGTCTCATTGCGTTCCATTGAATCTTACTTGTTGTGGAGTGTTTTGAGCGTAGTGCCCAATTGCCATTTGGTCACATTGTAGCCACTCTGCGTCACATTCCAGCCACCAATTTGGTAAAGTAAATCGTTCATTGGTTTTGGCCCCAATTTTTCCATATGCTCATCGACATCCAGACAGGACTCGTAGTAAACTTTGGCCTTGCGTTCCGCATCCGATTTGAAGGTTTTTGCTGGCTTCTCCAGCACATTGCGTATTATTAACTGATTCATCTGTTCCAGCTTGCCAAATGTGCCCCACGTCGATTTTCCCTCCGGTATCGGATTGTTCTTAATCCATTGATTGCTGCAAAGGCAAATTGCACCAAATAAGTATTACGGAAATACTCCACTTAATTTATTTTGTATAATATCAATAACTCTAAGCTTGTATTTATGGAGTAAATTAGAATCTTTAATTTTTGTATTAATTAAGATGAGTGTAGCTTAAAATATAATCAATAAGTTTTTACCAGGAATTATATTGGATCTTTATATGAATTCCTTCTTGTTTGCCTGCTTACTACCTTTTCATTCTCAAAGCAGAGTCTACACCAAAAGAAATAAATGCATAAGAACTTAATGAAATTCCAGATATTCCTTACGCATTCCAGTGAATGTTATTTTTTTGCTAATACAATTCACCAAATCAGTAAAAAAAAAATGCCTTCTGGCGATACTCAAAAAATAACGAAATTTTAATAAGGGGACAGAAAAATTTGAGTAGTGTTCGTTGTTATATTGTATATATATATATATATTCATCGGGAAAGTCAATAATACTTCTCTTGTCAAAGATGTCTATCAATTTCTTGCTATTTAGCGCTCCATTGGAATTCGAATTATATTCGAATGCTCCATTGAAAAATGAATACAGATGAAGTTAGTCTTTATATAGTGAACATATATAAAGACTAACTTCATCTGTATTAATTTAAATACATATATGCATATATATCTATATCTATTTAATACGGTTTTATATAGACAAACATTGGTCTCAAACTCTGTCTTCTGGATTCCAACTCGCAGTGCCTTGAATTAAATTATGCAAATATTTAATTAAAATATGTCCAACGCGTTTTCAACACTAATGTGACACAAAACATATTAAAAATGTATAGCAAATAAAGGCTCACGACCCCAGATTGTGGAACTGGATCGTTCCTAATAGATTTTCATCCTATTGATATATTTTAGCCTACTGAAGAACTGCCATCATTGAGACTATGTTGTACTCTGATATCTGCCTAAATGTCTGATAAGATCACAGTACTCTATCTATATATATACATATATATATCTATTTATAAGCTTAAAAATGTTCCTAAAAGTTCGCAACACCGCAAAATGAGGTCACATGTCCCAATCCCTCATCCTGTATTTTCATCGATCATCCAAGTGTCTTTTCATACCATGCATAGCCATAGAAATCATCGCACGGATCAATGGTGGCATCTATAGACTTGAGAATCTCGCTCGAGGCAAATATGCAATGTTCGTTGAGGCAGGGCATCTCATTCTCCCCCACACAGTCTGGAAATATATATATTTAATTGAATAATACTTTTATTTTCTCTCTGATTTTACTCACTATTCTTGTGTTGGACGTGCACCACATGGCTGGTCTTATCAGAGCCCCTTGAGATTATCATCGTGAGTAGTGATAAAATCATAATGGTCATCACAAAGGTCGTTATAAGCAGCCATTTCTCGGTTTTATTCCGTGATCGCCAGTTCCATGTAGCCTGTAGCCAAATGCAAATAACAATTAATAATTAATAACAAATTAACTATGTAAAAATATTAAAGAAAACATAAACTCGAAATTCGTTGGTTCTGCTTTTGAGTTTATGTATCTGATGAAAGCCTTTAAGATGATTTTGTTGGTATATCTTACGATTTGCTCGCAAAGCAGTTAAAGCAAATTGCATTTATATTCACGGATTCCGGAACGTGTATTTTGTGGATCGTACTCACCCGGGCCGTGTGATACCGTATCTGCATGCCGGTGTGTCCCGTCGCCTCATTCAGCTGTATGCCACCAATTGAACTTGAATCATCTTCCGTGAACTCGGTCTGTTTATAGCGTGTCATCTGTAAGATGCATTCAAATATAAACACAATGAAAATCTGCCAGTTATGATCCACTTTATAATGCTACACGCAACATGCAACTGGCTATAGCTGAAAATGATTCTTATCTGAAATTCAGTTGCCACAGACCTTAACTCAACTTGTACATATGTAAATTGTTGTCAAGCTTCAGATCAGAGCAGGAAGTAACATTCATAGAGAACCCAAAATTTTTGAGAGACTATTACAGAAAAAACTATTATATTTATCAATAGCTTTTGCTGTTTTTGGTTGAAATATTAAAAATATTCTTGCATTAAATTATGATAACGAAAAGTTGGCCTCCATCTTCAAGAACGTAATTAAGTTGTGAACTGGTGCTAGGAAAATGAACAGCGGTGTAGTCAGTAAGTGTTTATTTGAGTATATATTGTACATCTGATAATAGCTTCAAATTCTCAAAGATATTCACAATTCTCGCACCCCTATGTTTATTTATTTTTTCAGCCCTCTCTCTTTGTTCCTCTCCAGCGGCAATGCGAACCTTTCCATCCCTTCCCCTCTTCTGTAACCAGACTGCCCCTAAAAAGAATATAGACCTTTGTTCAAATTTGGCATTTGAACCGCTCAGAAATGTGTCAAAGTATCTGAAGTAATTTTAAACGTTTGTTGTGTAAAATCGCGTATTTTGCATATGAATGGAAACGGTTTATCTTTATTTGAGATATTTATGTGCATTTAAATGCATTAAAGAGCTTAATAGAATTAAATGAATATTATATTAAGGGAATTTTCAGCTGACAACTTATACTATTCTTGAAATGCAAATCGCGCAAATAACTAATAATGCAAATAAATATATTATTATACTGTTGTAGAGGTTAAGGTATATATATATTATTATTATTATTATTATTTATATATATATATATATATCTACACTAGCTAAGTCGACATTACCACAGTCCGTCTATCGGTCTGCTTCTCCGAGTTTTAAGAGCGACCGTATCGGATCACTATGTCCTACAATTAAAAATAAATACCCCATAAACGCGTTATTTTCTTACTGAAATTATATATCATAGATATCAATCGGTCGATATATGAGTTATAAAATAATTTTGGCAATTTCACTTAAATAAAATTATTGTTATTTGACTACATATAAAATGAATCAATTAA
This sequence comes from Drosophila multiciliata, assembly GCA_037043605.1. NCBI lineage: Eukaryota > Metazoa > Arthropoda > Insecta > Diptera > Drosophilidae > Drosophila > Drosophila multiciliata. Next base: position 20,590 of record JBAMBF010000592.1, read on the forward strand.
TTCCTAAATTTTTTCAATTAAATTCGACGCTTTCAATTTAACCACGAATTCGTTTCCGACGAGCTCATTTATAATGCAAATACGAAATATGATAATTTTTAAATAATTTAATTTAATTCCAGCCAAATGGAAATTTAACTATTCCGTAAATAATATCAAGAAGAATTTGCAGCCCAATTATTATTTTACTGGAATTTTTTTGTGCAAACACCTGTGGGAGATAGTTTATCTATATATTTATTTGATCTCTTTTATCGCTACATATTTGGTCAAAGAAATCTCAAGTCTGCTCTATTTAGCGATAAACACACACACACACACACACACACGTAGTTCCACACCTACCGTGGTACAATCGGTGAGCCACATTTTCAGCAATGAGGCGGCAAGTAAAACAACTGCTTAATAATAAAAATGAACTTGGCACATATCGTAGATTTTCCGAGCTTGTAGTTTTTTTGTCTTTCTCTTTTTTGTTTGGCTTTGTTTGTGTTTATTTGTATTGTTGTCTCATTTGCTGGACAAATATTGGCGCGCGTTCGAAATTTTTTGGGCGGCTAGATCTTGGTCTATGAGCGAGAGCGGAAGAGACAACGAGAGAAAGTGGGATACACACACCAACAGAGATATAGAGATAGAGATAAAGACAGAGAGAGTGTGTGTGTGTGGGGGGCGCCAGAGATAACGCGTATACACGATATATATCCGATGCTCATCTCATGACCGTTGAATATACACTGAACGATGCCGAACAACGATACCGAGCAGCACTCAATAACGATGCCGATGGCGATACCAAAAAGCATTGTAACCCAACTATATATATATATATATATATATATATTTATATATATAAGTTTATGTATATGTATGTGCATTAAGTGTGTGTGTGTGTGGCCGAAGACTGCGACCTGCGGCCAAAAGCTCCTGGGTTCGGCTCTCGTATTCAAATGGGTTTGCACTATACACAAATTAATTGAGTCAATTGTGTGAATGTGTGAGTCAGACTATTGACACCCCCCCACCCCGCCCCCCCATTCAATCACCAACCAGTGTTTTCTGCGTAAATATTAATACAGTCAACACGAAGGAATTCGCTACATATAAATTGTTATTGCCGAACAATTAAATTGCTTTGCCGCTTTTATTTTAGCTTTCTCGTGCGTCAACTGTCTATACAATATTTGAAAATATTCCCCAAATTTCCAAACAAACATCCAATATATATATATATATATGTATGGGTATGTGTTTATAAATATATGAATATATTTATGTATGTGTAATATTTCCAATGCGATACTCTAACGATGACGTTAGCATTTTATGTACAATACAAAACATTTTCCACTAAATATTTATGCTTAATTAGCAGCCAAATTAATAGAAATGAAATTAAATTTATTATCATTCTTTGTAAAAACAAAATAGCAAAAAAAAATTTTTAATTTTCAATTTAAATTCAAAATCAATCAAATATTTAAATTCATAATTAATCATAGAAAAAAAAGGAGGAATAAACCATATGGCGTATACGTGATGTGATCAAGATTTTGTGGGACTGGCAGCAATAGCAAATGTATTGATTTTGCATTGGCTCACAATATGCCATTTATCACAAACACCATCACACACGCACACCCACACACACACACACACACACACACACATACACACACATACGCACACATACGCACAAATACGTCGCATATGAAAACTGTTGCGCAGTTTTTATTTTGACGGGGCCTGTGGTCATCCTTAGTGTGTATATGGATAACATTTACTTAAGGCGGCTACAAAAATGAAGAATAGATTATTTATCAAAATTTGCACATTTTAAATGTAAACAGAATAATTTGAATGCTTGCCAAATGACACTTAAATGCCAGCAAATCACAACTTGCAACGGAAGTGAATAATTTAAGATATATTCTTCGAGATATGTTGTGAGATTCTTGAGCCCGCCACACACATATGTGTATGTATTTATGTATGTAAGTATGTACATATGCTAAATGGAAATAGCTGATTAGCTGTAAAAAAAGATACATTCGACACAAACTTCGTTTAAAATGCAAAAGATATGGCCAAATTTTTGGGATTTTCATCCATTTCTACAAGTCGAGTAAAAGCTACATTTTTTAAAAGTTGTTTTCTACCATATAATTGGAATGAGAAATTTAATACTTATTATGATATTCAATGCAATATTCTCGAACAGAATTAACAATTTAATTGTAAATAAACCATGAGGAAGGAATGTGAAGGAATTCTCAAAGCACAGCAGACTCTGACAAGATTCAAAGACAAAGAAATTTCAAATACCAATAAAAAAAGATTTTAATTAAATGCGGTATAATTTCGCATTTTATAAATGTGTTTTCCAAGTTGCAACATATGCATTTTTTTTTATATATATAAGATAAACTTTTAGTTTGCATTGCGCTTCTAGTTGATTTTTAAATATGATTGCTTTTGGTTTTTGTGACCGCTTTTTATATTAATTTAAACCTAGTATTCGATGTCTTCAATTCTAATTTTTTTCTTTATAAAGCTTTTAGTTGATATATATTTAAAATGATATTGAGCCAAAGTTCATTCTTGAAAAAGTAGTTTTTTACCAAGCTGCGCATATTAAAATGACAACGGATATTCAATTCATATACTTCTCAGGTAGGTTGGAAACGAGGGCGTGGTGGGGGCGTTTGCTTGGACTGGGGAGGTCTGAGCTTAAATGCTCGAATTCGTTATTAAATGGAATTCCCACAACAGCCGCAGCAATAGCAGCTGTTCATGCGTCAAATTGCATTTGAGGCAAGTTCAACTCTTTGCTGTTGATATCAAATAAATGTAATCAGAGGAGACGCACACACATACACACAACTCCCTACCTTTCTCTCTCTCTCTCTCTCCATATATATATATATATATATATATATATATCTATCTCTCTCTCTTTTTTTTGCTCTTTGTCTCTGGAGCTCTTGCCATGACTTGTATGACATATGTTGGACATATGTCTTGACTCAAAATGGCTGCAGGCTCAATTACACTGAAAGCAATGCACTTAGTGTGAACCTGACACACACACACACACACACTCAAACACATTTTTAAGTGGTGCTGTTGGGGCACACATCAAATGCAAATGAAATTTACAAAGCCAATTAAAAAATTCATTTACTGCGTGCAAAGTGCTTGGTGGCCAACCAGATGCGGCATCTTGCTTGCAGCTTTGAAAATAAGTGCAAAAGTACACAAATAAACACACACACACACACACACCTACAGAATGTGTGAGTGAAAGAGAGAGAGAAAGAGAGAGAGAGGGCTGCTCTCTTAGTTTGCCTACCTTTGCGCTCATTTTCCTTATGCGCCTGAATAGATGCAATATCTTTTTTCTGGCGCTGTTGCTGCTGCTGCTGCTTCTTGTTGTTGTTGTTGCTTTTGCTGCAGCTCCTTGTTGCTGCTGCTCCTTGTTGCTGTGGCAGTTGACTTATTTGCAGTAATTTGGTCTGATTTTAGCTAAATCTACAGTTAAATTTTGTTGGTTGTTTTGTGCGTTTTGTTTCACTTATTATTGCTGAATTTTCTACTTTATTGTTTTGGTTTATGTTGATTTCGTTGGCTTTGCTGCCTGCTGGCACAAAGCGTTAATTTGATTTGAGCCACATTCTGTCTGCTGGTTTTTGTTTATGCTTCTCAATTGACAGCCAAACTTGTACAAAAAACTAAAAATAATATTGCGAATTGTTTTGGCTGGCGCTTTTGCTGCAACTGAAATTTCACCACCAGAACCAGGAGACTGAAGCCTCCGAAAGCCAAGTTAATGGCAAACGAACCGAGCAATGCCACTATCAACACCGAATAGCGAAAACCAACCGAAACACACGCACACACACACACACATCCACGCACAACAAAGCCATCAGCCGAGAGTCGACGCTCTGAAATGCTATCATTTCACTATGGAATAACTACCCCAAAATGGAAAATAAAAATCATCTTGGGAAACGTATTTATTCCCCCTAAACAGAATTACGAAATTTACTATACTTTAGCACAAATAAATAACAACTGTCGTATTTAGATTTTTTAAAAATTAATATTTTTGTATATTGTTAAGCAATATCAAAAAAAAAACGTTCGCTCCGACTTTGAGTTATTAATTTGGAGCCACAAGAAAAATGTGATTTGCCCCAGAGTGCACTGGAAAACGGTCCGAGGCCCAAAACACACCATGACACGCACACGCACACACACACAAACACGTTAATACCCGTGTCCATAGTAACTTTCCCTTGCCTAGTTCTTGAAATGGTGGGTTGAAAGGGGGGTTGAGCTGCCGTACTCGTTTGTGATTACCAATTCGAATCTTCCCTGTGCGTCGCCACTGCGCAGTTGCAATACTCATTTTAGTGGCAGCACTGCCAGTGTTGCCACATCGGTTATTTTTGATTTCACACGCCAGATGGCGTCCCGTAAAATATGTATCTAAAAATTAATTCATTTGAATTTTACTTTATTCAATATCAAAATTCTTTCTCTATGCTTCCCCTCAAAGTATTTATGTGCTCTAAAATTTTTAAAGCTATTATTTTGATAACGATTTGAATGTTATTGTATTATTAAAAGCAATTTACTAGTAATTTTTACATAAATGTTTATTAGTAAATATTAATAAATAAGTTAAAAGTATTTTCTGATAGGAATAAATTATTATAAGAGTACTTAAAAAACAAATTGCCGCCAAATTTTAAAACAATATAATCAAAATATTTGAGCCGCGCTAGCATTCGTAGCTCTATTTCACTCACTATATCTCCCTCTCTCTCTATATCATGTTGATATTTTATAGAGTATTTCAGAGCGACAATGCAAGCAGTTTCTTGAAATCACTCATTGTAAGAATTTAGACACTCATCCAATAATACTTATAACCAAAATACAATTAATTTATAAATATATAACCAAAATATAATTAATTTATAAATGCAACTCGGCATGCAAATCAAACAGTTTATGAATTGAATAAATAATGAAACTTGATATACGTGGTTTGTTGGGATCAGAAGGATCTGCTCTGATTGACTGCCATTCAAGGATATATAAGGCCGAAAAAAGGCGACATCAGAAAAATGTGCTTTTACCAGCTTTTGGTCTTTTTAATAGTAATCGTTTGATACATGGCTCACAAAAGAAAATAAACTCGTTTGTTGCTTAGGGGATCTTCGTTCGTTGGAATGTAGTTCTTAACAAGGAAAAGTTGCTTCAATAAATCCTTGAGTGCAAATTCACCCAGATCCATGAGGCTGTTACCGTTATATGCCTAAACAATAATGTTCTTTGTATGCTATCAAGCAGTATATATTTACCTGTAACTATATATGTAATAAATAGACTACTTATTTTCCTCAAGCCTTAAAAATGCCGCATTCAATTCATCCTCAAACGGGGGTAGCTCCATGCTCTCCAGCTCCCGTTCAAACTTGGCTAACTCGACGTTGTTTTGTGCAACTATCGCTTCGAACTGCTTCAGCTGCTCATTGGCATGCGTCAGTTTCTGCTGATAATTTTCTAAGAATGCGGCTCTTTCGCGCAAACGTTCCTCCTGACGCTGCTCAGCAGCGCTAAGGTAATCCTCATTCTGCTGTCTTTTGTTTTCCAAATCGAGTGTTAGCTCCACCTGTTGCCGCTTTAGTTGCTCGAACATCGCGTTGAGTTCGAAGCTGCGTTCATGCAACTGCTCTTCATGCTGCGTCCAAATGCCTCTTTTGGTTTTAAATGTGTTTTGCAATTGCAAAATTTGCTTCTCGTTCGACAGAACTTGTTTGTTCATATTATTGAGCTCCGTTTGAAGATTCCGGTTCTGTAGGGTCAGCTCATTTCTGAGCTGCTCCACCTGCCGTTGCCGCTCCCTATTCTGAGCGCCACGTTTCTCAAGCGAAGCGGCTAGTTTGGAGAGCCGCATGCTGCGTACCTGAATATCTGATTGCAACGGCGGTAGTGGGAGCAACAATTCCAGTTTATCCTTCTCGCTGGCGCTGCATATATTCGAATCGAAAACGATGTTCTGCGCGTGCGTGTTGAATTTCTCCACTTGGTCAATCAGATGCTTCTTGGCACGAGCCATTCGCACCTGCTGATCGTAGCCGCGTTCAGTAAACTCTTGCGTTTGTCGCTTATAAAAAAGCTCCTCGTTCTCCAGATCGCTGAGCACCAATTTCATGCGCTGAAACTGTTCCACGGTGTACTTTTGTCCGCTCACTTCGTGTTGCAGTTGTTGCCACTCTCTGCGCAGCACTTTCATCCCTTTTGCAAGTTGTGTATTGCGATCACAAAACTGCGCAATCTTCTCGCAATATTCCTTTTCGCGGGTTTGAGTGAGCAGCGACTGCTGCTCTAGATGCTGCTCCTGGGCAATTCGTTTTTGCAGCTGCTCCACATGGTTTTCGTTGGGTAGTTGCAGCTGCTCGTCCAATTGCTGCAACTCGCTCTGCAGACGATTTATGTCCGCATCCAGAGATTCGATATCGGAAACGTCACACAGGCTGCTAATTATTTGATTGCTGACTTCGCGCTCTAACACCGTAAAATCATCGCCTTTTTTCTTTTTGTCCCACATCGCAAAACAGTCGATCGTCGAGGCAAATAGTAATTGAACCGTATCCTCGGTGAGTATTATGCTGTTGATCTGTGTGTTGGATAGAGCCATCGAATCAAGGGTATTTTGCACATAGCTCGGTTGTTCACTAGTTTCCGCAAATGGGAACTCTTCGTCTTCGCCAGTTTCCAGCTGTTTGGCGGGCGAAACCGGTGCAAAGTCCTTAAGAAAGTCAAGCATAACAATAACATGACCGAACGAGTGCTGTGTTGTGGGCGTCATCAACCAAGACTTGTTCACCTGATACGGATAATTAATTTTATGCAGGGCGCTCGTAATTTCCTCCACATGATTGCTGCCCACACTCGTGCGACTGCCCCAAATGAATTGAAAAAAGAAATTCACAATGCCTACAAACTGTTTCATCGTCATTTGGCGAAGTGCAGTTCCGCCGCGGCTAAAGAACTCATTGGGAAAACCGGGTAGCATGGACGAATCATTCATTTCATGCAAATATTCGGCAATTAGCTGCGACTGCTCCTGCACCCACTTCTTGTCCGTGTGCAGCGCCACGGGCCGCTCCACTGACGTTGCCTGGCGAAGTCGCAACGGTGTCGTGCCACTGATCACACTACGCTTCGTTGTGGGCGGCGGCCCCGGGCGCAGGGGCGTGCCACGATCTCGATCTTGGGTTAGCCGTGACTGTGCCTGCCAGTTGCTATGGTTAGGCCTGTTCGCTGATGTCAATGTGCTGCGGTGCGCCCTATGGTTGGATAGGCACAACAGTTGTTATTTTAATACAATACAATGTACAAATAAATATGAATGTGACTTGCCTGGCTTGGCGTTTGTTTAAAATGGCGCCATCATCACGACCATCGTCATGAAATTCTGATGTTCGGCGTGGCTGATACATTGCTTAATATAACTGTGACACTCTTTATATTATTATTGTTTTTCTGTTTAATTGTTTACTTGTTATTCCAGCCTTAAGGACATACAATATTTAATTGGAAAACTTCACATAAATACGATATTCATCGTGTATTATGGCTTCACCAGCACTACACAGACGCTATTGATATACCGATCTATCGAAATGTGGCTGAGCGTCTATCTACAGGGCTGCTATGCTCTTCATGGTACGCTTTACTGATGCTATTGATAGAACGATATATCGATATGCGCATGTGCGTCGATCTACAGGGCTGCAATGCTGTTAAAAGTACTATCCGCAATAGCGCTACACCTAAAATTTTCCCAATAGGTGGCGCACGCTTTAATTTATGTACCAAGTAAATTTAACCCAAATTATGTTCACAAAACTTCCTTCGTTTATTCCAACATATGAATTAATTTTAATTATTGTTACACAATAATTATGCTATGTATATGAATTACATTAGTTTATAATTATTATTATTTTAATTAAATATCGATCACATTTCCTTGCAGAACGTCTCAACTTTCCCTGTTCGCTTTACATAACGCACAAACAATAATAATTAGATACATTATTTTACATTTTTGTTTTAAATACATACAAATACAATTATGTTCCACTTATATTATTAAAAGAAAAAAAAAGGGTTGCACTTGGGCTGTTTATAGCAGAGGTAATAAATATAGATTTATTGTGGTTTTTGGGTGGTGTGCTAGCAAAAAAAAATTCATTTCTAATATTAGGAAAAAAAATATTAATATCTTTAAAACAATAAAGCGAGATTTGCAAAAATCAAATCAACGCTAATACTATAGATTGTATTATATAAAAATTAAGTAGGCCATATTTAAGTATATTTTCAGTGTAATTATTTTTAATTTAGCTGATTAAGGAAAACCGTGCACTATGAATCAAAAGACTACACAAATGAAAATCCGATTGTTTTGTTTAAAGTTGCACATATTTTATGCACTTAGCAGCCCTCATTTTGAGCCCATTTGTATATGTATAATATTGTCCTAAAAGCCTTAAAAAAAAATATTACGTAGCGCTCTGCCATGTGGCTTAACAGGTCAGACCGCCAAAAATTTACAATATATACTAGTACATATCTTGATAGAGCAAAGGAACACAAGCAAAAGCCATGTAAAAGCTACAAATCCACAATTGAAACATTCGAAATACTTTACAAATATTTAGATAATAGGTCTTTTATGTCTTTTAGTTTGGGTTTTTGCATAGTCGTTTCTGGGGTTCTATGTGCTGTGTATGTGTGTGTGCTTGATGCTGTGATGTCCATCATCATGGTTTTGTGTACGTGTAAGTTTTCTATGTTTGAATTTAGGTACATTACAGTTCTTTGTATTGCGTTGCTTTACATGCAATTTAATGTTATACCCAATTTAAATTATCTTATTGCGTGCTAACTAAAAAAAACTGGGCTCCATCAAAAATGATGCGGCCCGACAGCTATGTAGATTATTTTTATAGACAATTATTGTGTTAGTGTAGTTTTGCTAGTTGGGCGCATTCAGTGATTCCATATTGGAGGCGTATTGCATGTTTACCGATGTTGTGAAGAGCCAAACTAGGGCCAGCAAACTGCTGCCCAGCAAATCGCCCAGGGCCGTCAGATATGGTATGGATGAGTTGTCTGGATCGATCTTCCATTTCCACATGGCGTGCACAATGAGGTGCGCAATGTAGAGCAGCAGCATCACCTGTGTAATGATTGCAAAATGTTCGATAACTTCTTCCAAGAGAAGGTAAGGCTCAAACTTACCTGTATCAAACTGGCTATTATATAGGACACCACAAACACCCACGTTACAGTCACCTCTTTCATATTTATGTAATCGGCCGCAAAGACGAACAATATGTTGCCCGGTATGGACATGGCGATAAGTATGCGGGCCGTCTTTGCATACGGCACTGTGTTGGCAAAATAATGATATCAATTTGAAGAAACATAAATTTGCGTGTTCATTTTACTTACCGCCCCTGAAGAGTGCTCGCCATGGCCACTCGACGATTTTCGTGTGCGGTGGTATAATGCCAATAATTGAGCTCTGATGCAACATAGTTGATATTTTGCTGGCTTGCACCGACACCAGATTGCCGCCAATACCGTTAATGATTGGCTGGAAGACTACAAAGCCATCGAAGACCCCCACAGAGGCATCCAACACGAGACCACCGAGCCTGCAGAAGTTATAGTCAAAAAACAAATATAATAAATGCAATAGTTATAATTGATCTGAACTGGTTTTATGAATGCTTAAATCAGTTCCTATTTAGTTCATGTTCTATATGGCTGAAATGCCATTGAACTAATTAAGTACATTCACAAATTATATGCCTAGATAGTTAATGGTTTACAATAAGCTATTTATCAATTATTGCTTTGTTTATTAATATTAACTGACTAAAAAAAAACTGAGCTAAGCTCAACTAAAACTGGGCTTCGCTGACCGTCACGCTGCGAGTGAAGGACACAAGTTAACAATAGCCAATGGCTTAGCTCGCCATCGGCGATTTAGGAAAAAAAAGAAGCAAATAGATAACCAATCAATCAAAAAATATGTAACCCAATTTGGAACACCTAATGCCGCCACCAACATGGCACAAAAACATGTAAAGTATAGAAATTTAAGCTCAATTTGTGCTTATCATGGCCCAAATCAGGCGGCACTTTCCAAGTGCACTTAAACAGGCTTAGCAAAAAGACGTTGAGAGAGCGAGAAAGGGAAAGGGAAATAAATCTTACCCGCTGATGCAAAGCGCTGACAGCACTGGCACCCAACCGCTCTTTAACACCGGCCGTGTATAGTCATTCTTCAGAACAATAAGAACCCACATGGGCAGCAGCACCAGATAGCAGGTAACCACAATGAAAGTGATCCACAGATGGGTCTCTGCAACACAGAATACATACGTGAGAGATTGCCAAAAAAATAAATATATAGATCAAGATCAAAATACATACTTATGTGTTCAAAGAGCAGCGAGGCAATAAACGCCAGCAAGCTGATGGAGACAACATCACCAATTGAGGCAGCTAATGGCGTCGCCAGGTTATCCGGATTAAGACGATACTTTTGCGAGAATAGAATCACAGCCACCAGCACAAAATCTACAATATCAAATTGTCACATTATGAGAAAACAGGTCTCAAATATATATTGATGCTCTTTAGGTGTGTTCGCTTACCCAGCACAAAACACGACGAGGTTGCCGTGAACATGGCCGATGCTGTCAGCAGCATCATATGCTCAAAGCTGAAGTTTCCGTTAATTGCCGCACCCACGCTTGTGGCAAACATAGCCACAAGAAATGAGGCTACCGTTGCCTGCACCTGCACCAATGCGATATTTCCGACAATCATTCGGACCACATTCGACCGCGACGACATGTTGCCAAGGTTGACCTGGGTGGAGAGGCGTGAGGCGAGGCACATGTCCAGATTGCCCTTAAGCCCAAGAAGCGCTGGCACCAAAATAAACAGTTCACTTACTTTCTGGAAGACATACCATGTCTGCGATCATAAAAAAGAAAAGAAAAAAAAACAAAGCCCACACAATATTAATTAGTTATTGGCCATCCTAAAAATGATACGATTTATGGCTTCAATTTTGATTATAAATCAGATAGTGACGTCATTAAGTAGAGCAAGGCTAGACTATATAGTATAGTATATATTACATGTATAGTATAGTATTTATATATATATAGTATAGTTTGCCTTGTCTTTGGTTTTTATCTCACTTCTCAGCTTTAGAGCTGGTTATAGCCGACTAGCATCGAGTGTAGCTGTAGTATTTAGTTTTGACCAGAATTTTTTGGGGTTAATTAGCAACACAATAAATATTTATTAAGTGTTGAATCTTTTTGTCTGCCTTATATGTATTTTTGTGCTGCTTAATTGACATTTCTTATCCCCATTTTGCTTGCAGTTGCTTAATTTATTAATCATCCAGCAAACTTTCAAAATAATATACGGAAGTCGCAAAAGATGCCTTTCAATACTTGGCAAAGGATTTGAAAAATGTATAGTATTATTATTATTTTATTATTATTATTATTATTATTATTATTATTATTATTATTTTTATTATTATTATTATTATTATTATTATTATTATTATTGTTGTATATATGTTTAAAAGTTTCTTAATAAATCTTTAATATGCTCTACAAGGGTATTTAAGATCCTCAGCGCTTTATCTTTTGTACATATATTATTTTATCATGGAAAAGGTTAAGCAAAAACACAATTAAAACAACATTTTTGTTTATGGCTAACCAAAAACCAAGCTTTCAATTGCTTTCGATTTTGCTGTGTTGTTGAACGAATGCCAAAAAAAAAAAAATGCTTGCTAATTTGTTTTAAGTTCGTTTCATTATGATAAAATCGAAGGGGCAGGTGTTGGTGCGGTGTCTGATGCGGATTTTCTCAGAATGTTGGATGCTATAAAATTGTTTTGTTTGACTTTTTTTGTGTGGGCCTAAATGGCTTTGTTATGTGTAATTTTAATGAATTGTCGGAGACTGCTATTAGTTTTTACAATTTAATTTGCGTGTCATTTTAATTGTCTGCAACCTTTTTATCTACATCTTAGCACTTGCGCAATGGCAGTGGGGAATATTTGATGAGACTCATCAGCTGTGCTGGTGATCTTGCAACACAGAACCCCATTAGCCAATTAACGTACCGAATCAGCGTACGATCCGGCGAAACAACTCATTAGCCAGGCCGTGACACCTCCGTCCGAAGCACGCGACGGTAACTGTTTTTTTTTTTTTTTTTGGTTCTTATTTTATTTATTTTATTTATTTTTTTTGGCAATTACTTAAGCATATGAGTTACATCACATTATATTACCTGGACGCGTCCAAGCACAATTCCCGCTCCAATGGTGCCAATGCCGGCCAGTAAGAACGGTATGGACACCTGCAGCAAAATGGTTGACCATTTCTCTTGTTTGATGCCGGGCCGATTTAAGGCCAACTTCTCCTCGGAGCTGCCATTGATGCCGGCAATGCTGGATGCGTCTGCTGCCACCAGTGCGCCATTGTTGCCGCCATGTCCGCCACCCCCGCTGCCACCACCACCTCCGGCGCTGCCCGCCGCACCAGGATCCGGTTCGGAGGATGCTATAGACGTCGTGATGATTGAGCTTAGTGAACCAGTTGTTGAATGGGGAAGGCCAGACAACTTCTCATTGTCGGGGTCTGTGCAACAAACGGGAGGATTCGGGTATGTGTGGAAGAAACAGATATAGGGAAAACAAAACGATGCAGTTAGTATGCAAATCTAGCAAAAATTTTCAATCACAGTAAGTTGGTGTGTTTGTCTGGCTGTGTGGCATGCAACTAGAGCCAAGAGTATTGTGTCATTAGCAAGGCAATTAATTAACGTCACAATTAAAGACGAATATTACTTATAACCACTATCATATACACTAACCCAAGACTAAGTTATAAAGCGTTTGTGTTACTCTAGTGTTTTTTTTTCTTTTTCTTATGTTTAGATTTTTTAAACGTGTTTTTATCTGCCAAATGAATAGAACAATTTGTTTGTTTGTTTGTTTTCTTTTTTGTTGTGTTTTTTTTTTGTGTTCGAGTTAATAAATTACAAATCGTTCGTCCATAAAAAGCTGAAACAACAACAGCACAGACAAGAAAACATACAAACAAACAACAAAAACAACAAATTGCATGCAATAATTAATAAAGATTTTATGTGTTTATCAGCTATTATTAACATGCATACGATTTGCGATTGTGCGATTGTAAAAATAAGACAATATAATAAAAAGTCTGGCACAAAATTTTCAGTCATGATTTTTTTTTTTTGTTCTTTCTTTGAATTAAAAAAACAATGTATGTTTGTGTAACTGTTACTTGTAGGTGTATGTGATTATAACTTGAGCATAAGCAAAAGAGTCAAGATGAAAATATGCAAGAGCGTTGAATTAAGATTGGGCTAAATAAATACTCTTAATACACTTGCAAATTAAATATTCATTTATAAATATTTCCATCATTGGCATAATCGATATATAGTTTCCGAGCTAAGAGGATTTATTTTTTTACTATTTTATACGATTTCTCAAATAAGTTTCTTGCAATAAAAATTTGCCAGGTTTTCTTAGCCAACTTTATTTGACCAATTATTTTAAAGCAAATTAAAAACTTTAGATCATCTAATATACACAAAAATCTTTTGTCATATCTCAATAGATTTCCATGAATTTAGTGTTTTCGTTTTAGTTTTGATTAACGGATATGTTAAATATATTAAATTGCTGCTTGCTCGAATTTTAGTTATATATATTTTTATTTTTAAAATATTCAATATTTATTTTTTTGGTATTTATAAAAAATGTATTATTTTAATTGCATTTGTTGAAGTTTAAACAATTTTTACAAGAAAAATAACATACATATTTGTTTTTCGGAATTTAATAATATTTGTAGAACAAAATTGATAGTTTAATAAAAAAAATGTGTGTATAAAGAGCTCTAAGAAGGAAAAACATGATAAGAAAAGCGGATAATAATCGTAGTTTAACAATAAGTATTGATTAGAAATCTGCAAGGTTTTATTGTTTGTATGTACAAAGATTAAGAAGAATCAAATAAATAAACAAATAGGAAAAAGAGCTAGATACTGGGACAAGAATGAGACGGGGCAACAGTACATTCAGCATTTTTAAACGCAGCAGCATATTGTTATCGTTATCGTTATCGGTATCGTTTCGAGGGCTTGGCGCGGCAGTGGGGGCTTGTACTCTAAACTAGAATGCCTCCTAATCATGATGATGTTGATTATGATAATGATGATAATGTTGCTGCTGTTACTACTACTGCTGCTGTTGCTGCTGCTGTTGCTGCTGTTGCTGCTGTTGCTGCTGCTGCTGTTGCCTCAGTTGTCGTCACTCACCGTTTCCATTGTAAATGGTAAATAACTTGTATTTATCATCCAAGGCCGCATCTAGCGGCGTCGTTGTGGTCATTGTTGACAATTGTTGTTGGTATATTGGTGGCGTAGCATATGATGAGGACGTTGTTGATGATGTGTTGTTATTGTTGTTGTTGTTGGTGTTGGTGGTGTTATTGTTGTTGTTGCTGATCGTATTGATTGTGATGGTTGTGGACGATGGTGGCGCCACACCATCGTCAGCCCCAAAATCGGCGGCATCATTGTGAGCGGCATAAGAGGAAAGTCGTCGCACATTCAGCGGCGAGAGCGAGGCAATCTGTCGCTGCTTCAGCTCATTTGGTATGGATTTGTGGCTGGGTGGTGTGTGGGATGTGTTCTTGTAATCTGTGCTGTCTGTTTGTGTGATTGTGTTCTGATTGTGTTGCACGTCTGGCGTCTGCGGTTCGTTTGGTTGCGACATTTTTGCATTGATCGCTTTTGAGTTGGAGTGCGTGTGGGTGTGTTGGTATCTGTGTGTGTGTGTGTGTGTGTGTTTGTGGGTGTACTTCGCTTCAAGCGTGTGTTGCAGCGAAAGTTAAAGCCAGAATTGCGACTGTGTGTTTCTTGTGAGTATTCTCAGTTACGCAATGGAAACTCATTAAGTAATATTTAAACTAAACTTTTTCTTACTAAAAAATAATAATCATTTTTTTACATCGATATATTTAAACAATAACACAAACACTTGCAACTAATTGAGGTGCAATAATATATAAATATATATATGTATGCGTATGTCTATTTGGTTTTTTTTTTTTTAATATAGATAATTATTTTTAATTTTTTTTTTTATTTGTTATGTTGCCTCAACGTTTTTGGCATATTTGCCGTTTGCTTAAGGTTCTTGATTGGAACTATCACTGAACAAAATCGAAATATCACACAATTTCATTTACTTATATTTTTGCAAAGATTAAATAAATAAAATTATAATTTATAGATGAATGTGAGTTGATGTGTATTTTTGCCTATGTTTTTGATAATATTTAACTGTCTTTTAAGAGAATATTTGAAGAATATAAATTGAATAAAAATTGTATAGAAAAATCCAAAGGCCGTTGGTTTACATTGTGTATGTGTGTGTGTGTGTGTGTATGTGTGGGTGTGGGTGTGGGTGTGCGTGTTTGAGTAGTATATCAAGTCCTGTGTAATGCGTCCAGTTCGATCTTGTGCGTCCTGTACTTCGAGGCGGGTGGGGATGGCGGGATGATTTTGTTTTGGGAGGGGGCTGTGAGGACAGAGCTTTAGTCACCGGACCGTTGATATGGCTGCAAGCAACAATATAAGGTTCATATATTGTTGTTCTTGTTGTAGTATCTGTTATTTTGTATTTGTTAATTTGTAGAACTCCAAATGTATAAGTAAAAAAATGTTGCAACGCCGGAAATCAATGATTATACAAAAAACAAAAAAAAAAAACAGAAGAAAACATAAAAAAAAATTCGAAATAAATTCGTTACGGCAAAATTTTTGCTTAAGGTTTTGCCCTGCTCAAGCATTAAACATTTTACACTTCCGCACAATAAAAAAAATCGAAAGGCAGTCATTAAAATATATATATATATATTTTTCATTTACTTGGCCCCACTTAAATACCGTATAGTTTCTAGTTTGTCTATGGCCAGCAGACAGCAAAAGAGTTTTTTTTTTTTTTTACAAAATTTTGTTTTCCAAATTTTTTCTGCCGCCTGTTGGGAAGTTAGGGACCTGTTTGCTTTGAATCAAGTTTGACGGCCCACGCATTTTGCATTCGCATAAATGAAAACATTTAACGGCGCATTGAAACGCAACCAGTTTCGGCCATCCGAATGTGTGCTAACGTGAAAAAAAAAAAAACATGCAGCTGCAACAAACAAACAAACAACCAACGTCTCGTTGTGGTACCGATGCAACTAATCCAACTAATCGAACAACCGATAATTGTCGGGCTTTGCATCGCTATGTCTGGCGTTTTCAAGTTTATGGACTTTTGACAGCTTACACGATTAGATTTGGAACACCAACAATCGATGTTGCGACAACAAAGTTGGCCAACAAATCTTTCAGCAGATCTGCGTGCCATGCTTATCAGCACGACAAAAGCTCATCGCACAAAAAATACCCAATAATAAATATAAACAATTAATATCAAAGGAATAAAACATAAATTGCAGTAGCATAAAAGTGAAAAATTAATAATTCAGCGATAAGTTTCGAACGGGCTCTCAACTATTTTATTTATGCGATTTCTATCACAAAAATATAAATGTTAATGAGCAACAATAAATGAGACAAAACTTGAATTAATTCCAATATAAATATATTAATTCAATTATACATTCGTTTCACGTAGTAAATATTTGTGAATTGTTTGAAAATCACAAATCAAATTAATTGACGACAAAAATTTAATGTTTGGAGATTTCATTCCAATTCTACGTTTGACGACTTAGAATAAAGTACACAAACATTTAAAATAAATCTCACGTGATTGAAAAAAAAATAGAGTAAAAAATCTAATTTCGAAAAGCTAACATAATCTAATCAGTTTTAATCGTTTTAATGCAATAACAATATTTATATTAAAAGGGAATATTATTTCAGTACTATTTCTTGGAAGACCGTTTGCACAAGCAAATTCCTGTAATATTGACTAAACACTTGAGACTGAGGCTAATCTAAGCAAGTAATACCCGATAAATGGAAACCCCCATTGTTGAATGAACTTTTGAGTTTAGTTGATATGGTAAAAAGTTGCATGCTTTATAAGCACAAATCTCTCATTGGCAGGAAATATTTTAATATTTGAAAAGTTGAGTTCGCAATTGCTTGTAGAATACTTCTGACATTCCAGTGATAGTGTGTGTGAGTGTGTGTGTGTGTGTGTGTGTTTGTCCTTATATGTGAAAGCCACTTGAGTGCGATAATATTTCAATTTGTGACTTTAAGTGCGTTTATCGCGATTAATTGAATGCTTATCACCCGAACCGCTGTCTCACAGACATTGAAATTGACACATTGAAGTGACTGCCCTGACCACAAGAAGACATTCATCATCATTCAGGGCATGCACAATGCCAAGAAGTGATTGTCATCAATATAACTAGTTTTATAATGATTTTTGCACTAATATTGAACGTAGCTGATAAACATATAATATTATATCATAGAACAAATTGTAGTATCAAAAGACAGCTTAGTTATGACGACAAATTAACAATGCGCACATTTCAAGCCACATTCAAGTTCAAAGACAACAACAACTACTAACTGAAAAAAATGAGTAAATGGAAAATTGACAAAAATCACTCACACTAAAACTAAACTAAATGGTTGATCAAACAAACAAAACGGAGGCTTTCAATTGAAATGTTACGAATGTTATTGTTTTGCTTACTCAATTCAATTGGCAGATAATAATTTAGTTTCGATTTTAGATGCGGAACGAACATTTGCGATGACTACACAATTTGTGTAATTATCTTTTCAACTTTAATTGACTGACAAACGCTCTCACGCATACAAATGCACTTAATTTTTTTTTTTTTTTTTTTTTTTGGATTATTCGCCGTAGAATCTCCCATACATAATTAAGTATATACATATATATATATATATATATCCATATACGTGAATGTGTTTCTGTTTCTTATGCAGCAACAGTTGTTGCAGATACACTAATGGATTTATCTGGCCTATTCCCAATGGCAAATGGTTTGCCGATTTGCCGGTTTGTCTGCTTTCTGGATTTGGTGATTTTTGGCTGAAGATTCACCTGGATTAAGGGGTTTTTAGAAATTTAAAAACAAACCCAGATACAAGAGGAAATGCAAAGAAAAAACCCCGCCAATTACATTAAATTCGAGTTAATATTTTTGGAAACAGTTTTTAAATAAAAGAACAGCATGAAGAAATTCGCTAAATAATTCATTTTAACCTTATTTATTATTGACAATCATGACAAATATATGCATTAATAGAGTGAAGAGATTTGAATATTTTTGACACGTAAGAGCGGGTGTAAAAAAAGACTCGGTTGGCATTCGATTAAACATTCAACACTTGCACCGATTAGATTACAAATGATCGGCAAATGGGCATCGACAAAAAAAAAACCTCTTATTCCAACCGATAAAGCAATGCCAAATCGACAAAGATCAAAAAGGAAAAAAAGAGCAGAATTATTGCTAAGCTAGTTTTTTGCTTCTGGCATAATAAAAAGTAAAAGCTACGAAATGCAGTCCACGATATGTTAATTATTTATTTAATTTTATTCACAAAATAAAAGTATTTTGTTTCGAGTGCTAATAAAAGAATCTATATTTATTTTTGTATAAATAATTTGTCACATAAAGCTCTGCTTTACTCAATTGGTTCGATTGTCGTCTGGCGTCTTGAAATAGAGCTAAACCCCCGTTATACGACATATGTTGGATATGTCTGAGATATTTGTTTAAGCGCAATTTTGTTAATTTGCAAAACGTGAGCCAAATGTGCGCCGTCTGCTAATTTCGATTTGTTTCCATTTATTGTGATTAAGCCAAAGCTTAGAAGTCGTCTATTTATATATGTATGCACAGACAGATAAATATTTATATATATATTTATATGTAGTGTAAGCGCATAGTTCCCAGGCTATGATTAAACGCTTTGGATTGCAGTTGTCTGAACGCGTTAATTTATGAACGACGCGCGAGTTACTTTTAATTTGGGTTCTTGAGCTATTATTATTTTAAATTGCATAAATTAGACATGTGGAATTACAGAATACAGTGTGGTCTCTCTAAAGAGGCTGCACAAGCAGTAAATATCTGTGCATACGAATTTATATATATATTTTTCCATATTGCGTTAAATTATCTGTTTTATCTGTTACAAATATGTAATTGATATATTAAGTGTGTAATATAAATCGAGAAAATTACACGAATAGAATATGGCAATTTTATCAACTTGTAAAATAAACATGAACAAATATTTGTGATTTTCCCCATACACCCTAATTATGTATTCAAAGCATGGGTATTAAAACGTGTGAGCAACGTGTCGGCTACGTAATATTTCCATTCCATTGATATAAAAGCTGCACATATGCAAATTAAAAAGTCCAAAGCACGTGAAGCGACAACATCTGGTAAAAATCTCGAAGTTTAAACAGTTGTCGTTCAAGTTGAATGGAATTGATTTGAGTTGAGTTGATTTGAGTGGATTTGCGATGAGTTGAATGGGACAGCTGTCTTTGTTGCATATAGGTGCCAACTAATTTATATATATACTGCGCATACTTATATTTATATTCCAATTAGCATTTTACATTTGAATTTTTTGATGTAAACGAACCTTAAAACAAAGCTTGAATAAATCCGTTCATGATAGAAAATTGTGAACAGATTGACGAAAATTAAAAAACATTATAAGCAAAACTAACAACTAACAAAACTGAGTGGACTGTATAGGGTTTACTGTGTACAGTGGACACTTGGATTTAAAATGAGCGATATGCTAATTGGAAATATACATTTACATAATACCATATTTTATGCTTATATTAGTTTTGACGCCTCGCACACAAAGAGCCTTTCTATTGAAACATTTTGAGAGTTGAATGTTTGCCTATTTAATTTTGATTCACTTAACTTTATTGCCATTTATTTGACAACAAGTTTTTGTGAGTGTTGCTTGTATTTATTAATTATATGTCATATACAAAATCGGGAAAAATAACATACGGGTATATATATCCGTCTAAACAACAATAAACTGTTGCTGAGGCGTTTCTGATGACGCAGGAGAAATCACCGGATTCTGAGCCATGGACATTGTGATTATTATTATTTGGCCAACTTGATTTATTTATAGTTCCAGCGTCATAAATCACTGAATGAAACGAGATGAAGCAATCAAAAAAAAAAAAATTTTTCCAATAAATAAAAAATGTAAATAACATATTATTATTTGCTCGACATAAACAACCTAATTTTTTTTTGCTTAACTACGTCATCAACCTGAAAAAAAGTGTCAAATGCAATGCAACATAACCAAAATTTTATAAAAAAAAAAAATAATAAAAAATAAATAAAACCTGAACTGGAACTGTATCAAATGTCATTCAACTTGACAAAAGCCACAAAATAAAACAATAACAAACAGAGTCAGTATGTTCACACAGTCCAAATAAATACATACATAAATATGTACATATGTACATCGCTGATGTACAATAATAAACATACAAGCAGACGTTTGTATTGGCTCCAATCTAATCATTATAATAATAATTAAAATTTTTGTGCAATTGCAAACTGCCGAAATGGCATAATCATTTCACATCTGCCAAGTGGCTAAAAGCAATATTTATATTGAACATAGCTTGACTGGAAAAACATAAATAATAATTCGATTTGAGTTCTTTGTTTTTGTTGCAAGAAGTCTATAAATTAAGTGTAATCAAATCTAATCGGGGCTTATCAGTGGCAACGACCCAAACGTTTGTAAAAATAAATATAAAATACAGAGTAAACTGTATTCGTTTGTTGTATTAGAAGTTGTATTATTTAAAAAGTTACTTTACATTAGAGCTAAATGTAATACACATCCAAAAGCATTGTCATTTGATGGGTATTGCGGAGTGCGGCCTAGGGAAGCCACATACAGGGCTGACTCTATGGCAAGTTAAGGCGTGGGGACCTGGCTCATTAGCAGCACGCAGCAGTTCAACAAAGAAAATGAAATGATAATAATAATAATAATAATGAGAAATTGCACACATTAGATTTTTATTTCTCTATGGTTTTGGTTTTTTTTTTTTTTTTTTTTTTTTGGTTTCCACTTAGCGAGACTAATGACAGTTCCAAGTGACGATAAAATTAAAGCTGGCAACTGCCGTGATTGGTAATTATGTCTAAAGAAGATCGTTTACTCGGACAAACTATAGCGGGTAACAGAACCTAGAGGCAAAGTTGAAAGATTGATTGACTATAATAATATCGACACTCGCAATGCCAACACCATAATAATAATGTTGGGGCCAAACAACTGAAACTAAGCACAGAACTTGAGTAATTAGCGGCCGAGGCAATATCAGCCGCCTCGGTGACCCCAGGCAGTCCAAGCGAGCCATCGAATATGGTAAGGCATAAGACACACACACACGCACACACACACACACACACACTCGGCTGTGTGTTATGGCAGGCACGACTGCAAAAGCAACAACAGACTTGAATGCAATTTGGCCATGAAAACGAAATGCCAGCAACATAAATTAATTATTATGATTATCATTATTATTATATTTGTATGTTGTACAAATGTTTTTTTTTTTTTGTTTTGTCTTCTTTTTTGTTGTGCAAATTAACATTAACTATGCATTAATTAAATGTTTTGTTTTAGTTGCAGGTCTTGCCTTTGCCTTTCGGTTCCTTTTGTTTTACTTGATGTGGTATTTTTTCACTCTAATTTCCATTTCAATTTCAATTTGGCTATGCCAAAGGGCAGCCATATCGGATCTGCATGTTAAACTTGCATTTCTATATATATATATATATATATATATATATACTGTAAACGTATTATGTTTAATATTAAGCCGCAAAGCATTTTAATTGCTTTTCTATTATTTATAATTTATTGCACGCGAATTTGTTGCGGTCATATTTATTATTATTTTTTTTTGTTTTTTGTTAATTAACATTTATATATAGAAATAAAGAATCGTTTTTAAGATTTACTTTTAATTACTGTATTTTTTTTTTAGCAGTTTGAGTTGCATTTTTTAAGGTCACCACCAGCTGGGAATATCGAAGGTGAGGTTTAGATTCGACCTGACGAGTTCTGAAAGTACTTAACTACCAATAATAAGAAGGGTGCTACGAATGCCAACGCTTAAGAAATCACTTGAAACGGGTGGGGAGAAATAAACCGGCTTTAAATCGAAGTGGAAGTAAAATTAATATCGACTAAAAAAAACGTTGCTTTTTCTATTTAAAGTCTCTCCATTAATTCATCCCGGGGTATTTCTAAAAAATATTCCAATTCTTTTCTGGGCAGCAAAGTTAGTTAGTTGTGTAATTATATTTATACCATTACTTCAGATGGCTGTTGCCAATTATGCGTTAAATGTGCTGCACATTTCTCATTGATTTCCGCCTGCCGATCCACTGCCAGCCTCATAATACATACAACAAGTATGCACACTTTAAGTAACTGGCAGTACATTTTTTTTCTTTTGACTTTCATGTTCTTTTATAAAGATTTCTCTGGGCTTACTTCAGCAGCTATTAGCTTCACACTGGCACCAAGTTTAAATTTTAAGCGGTAGTTTTGAGCGACACATGAAATTTGACGTTAGTTTCGGCGCGATCTCGAGCGCGGCACTTGCATATCTAATATTTTTGTAATTTTTTAAATCTTTTTAAATTGGTTTTTGTTTTTTTTTTCTTAATTTTACTTAATAGCTTTCGCACAAACAAAAACAACAAAAAACACAATGAAATTCGTGACAAAGGGTTCGTCGTGCAGTTTCCGTAAGTGGGATTTCGGTAATTTAGTAAACTTATTTTGATTTGATAAGCTTTTTTTTTTTATATATTTTCTGTAATATTATTGAGCACTCTCTCGCTCTTTGGCGGCGTCGTCTGCACCGTACGCCGGGATATCGTACACTGAATGTCCAAAGACGGCAAACACTTGTTATTATAACGCGTCAAAGCGTTTCATTAAGCGGCGCAGCGACGCCGACAGAGACAGCGACCGAGACAGAGTCAGAGACAGCGACGGCCAGTCAAATCGCTGAGCGCAAACTCAACAGCGCAACCGATCTGGCTGAATCAATAAGCCAAGCGGCGAACGACTTCGTCTCAACGTTCGACGGCCGACGGCCGACAATCAGCTGCCAGGCAGGCAGGCAGCCTGCTAAACTTCGAGCCTACCGGCCAGAGACGTCGCTGATAAGCAGCTGGCCAAGACTTTCTTGCTCTCAGAAGCGCAGCACGATAACGACGCCGACTTCGCGGCTGCCGATTTATTATCAATAGCAATCAATTTCAGTTGACGACGACAAGATTGTTAAAGCCAAAGCCAAAGCCAAAAGGCAATGTAATCAACAAATCAAAAAAAAACCCTCCTACGACAAGATCAATGAATGAAAATGCTGCCTGCGCTGGCATCGGCGTCGGCAGCGACGCAGCACTGTCGTGCACACCGTTAGAACGAAGCGACGGCACTCGGCTCGGTTTGTCGCTTTGACAATCGTCGCATTTTGACAGTTAGTTGATTCATCATTATTTTCAGTACCAAAGAGTTACGACCAACCGTCTACGATAACTGACAGAAAAAAGTTAAGCACTATCATAAATTAAAAAAAGGAAAAATAAAATTAAATAAACGTATTTGTCCCGCAGTAAACACTTTTGGTTAATGAGTTAATTTGCGTACTAAATGAGTTATGGTTGAAAGCAACGGCGGGCACGTTAAGAGACTTTTTTAAATCAATTTGCTTTCCGACACGATCCCTGCGTTAGGCATATAATTTAGTGTTGCACACCTGAGATGCAACTGAGCTGCAATATTGCTAAAACTATTTGTTATTCACGCCCCTTTCCACCCAAAAGTCAATTATAATATGAAATAGGCATGAATAACAACCACACGTAAATCGACAGATCAGTTAATACCCTCCGCTTGACAGTTTCGCCGATGTGAGCGAGAAAAACATGAAAAGCGTTTTAGCTATTCAGTCTGACAATAAAATGCCATGCCCCCAAAAATGACGCACTACTGAGAGACAATCACACAGACGCTATGCGGCCAAACAATTGTTTTAAGCATATTGTTATAAACAATGTATGTATGTATCCACGTATGTAAAGACGCACACGTTCAATGAATACAAAAAAAAAAATGACAAAAAATTGTTGCCAAAATACAAAAAAAAAAATATATATATATATATATAAATGTACAAACTGGCTTGTCCGCATCCGGATAATTGATATGCGTACCTCCAAAACTGCTGATTATTTCCCATTTCTCTAGCCATCTCGCTTGCGCACTGAAGGCCCGCGGCCTTAATTAATAATAAGCAAATCTGTTGGTTTATTTTTGGTATGTCTGAAATCATCTCAAGAATGTATTTGCTGCAGGATGTAGATTGAAGTGTTTTTTTTTTTATTCATTTCAAATATATCTACATATAATTGCGAATGCAAAGTGGTGGAAGATTGGGCAGAGACTCTTAGCGATATTGTGGAGAGGCGGCAACAAGTAGTGCCAGAAATAAATATTTATAAATAATTGGCACGTTGATAATAAGAGCAATCAATAAGATCAACAAAACAAATGGATGACCAACAAAAACTGTATATATTAATGATAAACCTAAAATTAGTAAACAATGATTCCATTAATATAATTAATGTCAATATGAAGACATATAAATAATAATGCAATTTTTATAATTATTTTATTAATTTTGTTTTATTTATTATTTTATTATTTTTTTTTTTTTATTCAATTAAATCGAATCTTTATCGGGTTATCAGATTAGACGCAATTTGGTTTACCAATCTCCCACTGAGGGGTAAAATATACAATTGGAATATATTCACATAAATGATTAAGGCATAAAACAAGTTTATATTTAAGATTATTGTATCAGGATAGACGAAGACTGGGAAGATTGCGAAAGATACATAACAAAAAAAAACCCTACTCGGGGACTTTACGTGCAACGGATAAAGCATTTAGGTGCCGTCTCCGCGACAAAGGTCCCATGAGATATACAAATGCGGAAACAGTTGGGAAATGCACAAAAGCAACTTGCACGTATCTTTTTTGTATGACCGCTTATCAGATGCCGCCTGCTGTGCTCACCTGCCAATGGGATGATTGAAGCGAAGTTGTTGCTGGGGCGGTGCGGGACGGTGCGGGGATTTACACACGGTGTACTTTTGTTTTCTTCCATACTTTGATGCCGAAGGTATTCATTGTATTCCGCAGTCACCCGACTGCAGCAACGTTCTCTCTCGGTTTTTATTTTTTTCTATTTTCGGTACGTGTGGCGGTGGCAACTTTGCAGTGAATTACTAGAACAAATTGTATGGCATTTAGCCGTATTTGTTTATCGACAGACAATTGACAAGCAGACAGAGACAGAGACAGAGACAGAGGGCGGTGGCGGTGGCGGTGGGTGAGTGATCGACGTTCAAACAAATTGTAAAATTGTTGGATAATGGTCAATCAACTGCCGACGACGATGATCACCGATCAAATATCAACATCAACGTTTCAACTATCATTGTCTGTCTGACGATACGGCATGGAAATGTTTCCGCAGTCGCCCCATTTGACCAGTCGAAGCCTTCAACTTGAACTTGCAACTGTTCAATTTATTATAGGCAAATGCCATGCGGCATCGAACCGAATTAGTAGTGGCAATTGCTATATGCATTATTGCGTTCCAAGTCAATTCGACAGATGTAAAGTGCTTAATTGTGTTTTAGGTAACTTTCGATTGGTGGCACATGTTGCGTCAGCATTTCGTTTGTGTTGCATACATCTCGAAGGTAGCAAAGTGAACATTTGCCACAGAGGATAAACCATCGCATACCAACTAGCATTTCTGTCCACTCAAAGTGAAGTGGCTACCGTCGCGCCTATCACTTTCAATTGGCAATCAAATCGGTTGTTCAGTTATTAATTATTAATAATAATATTACCCTTGTTATATGTTCAAAGTTTCTAACTAATTCTAACCGAATCTATATATAAAAAAAATCGAATAAACACTTAAGTGTATCTGGAAAACCCCTGTTCTTAAGTCACATAACAAAAGTATTTGAAATGTTGTTAGTTAATTTTTTATCTAATGTGATTTTTTATCAGGTATGCAAATGAATATTCACAAACAGTTAAAGTCAGTTTTGTCAGGCACAATTAATTATTAGCCCCCTTTTCAGCCACGATCACGAATCAGATAAATAATTTTTCGAAAATTTCACATTAAGAAGGGATTCCCCTCATTTTATAGAGCAGCAGATTCCAATATGCCAAACATCCAGTAAATGGAAATATTTTGTTCATTTTGTTTTTCTTTGCTAAATGAATAATAAAACAATGAATTGAAATCTAAGACAGGCTTCAACATTGATTCATTTCTATTTTGCTTTCAGCATTCAATTACAATAAATTATAGCAAACAAGTTACAATAACTACGTTTTAATTGTAATTTAAATTTATCGCTTGCCTTTTCTAAAAAATAAACATTGTGTGACTTTTATGTGGCCCAAGTTTCATAGCATCGATACGAGATTTGATAAATCATCGCAAGAATCACGTATTACTCGGAACGAAAGTTGAATTAAGAGAAAGTTATGAAAAAATGCACAGGCAAGAAGATAACATTCTGTAGATAATCGAGTATTTAAGAAATTTTAATCGATTTGTTTTTCAAAATAATCCCAGCTGATACTGAAAAATAGATTGGTTTCGATCTAATCTTGATTGTCACTGCCAATGTCCAGGGGTCCATATGATGATTTATATTCAAACACCATCGTGGAAATAATAAATGAATGATAATGGTTATCAGAAGTTAAGACTTAAGTAGTAATGATACTGACGCAAAGAGAAATCGGATTTTGAAAAAAAAACAGTTAACTGTTGTTCGATTACTCTGGGTGACACTTGAGATACCTGATATTCAGATAAATATACTGCGTGCATAGATTTAAGTAAACAATGAACCCTCAATCGAGGCAATCAAACTCAAGTGGCAACTTTGAATCACGGCTAATCCCCTCTGCCCCTCTGACGCGCACGCGCACACACACACACGCACACACATACAATATATGCACCTAACAAGTCTCACTTACCATTTCTAAAATGTCTGTATACGACTTCCAAATAATCTGTGATATACGAACAGGTATTTAGAAAGGGTTTCAAAACATCCTACTGACCCTAAATTTTCTATATCTACTCTAAAATTGCTTTACTTAAAACCGAACCGGGAATTTAACTTATTTCGGACAGCTGTAAAAAGTATTTTCGTTTTAGGGTATTTCGATGCCGAACTGTTACTTTCGCGAAATATCCGATATTATTGTGAAGTCAAGGATATATTTATATATATATATATATATATATGTATTTTTTTGTTTGTATGTATATATTTATACTTATGGAATTTACAACATACTTAAGAAGGAGAACGAAGCGACTGATTAGTAAGCGAGAATGGGGCAGAGAGACCCCTAACAGGCGCAGATTCATTTTGTGGCATAGGAAGACACACAATACGACTGCACCTTAGAAACGAAGAAAGACAGAGGCGACAACGGAGCTGTGCAGGGACAAGCCAGATGTCTTTTGGTTGTGCAATAATCATAAACGATTTAAGCAAAAAATATCCATGGAAAAGAACAGAATTAGGAAACTCACCGTTCCAATGACAGAACATTGGAGACTAAAAAGCCATTTAGCTAAACTAAGTCTTTATAAAAGCAGGAAAGGATTCTCAATGCTCATCCTAAAAGAAGGTGTCATCTTAACCAGGATGCAGCATGTTATAAGCTTTAAGATCACAGAAGCCCTAAAACGAACAAAGATTCTAGCTATCGTGCAGGAGATGGGGTTAGAAGAAGGTGATGGGGAAGAACCTATTAGCTCAAAATGGGACATAATATATATGCTGCAGCCACCACAATTTATAATAATAACAAAAGCAATACGCACTCAAAAGATATTATTAACAACTGATGTCTTTCAACAAAACATTGGGACACTAATGTTGTAAATGTAAATATTTAAACAGCTGCCGTCTTTTGTCGAGTGGCATTTTGCTGATCTTGCGCTTTGACACCCTTTAAGTGGCCAACTCATTTCGCGCTTAACGGAAACATTGAGTGGCTTGCTTTCAAATTGCTTATCGGCCATTTCCAGCTAAGGCTGCAAATCAATCAAAACGATCTCCATCTAGCCTACATGTGGAGTACCCCTTTCATTGCGACCTTTCGATTAGGGCGTATCTTGAATCTTTGGTATTTATTAATTCTCTACAAGACTGTTACAAATACAATTATTTACAATATGGAAATACTATTGTAATTTGCCATTTTACACAAGCCCATAAAACTAGGTTATTTGGCCGATCAAAGCAATTACTTCCTTGTTCGAATGTGTGTGTGTGTGTGTGTTTACATTGATTCATCAATAAACCAGTTAATAATTAAATTATGCTCGTTGAGACGCGTCGTTTGATTTGATTAGTATGTGAAGAGGTAACTCAGCACACACAGATACACATACAGATACAAATAAACAGACAGATACAGATACATATATAGTTACATACACTGGCTTACAAGTACTTGGGGACCCAGCGATTTTTTATGAAAAGCAAACAATTCAATCGCTCTCATCATAACAAGAATAAGAACAATAAAAAATGACCTTAACCCTGAGCCTTCAGTTGGGGCAAGTAAATATGCGTAGTCCATGCACAATTAGATAACACCAAGAAACAGGAAGTGGCAACAAGTGTTAACAAGCCAAAATATATCGTTTGTTATAATTTAACTGAATTGTATCTCATATTTACATTGGAATGTTTAGAAATAATAATGCTCAGTTTGCAGCAAAGGCTTATCAGTACGCTTATGGGCCACAAAAGCTGATTGCCACAAGTGCCTAGGGCAACTCTTGTTGTGGTTGTTGTTCGTGTTTGGAGGCTAAACCTCTAATCAGACCCATAAGCCAAAAATCAAATTTTGATTGAGACGTCAGTTCATCTATATAAATCCTGAACCCAAATCTTAGCTATCGACAAAAAAATTGGTTATTATTAATATACGATTTCTATCGAGTTTGGTGAAATATTATATCTATTAAACTTCGATTAGCGATATAAATATATCCAAAAAATGGATTCTTATTGCTATCGGTCATCGATATACCGATGTATTGGAGAACCGGTGACAGTTGTCAAACTTGATTCGCATACTCAAATTGCAAATTTAAAAACAATATCTCCCTATACCCATTTAGTGTATTTCAGCAAAAGCAATCCTAACCAGACTGAATTACCGAGTATTGAGTGTAGATTTTAAAATAAGAAATGTCGCAATGTATTTGGGCATTGTTTAAATTGTTTTGACAATAAGCATTAGCTGATTCCCTCGAACACTCGACTCCATATCATTTACGATACAGAATTGCGTCTCACTGGGAACGTTTTCCACCGAAGTTTGGTCATGAAATTGACAAAAAAAAAAAAACAAACATGGTAATAATAAAAATTTTTATCAATGTGTAATCAGCAATACAATAATTAAGAGAAATTCAAGGGAATTATTTTTCAACAATAATAGCACATATATATATTACGATGCGCTCGGCATGGGAAATGGAAACGGGTTGCTTTGGATGACTCAACGTCAACTGATAAACCACAATTTGGTAGAGAGCAGCGGCGCACGGTCTGCCCGATTGCGGTCTGAAGCTCTTAACGGGAGATATGGGCTTTTGGTAATTGTGAGAACAATATTGGGAGAAGCTGAAAAAATGATTAAAGAAGGTTCCTACTTCGATGAAGTTTGGTAACTGCAGCTCTAAAATTGCGGGAGATGGAATTTTTACAAAGCCAATATACTGCGCAAACAAATCGATTTCAAATTATAATATGCCCAAAAGTATGCTCGGATATATTTTTTAGAGATGCAAATTCTCCAAATAGAATACCAGTTTTATCAAACTATTTATCTGCACTTGTGTACATATACCTTTATAATATGTACAAATTTATGAATGTATGTGTGTGTGTGTGTGAGACCGCGAACAATCTTAGATGCAGATAAATAAACTTTATCATTAGCTCAAGTGTTCTACAGGCTAACATACATATATACAACCAGAGCGTTTCTCTGAATAATCACCGACAGTCAACATTCGACAAATTTAACCAAATTATATGAAAAACACTGGCCTTAAGCGATAAAGTCTTGAAAATTACTCAAAATTTTAAGATTTATTCTCACATAGAACAATTTAAAGTCTTTACACTTGTTTAGAATTAGTCTTGGTTTACTCGCCTTGAAAACCAAACAAAATTATTTAGCTATTTATATCACATATATACATACATATGTATTTATATTTACTACCCATTTGGATGCAGAAGAGCCCTGAGCATGCGGCATTGTCGCTTGCCAACCCTCGGAACTTAAACGTACCTGCCGCACTATCGCTCTCATCGTTGTCGTTTGCAGCATCATTGTCACTGTTCAGCAGCGGGGCACAGTCGCAGTTTTTGCTGCGTTTGCGACCCCGTCCGCCCAGCATCAGAAACCTTTCCATGGCATCCAGAGACTAATTAGAAATATTTGGAAGTAACTTGGCTACTATAACTGCATTTTATATATAGCAGCAGGATTAGTGGCAATCATCGATGATAATGTTAATTCACATTCGCCGCTCAACGTTGTCTATGTGGCGCTATCTGCGCTAATTCAATGTGGACTGTGACGCAGACTGCGTTGTGGCTGCTCACAAATAAATGGTCTTGCTTTTAACGCTGTTGGCCGCCAGCAGCAGCAGTAGCAGTAGCAGCGCCAGCAACAGTTACTGTATAATCTGCTGTTTTCTATGTATACAAACTTAACACACGCGCACTCTTTACTCGACTTGCGCTCTCAATCTTTCGCATATTATCACTTATACACTCACACACACACACAAACCTAGCGTCGTAGCTTTGCGAATTTCGGCAGACGAGAAGCTGAGCATCAAAAGTCAAACTGCTCTGTCAAAATGTCAACGCGCCCACATAAGCGCATAGCAACCAGCCAATTGACACAGTCATTTGACTTGCAAGCAGCGACAACTACAATAATAATAATAATAATAATAACTATAACAATAATAGACAATGAACCACAAATGAAAATGGGCTCGACAATAGCGAATGATGTGATTCTCTGCTCGCTTATGTGTCCTATTAGCACAGCTTTTTATTATTATTTTATATATATATATAAATAAAAAGTCTGAAATATCAATAGTCGCAACTTGAATATATGCATTTCGAAAGGAATTTTTAATTATGGAATTATAATTGGAATCCATTTGACAACCAAAAATTTTAAGTAAAATTTCATAATAATTTTTTATCTCAACAGGGATAATTGGCAGTGAGGACAAATTAGAAGAAGAATAACAACTGTGTATACAAGGTATACCTAGAGTGTGTTACGCACTACATGTCAACATTGTAGCATCTTAGGCAAGGGTATAAGGAACTGACAAACACAAACGCTCGACCGACTTTGTAGTGAGTGAATCTGAAATATAATTTGGGTGCGAGTGAAAGAAAGGCACGAAACGAGCAGATCCGCCTCAAGTGAGCGCTTAGTGGAACGAGAACGCAAATGATGACAACGCAAGGCGCTGCGCGATTCACTTCAATCAGATAAAAATCAAATCTTCGATACAATAAAAACGCAGGTGTCAAAGAGCACTTGAAGCAATCTCTCCCTCTCTCACACATACAAAGATGGCCACACGCAAGCGTCGACCACTTAAACAGCTGTGCTGGGGAGTCCGTTATGCGCCGGTGCGTCAACGGCGACTGCGAAGCCAATAGCCGACAATGGCAATGACTGGAAGAAGGCCGCCAGCAAAGTGTTTGTAGTAAATAGTTTTTGTAACAACAACAAAATGTAACAGATAATGAGTTGAAAATGTAATTGCAGACATGATAGTTAATTAAATTAAAAACTTATAAGTACCAAATACTTATTTAAGAATGTTTGAAATAAATCATGCATTAAAAGCTGTATGTGTATGTGTGACTGTATGTATTTATGTATGTATAAGACATGTACACAGGGGTATGTATGTATTTCAAAATCTAAAATGGCATGCTAACCGAAACCCAAAGAAAATGTAATCAGGGCATTTAATTAAATTAAAATTTTGTAGTATGATGTAAATGCAATTAAAACTAAATACAAACACATTCGTGGTGTCTATAAATAAGGATAACAAATAAAATAACAGTGATAAAAATAGCTTACGTATGGGTCTGCGACGCATTGTGGATGCACTATTCTCGCCGCCACTGTAATTATGGCTGTTAATCGGCTTCATGTTGCCCTCGGGAACCAAGTGGACGACGACGCCGATGATGACGACTGACAACAACAAGTGGGCGCAAATGTTTGCAAAGAAAATATGTAAAAAGAAAAGAACCAAAAGAAAGATGTATGTTGGTTGTAATTCTACACAATTATGTGTGTATGTATGTAGGTATGTATATCAAAACACAGTCGTACAGCTTGTGGCACCGATTTAAAAAAAATCTGATCAGGCCCAATATTATGGGCTTGTACTGTACACGAAAATGCAGGCGAATAATATGCATAGACACTTTTGCAACCGGTTGAAGTGAGAGTGAAAGAGATTTTTTAACAAACATCCAAATTGGAACTTTACCTCTTCTGCTGACGCGACTAGTTTCAATGTTCATCGACAACTAAAAGACCAACGCAAAATATCTGACGCTGATCGACACAGAACAAAGAACAACAACAGCGCAGACCCCAAACACTTTAATAACAATTGCGAGCAGAAAAAGGAAGCGCAATGTATCTTTATCATAGAGAAACACGGACACACACAGAGAGAGCGAAAGAGCGAGAGAGAAAGAGCGGGCAAAACAAGAACTATAAGCTAAAACCAGAACCAGCATTGCCTGCAAAGAGACACCAAATCCCAACCGAATGACATATGTCAAACATAGAAACAGGCGAAACGGGTAATTTATATGTACATATACAGCTGCGGTCGAAATAAAAGTAGTGCACAAATATGTGGAAAATGTACTTAAAATATAAATGTATATATGTAACAGTATTCTATTTCATCCATTTGTTGTTTGGTAGAATTATATTTGTATTTATTTTCATGATTTGTTCTAAGTTTTTTATTTTCAGCAGAGAGAAGAAACCAAAGGGGTTATGAAAGGAGTTATGCAAATATTGAGTATTTGCATCGTATGAAGAAGCACTACTATTATTTTGACTGGAATTGTATTCATGTCGTTTTGACATGAAGTTATCATAGAGCTAGAAGATAGATAAGATATTTGCGTTGATGAGCAGGACATGACGAGCGTTGCACAATGACAATTTTGTTGATAAGGGCAAATATGATTTTGTTTAATCAATTAACTGCTTTGCTAGCAAGCGCCGAAATCAAAAGAGAGCCCATCAAATGGTGCAATTAAATGAGAGAGCAATAGTTTATCTGCGTCGCATGCGCCCCTATAATATGTATATGTATGTGTGTGTGTGTGAATGTTTGGCCTTGCTTTCAAAAGATTGTGAAATTGTTTGCCATGCATAGGCTATGGCATTCACACAACTGACACACACACTCACAAACACTTGACCTCAACACCTGGTGATGATAATCGAAGCAAATCAAGATAAGAAATAAAGACAAGCACATTTAGAGACAGGCTGGCAGACAGACAGACGGAGGGAATATAAGAATACACTCAGAAATGCAAATATTAAAATGGCGTGTTCCATACAGAATACAGAATAACTAACTAAATCAAATATAATTTTACATATGTGCATACAAAAAAAAAAAGGAGAAATCAATTAATGCGTATCGTGTTTTTAAATCGGTTGATTTATTATTCGAATTTATTGAAATTAAAAAAAAAAATAAATAAAAACAAACAAAGCTGCACAGAGAACAATCTAATTTATATTTCATTCACAGCGAAATGCCGCTAAAGGTGTGCATGGCTTTGGCTGTGTGAGCACATGGCATGCATACTCAAACACACAGAAACACCGTGTAAGCAACGTGATATTTGCGTATATTCTGGATTGCATAAAAGGACGAGTTTGAGTTCTGCCCGCTTGTCTGCCGTTATTTGATTAACTGCTTATTGATTTGACAGTGGTTTTTATCCACCCACACACTCACACACACACACAACACACTGGCATAACAGTTGTCAGTTGTACAGAAGCCTTCAATTGCCCGTTACTTTGTATATTTGATATTGATTTTTACCAGCCGGAGGCGAATGCAAGTTTGAGAAGGGTGTGGGAAAATACCTGCACTCTGCAGCTGTCTGTCTGCAGCGACGATTAGCGATAGTGAGCAGTAGACCTTTTATTGCCGAATTTCATAATCGAATTAAATTCGGCAAATATTTTTTGATGGGCTGATTGAGTGATTTATATGTAAATTGATCAAAATTTTCGTTGCAGTAGCACTTGGAATTTAATGAACAATGCTTGTATAAATACATAACAGAAACTTGCATGATTTTTCGCATATTTAGGTGTTGTTGTTTTGCTTATTTTGTTATTTCTTGACTAACGTTCTCTTTTATATATTTTTAAAACAAAAAAAGGAAAAAATAAAAATATTTCCGCTGAAAGTGTGCATGGAGAAATGGCACAACAAATGAGACATTGAGAGATAGAGGAGACACTCGAACACTGAACAAAAATGTACACACTTACAAGATAAAGAATTCAACAACGAAAATAACAACAATTTACAATTTGAAAAGCGCACTCACATCTCTTCCAGACAACTTTAGTCGCGGTAACAGCGCGAACTTGAAGTTTACTCGCTTCATTGACTTACAATTTCAAACTGAAGCAGACGTAGAAACAACAACGATGAAAAGCGTCAACAACAGCGACACTTTCCACCCCATTCAGGCGAACAAGGAAAGACAACAGAAAAAACAGCATGCAAATGAATAAGGCGCGTTCGTTTGGATGTCGTGCAGCACGACTGCTTATCGATAACTCTGATATCGATGATTAGGGTAATATGTTGCTCATTTGTCAGTCGTGCAAGAAAGGATTGCTACAAAATCAAGGGCATCAATTTGAAACATTTTATTCCTCATCTAAGCAAAATTTCAATAAATGTTCAGCTTCATTCAGTGTCATCCTATCATCCTTCCTATCGATAAAATACTTGGATCTTAATAATTTATGGTTTGTGCGGTCAGCACAAGTAGTAGTGTATTTTTGAGTCGAAAAGGATTTAGACAAGTTTTGTCGGAGCGCGCAAGTTGCTTAAAGTTTACATACATAAATCGGAAGTGCCGGAGGAGTGATATAAGTAAAAAGAAAAAAAAAACACTCGTTCGTATTGTTTTTAAATATTTTCTTCGTTCTTTTAATTATTTGTGTACACGTGTATATATTTGCTTCTTGGTCAGTATTTCTCTAGAAAACGCTAAACTTTTAATAATATTACAACTAAGCTAACTTAAAAAAAATAAATAAACAATATAATGTATGCATATGAAAACAAAAAATATATACATTTATCTAGTCATTTAGATATGTGTATATATTGAGCACATATTCTGTTATGTTTTTCCGTTAAAAACTGCGTCTCTCTTTACCATACAATCAAATTCAGTATATGTGTATGCGCATTGTGGAAAAAGTAACGGCACTTTTCTCTAGCGTTCGTTGCACCAGACAGATTAGCATATTTGTTTGTGTATGTGGTGCAGCTGAGAATGAAGTGCACAATAGTCTTGCAAAGTGAACGACCAACAAGTTTAAAAATGGCGGCGTTCATCAGAAGAAGGAAAAAATCATAAGTAATAAGTAACTATTTAAGAAACTAGAGATATGTGCGTGATTAATATATTTTCATATTCAATATTTCAAACACTCTCTTTTCCGTTTTTTTTAATGTAATTTTTTCTAATTTGAATTGTAAGAATTAAATGAATTAATACAAAGGTAATTCAACGAAATTTTTTTTTTTTGTAAATAGAACCATTGCCTTAAAGCGAAACATGGCCATGTTGAAGCGTTCGATAACCCCTGGTAGCCGTCAGGCTCCCGATCCTTACGACCAATTTCTCGAGAGCCGTTTCTTTTACCGCAAACACACGGCGAGGGATGCCTCATGCCTGTTCCGAGTTATAGCCGAGCAAATGTACGACACCCAAATGCTGCACTATGAGGTGCGTTCGGAGTGCGTGCGCTTTATGACACGCAAGCGCAACCTCTTCGAAAGGGTAAGTAGCAAATGCATTTTTTACTGCTCCCAGTTAGACAAATACTAAAGCTAGTCAAATTTGAAAATATTAATTTAATGGACTTTAATCGCATTTTAATAGCATATAGATGGTGATTTTGATAGTTATTTGCTGGATTTAGCCAAGCCCAGGACATATGGAACCATGCTGGAGCTGCGCGCAGTTTGCTGCATGTATCGGTAAGTTAAATCAGAAAATTAAAAATGAATAAATATATTTATTGGCCAATTATTTCAGTCGCAACGTTATGTTGTTTGAGCCATTTGATTTGGGGACTTTTGTAACGTATGACAAGAGCTATCGGAACACATTTCAGGTGTTTTGCACGAATTTGTTTCATTTCGATTCCATTTATTCATTGAGCTTTATTCAAGATGCGGCCATTTGTCAGGGTAAGCTATTTACCTATTTTTCTTATTCCATATTATGCTGGCCGTCAATATTATACAAAGTCCATATCATTTTGCAGCAATAAGCTTTAAATTGCTTTACCAGATGCTCTTTAAGCTGCCCGATGTCGATTATGCCGTTGAGACAATGCTGCATCCGCATACCTTCGATTGGGGCAACTATCACGTAGCGATGCACTCGAGGGGGGGATACATAAGGTACATTTACTGTCGCGATGGGCGCATCTTTCATCTGGACATGCCCGAGTATACCAAGTGCATACTAGAAAACTTTCAGCTGTGCAATTTTCACAAAAGTGTGCCAGAAAAAAACATAAATCCAACAGCATCATCATCATCCAAGTCGCGCGCCTTACATAAGGTTTCGGATAACTCAATAAACCTCAACAAGAGCTTGGAATTGCTGTTTGTGTGTCCCAATCGCTACAATTCTTGCGTGCGCCAGCTACTGGACGAGGGTGAGCAGTCAGCCGTCATATAGGATATATGACACTATATATACAACTAAATCCGTGTAGTCAACTGCTTTGGTTGGTTGTCCTACATCATCAAACAGTTTTATTTTTTTTTTAGCATGCATTTTGGAAAAGAAATTGAAAAATTTTAAATTTTTTATTTTGAGTTATTTATTTATGAAAACTATTATTTTCTCTTTTAATAGCGAAAATCCTTGAAAGCACGATAATTAAATATTTTATCTGTTCATTTGTGGTATTGTGTATAAAATATACATTTTGTGTTAGACCATTTGAATTATCTTGATTATATAATTATATTATTGTTAATTTACGCAGGCATCACTCCTTTTCCATACAAGGTGGCAAAAGCATTGGATCCTTTTATTTATCGCAATATTGAGTTTGATAGCTGGAATGATGTACGCAAGGAGGCCAAGCGGTTCAATATCTACATCAACGACTACAATTTTAAGGTAATCCAATGGGGTAACTGGTGACTGGCAAAACCTTTAATGTTTTGTACATCATTATTCTGGCTTCCTGCTCCCCAATTTTTAAAATTCAGGTTGGCGCCAAATGCCACGTGGAGTTGCTGATCAATGACGACAGAAATATGTACACATGTCACATTCAAAAGATTTTTGCGGACAAATCCAAGTGCATTGTGTATGTCGAGAAATTTGGGAAAGAAATACTGGTAGGCCTACCACATCCCCACTTCTAACCAGCTGCTAAAGCTGTCTGCATATTGTTCATAATCAGTTATCATTATCTTTCTTTCTTATCGGTTTCTTCTCTCTTTGTTTTATGGTGTTTAACAGGTGCCCTACTTGTCCTTGCATCCATTGCCGCCAGACGAGTTCCGGCCATGGTCGGTGCCAAATCGCTATCGACGCCAGGCGATTCGCAATTACATGCACACCAGGAATATGCCCAAGTCCAGTGTGCTCCAGTGGAAGAATGCCAAGGTGTATGACAACTACTTTGAGACGAGCAGTTGCGAGATTATGCAGTATCTGCAGCTAGACAATTACTATGGCTGCCAACCGTTGCCCAACGAACCGCATCCGATTTCGGAGAGATTTGACATACGGGACATGCAGCGGGAGCAATATTCACAGCTTTTCCCACAGCAACCGGCACTTCCGCCACCACCACCATCACTGGCCCAATCAAGGGAAGCTAAAACAGCTTCAATGCTGAAGCATCCGCAGCATCAACCGCAACAGCCAGGAACTGCTCAGTTGGCTATGGCTGGGCCAATGGGCCATGGTAAATTGACGCCCCCATGGCTGGGCACGCCGCTGCCTTTGCACCATTTGCCCGAGGGAAATCAGGCGGGTGTCTATCCAGGAATGCAGCCGCCGAAGCCGGCAGCCGATGGCATGTTTATGCACCTTGGCGGATATACGCAACCGCTGGCGCTGCATCTTCCGCCCGTTCCGCAGCAGCTGCCTTCTTTTGCGAAATCACCATATCTAAATGGGCCACCGTCGACATCACTGCCGCCGCTGATGCTGCCCCAGTCCAGCAGCAGCAATAGCTGCACCACCAGCAGCGTCTCGAGGACAATCGCAAGTCGCTGCAGCGAGACCCAGTTGGAGCCGAGTCGCGGCATGGATTTGCACTCTGAGTTGACATTGAATTTGAATGAACTGCGATACTTCTACAACATTGCCCGCAATATACGTAACAACGAGCAGATGCGCATGTATGGCAGCGGCATCAATCACAATCAATCGAACTATGAAAACCATTACAATGCCACCTATGAAAATTTGGGATTGATAGCCAGCATCTCGTCTACACCGCCGCCCTCACCAGAAGCAACAGGTGCTGTGCCCAGCATTGAGCCAGCCGTTGAAAAGTACATGCCCAGTCGCCCCATTCGCGGTAACAATTACAATTACAATAAAATTCGTTGTGAGGTACGGCCGGAACAGCTGACCCATCTTGGCTATGATCAACAGAAGGTTTCGCATGCAATAATGTTTCCAACACCGACGCCGACGCCTTCGCCCAGCTCTCAGGAAAATAAGTTTAATTTTTACCCGTCGTATCCAAATAACGCATCTCAACAACAACAACAACAACAACAAGCACGGGCACACACGGCGATGCCACCTTCAATGTTATTTGGCGCCATCAGGACTGGGCAGGTAAGCTAAATGCAAATTGTATGTTAAGCCCAGATCGGACATGAATTGTATTAATATATATTTATATTTATTCTTGTGCAGCCCTTGCAGAATACATATGCATGGGGCATGTCAGGCATATCCTCGCCATTCGGTGGCGCCAATGTACAGAACCCTTCGCAACCATCACCTTACGGACCATCACGAAACTAAAGTTCCGATCCGATTTCCACTTCATAAACATTGATCAATGCATATATTGAAATATACATATATGCTATATATACTCACCAACTCACATACCACGTATGACATACATACATATCAACATGTATTTGGCTCTACGGTCAACATTCCATCAACAACTTTAAAACATCGCAATCGATTCGCAATTTTAAATTTTTAAGTATATATATATATATATATATATAAATGCATAACTTTTAAAGAAAAAAAAAAAACATTTTGAACTAAATTCATAACAAACCCAAAAACAAGTACATTAACAATTTTAAACATGTAATTATTGAATTTTTAAGCGATTTTAACAAAGCACATTTATAACAATCAATCAATTTATTTATTAGCTTTTAAAGTCATATCGCTGACATTAAAACACTTATTAAAAACACTTAATTTTATAGAACTAAAATGAACGGCTATCTTTGGCAAGCCGAAGATTAGGGATCTTTACAGACCATATCATTATATCGATAAATCCGATTGCCTGATTGCTTTTGCGGAAGCAATATGATATTATAGTCCATTATAATCATTTTAAAAAATTAATTAAGACAAAATTATGAATACCATCTGCAAAAGGCATCAAAGTCAACAATGTTAAACTCAACTAAATTCATACATACAAAGAAAACATGTACATTTTTATATAATTAACAATAATTCACGCACATAATAAAAAAATGTATCTCTGGAACTGCACAAGACAAAATACAGTTGACGGATATGAGAAATATTGCTTCTTAAACGTGGTCTTTTTGATAACTCTGATGAACGCTTTTCGTTCAGAGTTGGCTTTAACTAAGTATTCGAGCTATGAGTCAAGCAAATCTGACAAACTCTAGTTAAATTGATTTATAAAAATGCAAAACGCCGTAAAGTCAGAAATGTAATAATAATGTGATTCAGTTACAAATTTAAAATGAGACCCACATCGATAATGGGTGCCTGATTTGATTCGATTTATAAACAGAAAGTATTTTTACTTATGTAATTGGGATGCGAGAGCAGTCATAAAATCCAAAATGGTTAGGGGCGACTTCTGGTATACAAGGATCGCCATCAGCATCAGCGACAACGTCAGCACTGTGAAAAAAACGCATTAAATTCGCACGCGATTTTTGTTTTTCTTTTTTTGTTACTTTGAAGCGTTTTAGCACGCGTTGAACTTGTAACAGTTTTTCGTTGTTTGCTTTAGTTTGTTTTTTAATTTGCGCGCTGCTACTTTTTTTGCGCTCGATAATTTTTGCTTACAAACTGAAAACGTTTCGCAAAAGTGTCGCATTTTTATGCTGAATTTTCAGATCGACAAATGGACGGCACGAGGCGACCCAATTCCGCAACTTGTATTTGTTGGTTGTTGCTCTTTAATTATTGTCATTGCAATAGGAGTTGCAGCTCGACCTTAAAATCTTAAATTAACTATAGCCGAGGCATTTTCGCACAATTAAATAGG
Source organism: Drosophila multiciliata (assembly GCA_037043605.1). Classification (NCBI taxonomy): domain Eukaryota; kingdom Metazoa; phylum Arthropoda; class Insecta; order Diptera; family Drosophilidae; genus Drosophila; species Drosophila multiciliata. The sequence continues at coordinate 61,909 of JBAMBF010000592.1, forward strand.
ATTATGTTAAGTTAATAATTTAATATGCACTTTTCCAAGTACGCACAACGATCATAAGCAATATAGCCATATATAATTCTTACAATAAAAAAAAATTGGTAAAATTTAATAGAAACCAAGATGAACCAGGCTGATGATGAGGCTAATGATTAACTATGGGCTTCTATAGGGTATGCTAAATTTGTCTTGCGCTTTTAATGCAATTATTTACCTCATAAAGTACATATATATTCTTGATCAGCATCTGTAGACAAGATGATATAGCCAGAAACGAACTCATCGATTTTGTTGTGTAGAAAATTATGAGACAGGCGTTTGGATCGAACCACCAAATTATAAAGCTGGCCTAAGTTGATCTACTAAACCCGTTTTTTTTACCAATGTATTAGCCACAAAATATAAGAAACTCAGTTTACAAAAAAAAGAAGAATCATCATCGGATTATTAAATCATATAGCTACCGCAGGAAATGTATAAATTTCTGATACAATAAAACTACAGAAATTTTGAATATAAAAATACTGACTTAAATTTGGATGTCAGCTGCTTAACTCAAATTGAATCTTCGGCCTTCATTTCGGGTTTTTATGGTAGAATTGGTAAAGTCCACTTTTTTTTAAAAAAAAAAACTTTCCATCGCGCAATCAGAAAATGGAAACATGATATGTTTCCAGTTTAAACGTCTTCAGAATCTGTAAGATGAAATGCGTCAAGTACTGATTATAGCCGCAAAGTGCTCATAAAATTAATTAGTTAATAATCAACAAGAGTTTTAATTTAGTGCAAACAATATTTGCAACGATCACTTGTCAAAAAAATTCGGGTTTATAAATTTTCTTGGGCTAATCGCATTCAAAGTCCATCCAATTTTATATCAGTTCAATTTGGCATCGACTGCAAGATAATTACAATGGAATTTAAATTTGGAACACTCCAACTAAAATACAATAAATAAAAAAATAACAAATCAACTTGGTTATTAAATATTTTTGTAGTTGGAGGTTTGTAAATTCCAAATTTACATAAAAAAAAAACAATGAATAACATTTTTTTTTTCAAATTTTTTTATTTGTTTGCAATGAAACCTGAGCGCCCGCCTTGTGGGCGTCCAAACGTAAATACTAACTAAGACCAGCCATTGTGGAGCTGGCAGCTGGCAGCTGGAAGCAACAGCTAGATGCGTCGCTAGCGTTGTAGTTGGCCTTGCGCTTAATACGCCGGAGGCCCGTAGGAGCCGGATTGGGCGGGAGGGCCATAGATGGCACCTTGGCTGCCATAGCTACCCTCACGACCGGCAATGTTGGCCAGAGCAGAGAGTCCATGGTTGCCACCCTGCAGCAGCTGGTAGCCAGCGCTGGCAGCGGCATTATCGGCACCAGAGGCATAGGCGGGCAGAGCCTGCTGCTGGGAACCGGACACAATTGGGCCGGGTCTGTTCAGAACTTGTCCAGAGCCATAGGAGTTCTTGTAACCCTGCTTGTTCTCATTGACAAAGTACTTCTCTGCTGGAGGCTTGACCACATTCACGAACACGGGCTCAACCTTGACGCGACGTGGGTGGTGCTTAACGTACACCTTGCGGAGCACGATTGCTGGAGGCTTGTGCAGCACAACTGGGGCGGGCTTGACAACCAATGGAGGATGATTGACCAGCACCTTGGTGGGTGGGCGGCGCACAATGATCGGTGCCGGACGATGGATCAAAATCTCGCCCTTGTTCTGTGGGTAGGTGATCGATGAGGTGAGTGTGTTGCCCTTGGTGTTAACCGGCTTGTAGGGTATATTCTGGTCAGAGCCATAGCTGCCTTGACCTGGCTGGGCGACGCTCGAAGCGTCAGCAGCACCGGCCAAAGAGCTAGAAGCGACTGAACCATCGCCTAAGCCACCACCATTGCCATAATCACCAGCACCGCCAGCGGATGCACTGGCCGCTGCATCGCCACCATCAGAGCTGCTGCTGTAGCTTGGCTGTCCGCTCGAGCCGTAGCTCTCCTGACCACCAGATCCATAGTTCTGTTGTCCGCCGTAGCCGCTTGCGCTGGCGCATGCCTGATACAGACACACACACAGAGAGCGAGAGGAAGAGAGGGAGAAAAAGATTGAAAAACCATTGAATTGAAGATCGCCAAGATTTGTGATTATTCGATTTTGGAGTAACTGGGTCATCGAATGGGGTCTGTCTAATCACTGTGTTTACGTACAATTAAGCAGGCTGCTAGCGCCCATATGAAGCTGTGTCTGTTCATCGTTTCCAGTCCCAGTCCCAGTTGGTGATTCAACTTGAGTGGCTTCGCTGTGTGAACGTCTGATGTCTTCTGCTGCCTCAACCCGGCCACCGATTTCTTTAAATATGCTGCCACCGTGCATTTGCCCAATGGTACGTGACATTTGGCCGGGTCGGCATCAGCTGCCGGTTGCTGCGCTGCTGTTCCGCTCCAGCAACAATGGGGGCCCCCAGCTAACCGAACATGGTCAAGTGCAGATTGCTCGCACGCATCTTGTCGCGCATATCTCGGCGTGTTACGTAGAAAGCAATAACAACTCTGAACCGAGCACCAGCTAATCCGCAACACTCATCTGGTGCATCGTGCCCTGACACATAATCCACATATCACCAGTTTAACCAGAACCAAAAAAGTCTGCGGCGATTGCGATTGCCAAATGGCTGGCAACAGTTCCGCATTGAGAGAGCGATCCAAATGATTCGCTTGCTTCTTGTCACTGCAACTGATCTGCAACACGAATTCCATTCCATTATCATTATCATTAGCATTCTGTGTTAGATCCTCCAAACTGTTCCTTAACAACACATTTTGAATCAGATTTAACCTTTCGAAATCAAAACTTAATTTTTAAATAATTTTATTTTCTTTTCTTTGTAAGCAGAATTACAGCAAATTCTTAGTATTTAATTTTAAATTACTTATTGCACTAAAAATAAAGAGAAACCTTGAATACGAATACCGATTATATATATATATATATATATATATATATGAATTCAGTTGAGATTAAATGAGTTCATAATTAACTTATTAAAGAATACATTTCTCATTCTTAAATCAATTTCGTTTTTTATTTATTTAAAATCAGTTCCTAAATGAATATGCCTTAAAAGTGAGGTTTACAACTTATAACTTAATATTATATTATTTATTAAAAATATATTGAAATTTATATATATTAATATATTTATTTATTTATTTCTTTATGAATAAAAAAACGAAATATGGTTGTTTAAATTTTAAATACAATTTTATTTTCAATAAGTTCCAACAGTAATTTAACAAAGTTTTCCAAAAAAAAAATGTATTGTTTCGAGTAACAATTTAATGTTATATTTCGTAAAGATTTATTTCTACTTAAGCAACTTTAAAATTGAGAAACAGCAAAAGTCAGCAGAATTTCTAAATTTGTCACTGAAACTGATCAGAAAAGAAAAATGCTGAAAACTAAGTTCAGCGTTCATTGACCTTGGCCCTTTTTTTTGGCAATGTTTTCAATATTAAATAAATAAATTAATAAAATTAATAAATAATTAAAATTAATAAATACGAGTACGTTCTCCAAAGTTCACATGCCAAAGTAAAATGTTGCATTAAATGATATAAAAATTATCTAAAAATCAGTGCTAATTATGCCAAGTTAAGTTATAATTTTAAAGTTTATAATTAAACTTTAAAGTTTATAATTTTTATAACTATTGGGGGAATAAAAAAAGCAATTAGCTGTAATTTTAAATAGTTGTTAAAATAAACAAAAATTTGTATACGTATTTTAGATTTTTTTTATTTGCATTAAGAAAAAAAAACAAATTTGTTTAATTGAAAACCCTTTTCAGCTGGGCTCAACTGCTATGCTTGAATCTGATATTGATTCGGATTAGGGCTTAGTAGTTGGGGGAGCCATAGGAGGCGCCGGAGCCATAGCTATCGGAACTGGGCCCGGATGAGGGGCCAGCAGAGTTGCCGTATGCCTGGGGCTGGCTATATGCCTGAGGTTGGCTATATGCCTGAGGTTGGCTATATTCCTGGGGCTGGCTGTATGCCTGGGGCTGGCTGTATGCCTGGGGCTGGCTATATGCCTGGGGCTGGCTGTAGGACTGAGGCTGCTGGTAAACGGGAGCAACGACTGGGGCCAGTGGGGCGTCGATCTTCTTGCCCGGCTTGTAGACCTTGACGTAGACGGGATTAAGGCTCAGTGGTGTGGGCACCTTGTTGATCACCTCCTGCTGGTAGATGACCGATGGCTTGATCTTGTAGATGACGGGATTGCCGCGCACCACAGTCGGTGGGCCGCTGTTCACATGGGCGGGTGGTGCACCGGGCTGGTGTACAATGATTGGTGGCAGGGGCTGTGTGGCGATCACCTGATGATTGTTTTGACCCGAGGGCACCAACAGTGAACGGAACAGCTGCTGATCGACAAACTGGGGTGAGACCACATTGATCTTGCCCTGACGAATGTTGCTAGCCAGATTCGACTCGGCCAGTGATTCGGCAATGTCCTCGGAGTTCTTCAGCTTCTGGTAGGTGGGATTGTTGTTCAGGGCATTCAGCTGAGCCTGGACGCGACCCAAACGACGTGCCTCCTGCGCCGATGGCTGAATCTCAGCCTGAGCCGTCAGCTGATTGGACGATGGCTGATTGCCGCCGGTCGCAACATTGACATACTCCTCCAAACCGGCCGATGGACCGCCGGGCAAATACTGCCCATTAACACGGGCACCGTAATTAGCGCTCACCAGCTGCATAGATAAAAAAAAAGTGGAACTGATTAGTCATCGTCAATCTACGAAGAGTTCTTCGATGCTGAGAGGATTCGGCAGATTAAACATACCGGTGCGGCGGCGACGGCAAAGAGCCCAAACCAGAGACCAAGTTGCATGTTGTGTGTGATGTCTACTGCTCGTTGAATGGCGACGATGCCAGCTCTTTATAGTTACCCATGGCACCGAACTGATGCATTTATATCGCCGCTCACGTTGAAGCCACTGCCACAGCCACTGCCACCGCCACTGCCACGGCACCGTCTACGTGATCATTGCGATGTCATTCGCCTCCGATTTCCATTTCCGATTTCTCATATATGTTGTCTCAACGCACTTGTTTTGTCTTTCGAGCCACATTGTTCTTGATCGTTGGTTGCTGTCAAGATCTCGCTTCAGTCCGACCACGCCCACTCGTATCTATCAGCCCCCAAACAGCATCAAATCTCTGTTTCTGTCCCCCAGTTTGGATCGCTGCCAGATGCAATTTGCTGTTTGGCTTGAGTCAACTTCAAATGATAAAAATCTGTTGAAGAATTCCATTTATCATCTTACCAAGATTGGGCTAAGAAATCTATGAAATCACAGTTGAACTTTAGGAAACGATATTCGTAGCAGAAAAGTCGATAATAAAATAATAAAAATTTCAATTATAAAGCGAAACTTTTAATGATAATCAAATAATTTGTATTATTTATCCCAACATATTTATTTATTATATTTCATATTTTTTCAAATTAAATGAACTACTTATAAAACAGTTTTCCATTAGTTAATTAATTTTCTACTACATAAAAGAACCTACCAAAATCAGCTAAGAATTAAACTTAAATTTCTCTTCCGTCGTGTTGACATTTCTGGTAAGCCAAGTTGTATAATAATAATTTGGATATATACTAAACACCACCGATCAGGCAAACCAACGAGCCGAAGACACAATGTTGGTGGCATTCTCTGAATTCTCGACTAGAATGTGGGAGAAATGTGCCACAGATGCCAGTCGAGAATTACGTGAGATCTTTGCCATTTCAAAACTAAACAGTCAAAATTGTAATGGTTTTTTTTTTGTCGTTTATTAACACTAATTTATAAGTTAACATAATTTATTAAGATAATTAGAGTCCACGCTTATAAAGCAAATAGGTCAGATCGCGAGCCGGACGATTGCCGTAATCATTGAATGGTGATTTGAATGGCAACTGGCTGCTGTCCTGATCAAAGTGCCGCATCGCATTGGAAGTGGAGCTGGTGCTGAGGCTGGAGCCGGAGCCGGAGCTGAGCGATGTGGACAAAGATTGCGATTGGGCCGCATGCAAAGTATCCTCGCTGGAGTTGATGATGCCCGTTGCCTGATTTGCATTTTCATCATTATTGCTTGGCTTGAAACGATTGCGAATTCCAAGTCTCGGTTTTTCAGCGCGTGTGTGCAAGTGTGTGTTGTGTGTGCTGTGTGTGTTGTGTGTGCTGTGTGTGCTGTGTGTGTTGTGTGTGTTGTGTGTGTTGTGTGTGTTGTGTGTGCTGTGTGTGTGGTGTGTGCTGTGTGCGTTGGTGTTTGGGTGTTTGTGTCTGGGACTATTGTATAATTTTCTATGTCTGTTGTTCTGTGGTTGTCCATAGCCATTTGCATAGCGCTGCTGCTGCTGCTGTTGTTGCTGCTTCTCATAGTTGCCTCTCAGTGCCATGGCCTCATCTTTAAGACTCAACTGGGTGATCAAATTGTTGCGACCATAGCCACCAAGTAGGTCCGACTGATGCTGCTGCTGCTGTTGCTGTTGTTTCGACTCTGCTGGCCGCTCCGCGCCCGGCAAATATTCGTGATGCACTTCCGCATTGTTGGTCGCGTTTATGATGCGATTGTAGTCATCATTTGTGCCATCCACTTGCAGGTGAATGGCATGCCTGTAGTCATCCCCCAAATGCTTTAGCCAAAAATCATCGTTCACTTCACCGGTGGTATAGATGCGTGTCGTCCGTCCAGCTTTGGGTTGGCCCACACCAACACCGTTGGCGACCATCACATCGATAACATCGTATGGACTCTTGGCTGGCACCACATCATTTCTGCTTGGCACATTTGGCACCAACTCCTCATCCAATCGCTCATTCTTTAGTTCACCGTTGACAAGAATGTCGGAATCGGTGCTGGTTCTGGGTGTGGTGCTACTGCTGCTTCTTGGACTGCTGCTCTCAAAGGTGCTCTCATTGTCCGTCGTGTCAATTGTCTAATGGGTGGATTTTGTGTGCGTTAAGTTCGCTCGGGCGTTGTTGGTGCGATTGAGACACTCACCTGCGCAAGTGCCAGCGGTGCCAATGCCATTGATATGACCATTAGCAGCAGCGGCATCCAAGCGGAGTTGGCAGGCGCGCCCATTATGTAAGTGCTCGATGTGTGTGATCTGCTTCGGTTGTCTAACTGAACGCAGTGCAGCCTATGAAATGGATTTAAATACTCGATGGCAGCTGCATACAATTTTGCGTGCGCTCAGACGTGATCTATGGCCACATAGCAGACCAGACGCATCATCGACTGGCAACCTTGCCGCATTGCAATGATGCGTCAGACGGCATCAGGGTCAACCAATTGTGGCGCTAACAGCTCAATGAGCCAGTGATTTAGCTACTGTCAAACGCAAAAATGCTCCATGAGATTAAAACGCAAATCGAACTTGTCAAAATGGCGGCCATTTCCGGTTGAGAATTATCCATTCAGGTGTTAACATATCCATTCAGGTGTTAACATAGAATACAAAATTAGTCTGTTTACTCAATGCGACAAGCTAAAAACATCTGCAGTAAAAAGCGCTTTAATGCAATTAAAAATCAACTCATTTTGGCCAAGCAGAAAAAATGCTTCCGCAAAAAAGAGCCAAGTTAAGAACAAAAAGATTGCATTCGAAATACGTTCAAGATTGGAGGTTGTTTACTTATCGAGGGTAAATGCTTAGAACTCATATCTTAATTCGCAACAACGATGCATGCTGATGCTGCAAGTACGACGAACAAGAGCTGCCACAAAAAGGTTGCATGCATAAACAGTTATTTTTTTTTTTTTGTTGCCGAAAATTGCTTTACTTTGCACAATTTGTTTTGTTTGTAATGAAATCTGCTGCCTAAAAAATTGACTAAAACAAAATAAATAAAAGATATTTGTTTTGTCGTTGATTGCCAGCAATTCTGGCTTTGTCTCATCGATCTCATGGGTCGAGCAATAGATCCGATTTCATTATTTATTATGTAAATTCTTGAACAGTTTCTATTTTGACAAAACATAAAAAAGATGAGAACGTAAAACGCGAAATTCGAGCTAAACAAAACGTGAAAATAATTGTCAACAGTTTCTAGAATGATATTTAAGCAAACCAAAAAAACAAATATTGAAAAAAGATTACAATATTTAAGTATGCACAAACGTTTTATAGGCTCAACAATTCATCATAATTAATTAAAAGTTAATTTATCCCTATTATTTTTATTTTATTTTATTTTAAATCTGAGCTCACCAATGAACTAAGCCAAGTTGAATAATAATAATTTTGATATATACTAAACACCACCGATCAGGCAAACCAACGGACCGAAGTCACAATGTTGGTGGCATTCTCTGAATTCTCGACTAGAATGTGGGAGAAATGTGCCAAAGATGCCAGTCGAGAATTACGTGAGATCTTTGCCATTTCAAAACTAAACAGTCAAAATTGTAGTTAAATTTTTTTTTTTTGTTAAAAAAAGATTACAATATTTACTTATGCACAAACTATTTATAGTAATTAAAATGTAATTAAACTGCAATTAACTGCTGAACAGTTCATCATAATTATTTGAAAAGTTAATTTATTTTATTTTAAATCTGTATTGTTGGAATAAATAATGTAAAATTATTTGACTTTAACACAATTCTTAAAAACGTAAACGTGAACCGAAAAAACGCCAAAGAGGCAGAATAAACACGGACAGACAGCAAAAATACAAAATGCACAGTAAGAAATAAATTATATACAATTTAAAAAGCAAACAAGTGATTATGTAGAGCCATAGAAGTGGGGCGGGCACTGTTCCACTGGCCTAAATTTATGGCTCGTCAATATTCGCGGATCTCAGCAGAATTTGGGGCCCGTTGGGTCTTCTTGCTGTAGTGGTTTGGGCCATCACTGTCGCCGTAGCAGCTGCAATGAGAAGCGAATTCGGAGAGTGAAAAAAAACTGCCAAAATGAATTTCCGTTTATTTTGTTATTTTTTTTTCGTTTTGTTTTTTTCTTATTTTTTCGTTTGTTTATTATTATTAGAAACTAGCAATGAGACCACAGAGGAATTCCCTACATAAAAACTAAACTAAAATACAAAGATTTCCGATAGGTAAAAGGAAGAGTTGCGGATGTGTGCCTAGAACCAGGTGCGCAGGTAGTCACTGATGGGTGGCACAGTGTAAGTGTCCATGCTGTAGCCGTCATGGCTGTGACTCTTGTAGCCATATGTCGGGGTTGGTCTTCCTGAGTAGTCAGTATGATCCGGCGAATCATAGTCGGTGGATGCATCGAAGCCCCATCCCCCTAGTCGACCATCGAAAAGCTTCTGTAGAAATTCGGTAGTTTGCTTCTTTTGCTTGGAATCTGGGTCGACCAGGTCACCACAATAATGTGCATTGGTATCAACATAATCCGGGTGCTTGTATACAATGCCCGAAATGATGGAGTCCAAATGATTGTCGGCAATATGCTCCACCGGATAGTCACTGCCAGTACCAATGCCAAGCACGGGTTTTGCATAATTTCGAGGATTCATCGATTGCAAATCGCCAGCGAATTGCAGTGGTGTTGAGCTCTGCTCAAGCGGATCCGGCACCGAGGTGGTCGACAGCAAGCTCCTCAGTTGTGAATCATCCACAAATCTACATTCATTGCAGTTGCCACGCAACGGCGATGGTATCTGCACTGGAAAATATCTGAAAGTCGATCGCTTGGCGGGAATGACATTAACTAGTGTGGGGTCTTCCGATTGCGCCGGCTCCTCCGGCTGCTGCTCCGGCTGCTGTTCCGGCTGCTCGGATTGCTGGGGCAGGTCGGTGATGGCAAGACTGCTCATTTGCTGGGCATCCTCAGCAGCATCCGATGGTGGTGCAGTGGCTGCAACGGCACCACAGCCCATATGGCATTGTCCACGTTTAAAATTGGGATTAAGCGTCTCCGGCATGAATTGTATGATCTCTGGTACGGTCAGATCAGCGTCGGCACGCTCCTTTTCCAGCAGATCATATTCACCCTTAATGTCGCGCTTCTTCAAGTGACGGGTTCTCAGTCCCAGCCACCGTTTTTCATGGCCCGATCTTGAGGTGGGCGTTTTCTTCGTCTTGCGCTTGCTCTTGAGCGCTGTGGTCACTGCTTGTGCGGGCACCAGCCCAAACAGATGCATCTTCTGCTGCTGCTCTGGGCTCAGATCCTTATGATAGAATTTAACATATCGCGTTGGACGCTCCTGCAGCATCTGCTGACGCATTAAGCGCTTGCGCAGCAGTGAGCCGGGACCGGAGCTCAGATCACGACGACGACGAATAGCATTGAGATTTGAGTTGGACGGCTGGGCTACGTACCTTGGCTTGGCCGCGGAGCATCTGCTACAGCTGCAGCTCGACTTGTACTGGGCGACACAATCTAACAATGAAAGAAATGGCTTAATTGAAGCGCGGATAATTTATATATAAAGTGGAGACTCACCTGATTTAGGGGCCGTAACCCGATCCACCTTGGCATACAGCTTAGTTGGATTGGTTTTGGGTGGTGCAGGCTTACGTGGTTCCTCCACGGTAAAATCGAAGCTGTAACTGATCTTTCCCTTCGTATGCACGGGCTTCTCCACACGATAGCCATACTCGCCGCCCGAATACTTTCTTGGCTTGTTGGGTCTGGGCACATTTAACTGATAGCCAAGCTGGGTGGGGCAATCGCAGCCCTCGTCGCCCGTATAGACCACCTCAACCGGTGTCGGTGCGGGCGCAACGTTGACCAGCAGCATCGTTAGCAGCAAAACCACCACCATGATCGAGTGCACCAAAAACATGATATGGCTATGTCGTATCTGTAGTTATATTTGTATCGAATGGTGTCTGCTTTGGTGTCAGGCGTATTGGCTACTAGCCAAAACTTGGCGTGTTGCATTCTTTATAACGACTCTGGCTCCATCCCAGTGCAATCTCTCACGCAACGATCCAACGACCACGTCTGGAGCGCTCTGCCTGATGACTCTCGATGAACTTGAACTTGAACAATGTTTTTTTTTTCTGCTTTCGCTCCAAGTTGTTATTATTGCTGTGGTTGTTGTGGTTGTTGTTGTTGTTGTTGTTTATTGCTGACCTTTTCAAATAATGTGCACTTGCGATGATTTCTGTGAAAAGTCATGTTTCCAACACTCGGTTATTTCAGTGCCGTTGCAAGTGTTGCACTTGGATTTTAGTGGCAGCCAAATACATTATTTAAAATATTTATATTTATATTTATATTTATGCATTTATGCATTTATGCTTAGGTTTAAAAACAAAACAACATTCTTTTCAACAAACAATATTGGTAATATCAGCCCTTAAAATTCGTATTATATATGCAAATATTTACTACATAACTGACTAAAAAGAAAATAAAATACAATTTATTATGTGCTGTATACTTTTGGGGTAAAAATTAACAAACAAAAAGAAGAATATTCTTATGAAAATTTTTTGGTTGAGTAGATTAAAAACTTTATGTGCAAAATGTGCTCTTCCAGATATTAAAATAGATGCAACTAAAAATACCTATTTTCTTTTTGTATTTTACATATTTTAAATGCAATAATTTAATCGATCTGTTAATGGAGTATGCCGTGAATATTTATATCGCTAATATACAGAAATGTATATGTTTTGGTAGGAAATGAAATAATTTATAATAATATATAAAATCTGCTATCGATTTGTGTATTTAAATAGATTTTAAACACTTACTATTAATACATACATACAAACACATATTCATCCCCATTTCAGATACAAATAATTATTTACAGGCTGGCAGAGATTATGTTTCTGCATTTAACTTGACCAACTAATAATAGCCATCGTCATGCTGCCGACGTGCATTGCGGTAAGAAGTGACGCAACCAGGCTTGAAGCCACAGTCGACGGTTACTTTGCCGCCAACCTTGGAATAGGAGTCGCTGCTGGAGTAGGAACTGTAGCTTGCTTTGCTGGGATTAATTTTCTTGAACTTGGGGTTTTTGTATTGTTCGGTTATATAGCCAAGCTGCCTGTATGTCAACTGTGGCGTTGGCTCATCATCGTCATTGGCTTTCTCCTCCTCTTCGTCAACACATTCCTCCTCTTCCTCCTTGACGGCATAGATGCGCTTCTTCAGTGAGATGACATCGCTTTTCAGCTTGAACAGATTCTCCTCGGGCACATTAGAATGGAAAACCTTTTGCTGTCCATCCACAGGCTTCTGGGCAAATCCATATGCCAACTTCGCCTCGGGCACATTGATTGCCTTGCCAGCCCGAGCAGCCAGACTGACGCTTATGGGATCTGCTGGTGCACTGTCATCCTGCGACTTTTCGGACACATATCGAATACTAAAATTTTTAATGTGTCAATAAAGGTGAAGGGGTGACCAATTTTTTGTACATACTTATCATAGTTGGAGATTGTACTGGAGCTGCTATATGTGCTATCTTGACTCTGGCAGCTGCAGGTAGGCTTGCATGGCTTCTGTGGAAACGACGAAAGTTTTGGGTATGGGTATCGTAATTGAGTTTTGAATTCTATCATTGCATAAGATTGTTGATGCTTGGCGCACGTACGAATGATAATGACGACAGAGCTGATGATGATGATGAACCTGTTGGTGTTGACAATGGTGGTGCTGTTGCTGTTGCTGCCCATGACGATGACGCAAGAGCAACGTTGCTGCTGATGCCCTAATACTGTTCACATTGAACGCTGACAGCTGATAGCTGATGCATGCGGAAATGTTGCTCGCCGCTTTCAACTGTCAACTGTTGCTGCTGCTGAGGATAGATGCGTGTATCTATGTATGTACATATATATATATATATATATATTTATATATAAATAGGTATAGATATGGGTTTAATTATGTAGGTGAGCTGCTGGGTTAAACTGGGAACTGCGCATTGTATTAGTCTTTAGTGTAACTGGATTTGATTTTTGATGATGCTAAGACTAAGTTTGGCTAGCCAATGGATTAGTCATCGGCCATAACCATAGCCATAGCCATAGCTCGATGGCAGCACATGAACTGCACGACCTCTCTTGGGGCAGTCCACATGCTCCAAGCGCTGCAGCCGATCGGCCAGACGTTGAGCCGCCATCGTTTTGGCCTCGATGGCGCCCTCAAGCATACGGCGGCTCAACATATTGTTAAACGCATGCACATATTGAAAGATCTCACGTACTTTGCCACAGGTCTTGGGCAGCTGGGCCGGTTCGATCAGCTGCTTACTGCACCAGCAATTGTCACCAATCGGCGGTAGTTTCACCTCGCTGGGCTCATAGTAGCGCGGCTTCGGACGCACTATTGTCGCTCCCTGACAGCTCTGGCAGTAATCCGTGCCCTTCTCCGAGCACACACAGGCCGCCAGCAACTACGTAAATGGATGGATATAATAAGGTGTCTGTTGTACTCCGAAAATCAGAACCAATTTTACTTACACACTGGCTGCAGAGCAGCGTCAGCAGCAAAGTCAAAAGTAATTTGCAAGCATGCATCTTAGTTTGGTAATATTCCAATTAATATTATTGTTATTATTATATACTGATGGGTGTCTCGTCTTATCAGTCGCGTGCTACTCTGAGCTCGTATAACGTTTGAATTCATTCCGATGAGACCGACACGTTTTATAGCCAAGATCAAAGCTCAGCTCAACTTGTTGTTGTTGTTGCTGGTGCTGTGCCGTGTAAACCATTTTTTTGTCGCACTTCATTATAATCGTATTATTTCAATATTCTTATTGTCTAAACGCTCTCATCACAATTCAAGCGAAAAGAAATTCAGCATCATCGTCCATGGCTCCATTTTGCGGGGACACTTTCTCAATTTAGCGCGCCAGGGTTGCACGTCAGGCTCAGGGCTGGGTTCGCTACAGCAGCTGCTGCTTTCGCTCGACAGCTGCACGTGCCAAAAGATGCAACGGTTAATGTCAAGCGAAAAGTGGATGTTGTGGGATGTGTTGATAAACGAAAGAGCTCAAAATTCCATGAAATTCATATCGTTGCGACTGCTGTCGTTGTCTTTGTCGCTGTCAAAAAATACATGACAATTGCTGCACAATCGAATTCATTGCAAATCATTTGCGATGTTAGTTGTGTGCTTCCAATTCATTCGTTGACAACAAACATAAGTTGGGTCAACGGCTGGGTTATGAATGCCGCGATTAAAGAAAAACCCTCATAAAGATTCATCGCTGATAGTGTTTCCCGTCTAGTCTAGTGTAGTCTAGATTCACATATATTTTTGCGCGCTTCGTTAATACCTAGTATCAGCTTTTGTCCTAATTAAAGTATTATTGTCATTTCTTGTAAACGTCTGTGACCCCATAAAGTATAATCTAGCTAAGTTGGTATGTGTTTGTCATTAAGTTGTACTTCCTCAGCTTAAAAATTATTTTGTTCAAACTTGGAATAGACATGTTTCCCACATTTCTTATCAGCAGCGAAAGAGTCTAGCACTTAAGCTGTAGCGCTTGGCAACGTTCAGTTATAGAATTGTTCGTAACACAAGCAGAAGCAAAAAACTTATACAGTCTAAATATTATTCAAGATCCTCAGGATTCAAGAAAAAAAAAATGGCAGCAAAAAAAGTGAACTTAAACAAACGCACTTTTCTGGTGTTAAGCGGCAGCTCAAATCCGCTGGGACAGACGCTCGCCCAGGAGATGTGCGGTCGCCTGGCAACGGGATCGATGGCGCTAATTCTGGATGAGAATCGGGAGCAATTGGAATTGTTGGAACAGCTATTGAAGCAGCAATTAAAACCGAAAGCTGTGAATATAATCACTGGTGTTTTGAATGCGGATCACAGCAATGGTGTCCAACTGCTGGAGCAAAGCTTGCTTCAAATCCGTCATCCTGATGACTTCCAACGCGCCATAATCGTGCACAATGAGGGTGATGCCGCCACCCATATGTTGATGGAGCCGCAGTCGGAAAAGGCTTGGACCGATTATGTGCAGCGTCAGCTTTACGCGCCGGTGGCACTTAATCAACGATTTTTGAATTGCGAAGCCTTAACGGACATCGAGAAGCTGGTGATCAATGTGACGTCATCGTTGCAAGTGCGTCCACTGGTGTACAACACGCTGCTCTGCTCGTGCAAGCGAGCTCGTGATATGTACTTCCGTGCCATGGCCTCGGAGGAGGCGTGCGCCGATGTCCACGTGTTGAGCTATGGGCCCGGTCTGTTTGATACGCATCAAACCCAGTCCGGTATCAACGGCAATTATCTGACACCCGAGGAGCTATTGATGGTATCACAAGAGCAGATAATGCCACGTGTTCAGCCGCTACAGTCAACACTAAAACTGATCAACATTCTGGAAAAGACAGCTTTTGTGTCCGGTCACGATGTGGACTACTACGACACTTTCTTCTTATGAGTAGCAATGCCTGCGTGGTCTCTGCATCCACTCTCCGATTGGAGCTTGTTCGCAGACACACACGTCAACATGCAGGATGATTGTGTGCTTATAAAAACGGATTTTAATAAATTTTTGGCTGATACAGCATCAAAACACTCGGAACGAACATTTATGTATTTCTTTTGTTGCCTGGGTTTATTAGGGTTTTTAGCCAAATTCGATTTGACATCGTTTTTTTTCTCTAAGTGGACAGTTATTTGCAGTTCTGGTTAAACATAAAACAGCTATTTGGCTTTTGTCTGCCTCATTGCATAAATTCATTTGAATTCATTTTGATGATGCTCGATTAGATTTGGATGTTCGTCAATCGTCATTACATTTTTTAAATAATAATAAATAATGTCTTTGAGTGTTTCAAAATTCAATTTTTTTTATTTCCCACTGGTTGCATTCGAATTTTCTGGCTACGACATTGGTTCGCTGCTTTGTACAAACAATTAAAAACAGCAAAAAGCTTTACAAATAGTAACTAAAACATTTATTTCTTACATAAAATTCGATTTTAGTTCATTGTTTTTGTGCGAAATTTTTTCACATATTTGTCTATTCTATATGCTATTTAATTATATTGCATATTTCAACAGCCTTTCACATCTTTGCAAAATTCCCATGCGTCTCAAATGTTGTTGCTCTTTGTGGTGAGTTTATAAGCACTAAGCAGGCAATGCATAGAGGCCTCAAATCGCATTTACCCGAAGTCAATGCGATGAACGTTTTTTGAAATATAGTGTGGGTAAGCAAAGAACACGCGTCATTAGTTCGCTAGCCTTCAATGCGACGTGTTCTGATGCGGGCATGTGCCGTTTTGATTTTGTTTGTCCTATGCAAGGTATTTGTACTATTTAACTGTTGACCAAAGTCAGCAAAATGTATAGAGAAAATTTATATAATGCCGTAGTACAGCTACAACGAGATTTGTGGTCAAAAATCTATTTTTTATTCAGTCAGCTTCTTTGTGCATTGTCTGCTTAGAGATTGAAACTTGAATCGAAAAATACAAGTACTTTTTTATGCTTTAAATTTCGTAATATCGATTCTTGTCAATACAATCGATACCTAGGATATTTTATTTTAAATATATACTTCTATGAATCCATTTACGGCTTTGACTTTTTATTTTAATTAATTATTGATTTTATGCGGCTTATGAAATATGTTAATTTTAATTTTATATTTCTCCAAATTATTTCCTTATTAAATACATATGTACAGACAACACTCTCCTTTCCCATCTGTTTTCTTAAATATATTTTGTCGGGTGACTCAGACTTAACGAAGCAATTGGTGTCGCTCGTGTCGATGAACCATAAAGAAAACAGTATAATAAAAAGCCAAGTAGAAATATTACTGATAAGATGCAATCACGATCACTGGCTCAGCAACAATTTTTTGCGAACCAAATACCCAAGTCGATTATAATTGCGTAATTATTAAATAGCATGGCTGTTTATGAATATATGTATTAATTTGCAAAAGTAAATGACATACTTAGATGCAAACAGCCATGCATTACATCCGCTCTAGTCCTAAATTTTATGCTTAATTGCAAATACCGTAATCTATTTATTTATTTGATTATTTTAATGTGACATTTGGATTTAAGCACACAACGTACAGCATCATAGTAATTAAATGAAAAAAATGTGAAGATGTTTTTGTTTTCGTAAGAAGTCTCATTTAAAAAATGTAAGCATATTTTGAATATTAGATGTAGAAAACTTTTGTGAATACAGTAAATAAATGAATAAAATATAAAGATTTACGTGTAAAAAAAAATACTCCCCATAATAGGCTTAAAGATAATTATAGATTTTTGTGTGTATCTATATTTAACACAATTATATATGTTTTTTAAAAATTTTCTTGATCATGTTTTAGTGTACAAAGCGATAGTAAGAAGAAAAAATGTCGTCTTGATATTATCGAGAGATCCCGTCTCCGCTTTACAAAAGTATACATTGATTATAATTGATTTTAAAATCTAGTTTGTATCAAGGTGTGAATGAATTGTAATTAGGTAACTGGCATAAATGTTGAGGCATTTAATTCCATATCTGTTTGACCTTGACAGTTGCAATTGAATTCCGCACTGCTTGATAAGCCAATAATGATTATATTCAATTAGGGGTCGTATATGCGCATCTTAATGGCGACAATAAATAATCAATTTGAATTTAAATGCGAACAATATGTAGCGCCGATAACATCACTTTGACAATGCCATTCGATGGAAAAGCTCTTAAGAAATTGTGCCACAGTTGAAGCTTAAACGAACTTTGAAACCACTAATACACACACATACACACACACACATGAAGCTTTTGTTGACGCTGCCTGGTAAAAGCTGTTTTAAATGGCCAGTCACAAACCTGCACAGAGCCAACTGTTGACGCTGTTTTTTGGAATAAGTTTAACTTGCCTTTCACCATGAATCTGGAGCAGCGCACTTATCTGTTGGTGACGGGTGCCTCGCGCGGCATTGGACGCGAAATGGCCCAGCAGTTGTCCCATCAGGTGAAAGCAAACGGTTCGGTGGTGGTACTCTTGGGTCGCAGCGAGCCGTTGCTGCAGGAGGTCAAGGCGACTATATTGACGGATCACAGCGAGCTGGTGGTGCACACCTATTCATTGGAACTGGCCGCAGCGAAGACAGCGGACTTTGTGCGCATTCTGGAGGAAACGCTGATTGGCATTGATGTCAAACAATTTGAACGGTCGATTATCATACACAATGCTGGCACATTGGGTGACACTTCCAAGCATGCCAGGGAATTGGGCGATATCGCGATACTGGAACAATATTATCACACCAACTTGTTCTCTGCGCTGGCATTGAATTCTGAGTTCATGCGTACGTTTGCCGGCACACCCAAACTGGTGGTAAATCTCAGCACATTGGCGGCCCTGGAGCCATTCTCATCCATGGCCTACTACTGTACGGTAAAGTCGGCACGTGAAATGTACTTCCGTGTGCTCGCACTGGAGGAGTCGTCAGCTGAGACGCTAGTGGTTAATTACGCACCCGGCGTCATTGACACACAGATGACACTTCAGGTGCAAAGCGAATCACACGATCCGGCATTGGCTGCCGCATTCAGAGAGCAGCGTGAGTCAAAGACCATGCTGACCCCGCAGCAAACGGCGCTCAAGTTTATACAGGTGCTGCAGGCAAACAAGTTTAAATCGGGCGATCATGTTGATTACAGGGATTAGGAGAAAGTAATTAACCTGAAGATTTGTGGATTTTCTATTTTTCAATATTTTGTAGCTTACATTCAAATAAAAGGTTTTCGAAAAACTAAAAAAAAAACAACCTTTGAAATTTTGATTTTTTAAAAGAAATCAGCGGCAGCACTTCGTCGTTTTGCTGGTATCTTTAGCAAATCGTCAGTCAGTGTGGAGCCCGTATCGATGGGTGTTGCATTGCCGGTGCTGCTGGTCTTGGTCGGTGTCTGTTGTTTGCCACCACTCGGTATTGGCCGCACCACACCTGGTGTGATTTTGCACTTGCGCGTCTGTCCTGGCGATGGTGTATGTAATGGCGTGTGATGTGTCCGCAATCCCAGTTTGCTGCTGGCGAGCCGACGTGCAGCCGGCGACATGCTGGCCAAACGCTCCATGTTGGAGCGCACAAAGGGCGAACCGATGTTGCGTCGCGCTGTATTTAGAGCCTGTTGTTTTTGGTTGCGCATCTTCTCGCTGACTTTCTCCGCCAGCGCAATGGCAATGTTCTCCCTGCGCGAGTTCTCATTGATGTGAAACGAGGGTCCTGGCGTATTGCGTAGCGGCGTATCGCCACCATCTAGGCGAAAGGGAGTTCCATCGATCTCACCCCAGGTCATAATGGGAGAGAAAGCTTCGCCGGGACACACAGATGGTGAGCGCAACAGATCAAAGCCACGAATGCGAGGCGTTCCTGTTCCCTGTGAACTGGCCTCTTCACCCGTTGCATTCATCTTGTTGAGATTGACATTGGTTGCTGGCCTGCTGCCCGGCATGTCAGGCTGAGATGTCGCTGGCAGTCTTGTGGCATTGTGCTGAATACTTTGTTTGCGTTCGGCGAGCTGAACGCGTTCCTGTTCAGTCAGCTCGACGCCATCCGGCACATACATAATGGAGTTCATGTTGGTGTATTTCCACGTCTCAATCTTACGCAATGGATCGGGATCCTCAAATTGCTGCTCAATGCTGGGCAGCATTAGTGCGCGCTGCAGTTGCTCCATGGACAACTGCTCATGATTGTATAATAAGGCGTATTTAAGTCGCAGCTTCGCCTCGGCCGTTTCAATTATTTCCTGAAAACTTTGATTATCCTCGCTGGTGTAGTGTTGCAGGAAGGCGTCCAATGACATTTTGTGTCCAACTGCATCTGGATGTTCACCTTCAGCCTTGGAGTGCTGACTGCCACCGCTCACACTGAGCGGCGTTTCTTGACGTGGCGTTACGCTGGCGTTAGTGGTGCTCAATGGTGTTTCAAATGTGGCTGGTGACATGGCTGCAAGAAAGGCAAATATCTTGTTGAGTGGATTTCTAGCTGCGGCTGTAATAATCAGTTTACCATTGTTGCGACTATTGGAGCCGCGCCGGTTTCCATTGCCGGAGACACGGCCAAGACTATAGCGTGCTCGTATTTCGGCCATTTGTAGAAAATCACGGCGCGACTCCGCTTCCAGGTAGTCATTTTGTGCCCGCAGTCGCTCTAGGTCGGGAAAGAAGTCGCGCTGTATGATTTTGGACATCTCTTCAATATAGCGTTCCTCGGTTAGGATTTTGGGTTTAATTTTGCGCCGATCGCTGCTGTTGGGCAGCGGACGCTTAAATTCGGCCAGTGCTGTGTTTTGCGCCTTGACTATTTCCACTGCCCGACTGCCCGGTGTACTAGGCGTGCTTGGTGTATCGGCCATAATATTAGAATCCCTTTAGATTCGGTTTTGGTGACACTTTCGTTTAATCACAAGCCAAACAAACGTATCTAGTCAGCTGGAGGGTTGCCAGACAGATAAAAAAAACTATTGAATAAGCTATCGTACTATCGATTGCAAGTAAAGATGTTGTATAGGTATTCCTTTTAAATGTAAGTTATCGTTATCAGAAAACTTAATAGAAACAAACGTTTTAAGATAGCGATATTTTTAACCGTTGGATCTGAGATAACAGAACCGAATTGCAGACTATTTACACATTGACAACATATTTGTATTGAGGGAACAGCTGTGATTCAACATTTTTTGCTTATCTTCGTTTGTTTTAAAAAAACCACTCATTCAATTTTATGGCAACTGCGATAATTAAAAAAAAAGAACATAATATATATATATATATATATATAATATATAATATATATAATATATATATATATATATAATATATATATATATATATACATATATATATATATATACATAAAGAAGTTATTCAGTCGATATTCTTAGAACATTTGTTTTGCTTTACTTTTTGGAACACATATTTGAAAAGCTTTCTTTACGCATTTAAGGATGCATCTGTGGTAACACATAGTATATATATATATATATATATACATACAAATTCTGTTTACTCAAAATATTAAAATCAAACTTACTCATTTTGAGTATTATAAATCTCAACACATCGGAATATAAATCATAAAGATTGGCGTACAATGTGAACAATGGTAACTTGTAAGAAACATTTTTCCTATTTGAACCAAACTTATCCCTATCACTTGGCTAGCTACACAATCTGACAATCGGTCAGATATTTTTAATATGTATTAAAATGTAGGTCATTTTAATTATTCATCTAATGCAATGATTCAAGCTTTCATTTTCATTCAATATGCCAAGTTTGTGGTTTTAAAAGTCGTGGTTTTGGGTGTCAAATTGTGCGACATGTGGTGTCGTTATCATTAGTAACGGCAGGTTTGTGACGTGCATTGAATACATATGTAAGTATGTTTTTGTACATACATATATACCTATTTGGTACATATGTTTGTGCGTGTATGAATTTGAGAGTCGAGTCTCTGCGATTTCACACGTTGTCAGAGTGCTGCCTAGGAAATAATAATAATAAAAATAAAAAAAAAATAGCCAAGTGACATGCCGTCAAAACGCGAAGTTCATTAGTCACAACACAAATGTACAATATATATATATAGATAAGAAAAAGTTTAAAAATATCTTGAGTGTGACGTGTAGAATGAGCTAGGGCAACCTGTGATTGGAGATTGATTATGCCGCTATTGAACTTTGTCCGTTTCACATAACAAATGTTCCGGACAATTCCAAAAAGATCAGCCATCAAAGAGCTGTCATATATATATATATGCACATATGAACGTTCATACATAAATAATCACACGGGGCCTGTTTATCCTAGTTTTTCGCAGCGTCTAAAATTTAATAACGTTCTCGCTGCTTCTGCTACTGTTGTTGTTGTTTTTGTTGTTGTTGCTGTTGTTGTTGTTGTTATTATTGTCGGCTTCATAAATAACAGCAAATTGGCATGCATTCGGGTTTCCAGTTGAGGCACAGCCCGGGAGCACATAAATTTCTCAACACTTGCATAAAATTCATAAAAACAATAATACGAAATAAAATAAGTGAGAACATTGCAGTCGAGCGTTACCGACTACGTAATACTCTGATACACTAATATTAATTGTTATGCTGCCTATTATTTTTTGTATATAATTTTAAGTCGATTTAAAGCAAAGAGGCAATTTTGAAATTTGTACAAACAGATGATCTATATGCAGGGTAAATATGAGACTAGCGCAATATACTCTTGTACATTCGGTAACAGAGTATTAAAAAGTGACTGAGAGGCAATACCAACGAGAGCAGCAGATGTGCCGTCGATCGATATTACAGAGGGCAAAAGACATCACAAAAGTGTTTAATGGAAACATAAAAACATAACAGGGGATGCTACATACTTACAACCCATACATACATATATACAGCGAATAATCGAATATAATCTAATATAATCGAATAGTTCGAAGCCAAAGTTGTGAATTGTCAAATGATCTACAATAAAATTGGAAGCAAATATTTTTGTGAATTTTTATTTCTAGGAAAATATTACCTATTATCTTTCACATATCAAGCATGTTTGAATTTGACAATGAGTTGCAATCATTGGGATAAACATGTATGTATTCTCCATTTCCAAAATAACATCACATCAAATTGTTTTTAAAGTGAATCCTTCAATTGATCCTAGTTCCTTCAATTTGATGCTACTGAAAATATCAGAATGAAATATATTTAATACATATATTTGATTAGAAATACTGTTAGAGTGGCTCCAAGTGCATATATATTTGGGATAGGTTTTAGGTGATACAAACACTGAATAATCCATTCATATTATTGAAACACTTAAAATCATCCCTAATAGCACTGGAAACTCTTTCATATCTTTATTACCAAGTTGCATGTTAAAGATCCTCGAGAATTTATATGCGATTTAAGTATGTTTCCATTGAGTATTCCGTGGGTATATTAAATCGAACCATTTAATTTTACTTAAAGTCAGCCAACCAACAGAAGAACGACAATTGGGACAAGAATTCCTGATTCTGACCCAGTCGGCTATGCAAGTCCAATGAAACCAATGACCACAGGGCAGACGATGTGCTCCAAACTTCTTATGTTCCCCAATTTCGTACAAGCAAATTGTACACAAGTTTTTAGTTGGAATCTTCTTCCAGAAATAGCCAATCAAATATTCAATAATCAAAAGCGGCAGAGCAACAACAGCAAAAGTCCATTTCCTCACAGTAGTTGATCTATCCATTTCAATGCGGCTTTCAAAAAATAGTTAAATTCGAAAATTATTATGATCAAAATTTAAAATTTTTTAAATTGTGAAATAATATATTTTGATGCTTCGTAGTTTGATGTAAAATGAAATGTGCGAGAGGCTACTTAGTTTTGAATATGTACAATCACTTTATTAATAATAATAATAAATAAAATATACTTAAATTAAATCATCAAAATGATGATGTATTTGGAATAAAAGAATTTAGAACGCAATCGATATTAATGTAGAAATATATAATTTCTTTCCTTTTCCGAAAAAAACATGTGTCTTATTTATTCTATGACTTAGCCGAAAGGGTCTATTCATATTGTTTAAACACTGAATCATTCGTTGTCCAAAGAGTTTACTGTGTAAAAACACTGAGATTACAATGTGTATTGTGGGTAAAGCTTACTATAGCACAACGATTTAATCAAAATTTAAAAAGTCGATAAAGTTAGCCAGAAAAGTACTAAACTTGTGTCTGTTAGCTTCGGCTCGTTATCATTGTTGATAAGGCCTATCGTGGAGTGACGTAGCCGGGGCCATGTTTCCAAATGTGCTCAGGCCAACAAAGAGGAAAATTGTTGTACAGAGAATGGGGACATTGGATTACGATTACGCCTAACAGCACCAGTCGATATGATGATGATAATGGGCTGGACAGACGCCAGGCACTTCAAAAGGGTCAGACGCAACCGAAGACCATTTGAAAAAATGATTTCTGGATGCCACTGCAAAATGAATATCGACAGTGAAAATTTGAATATTTATTGCAGGCAGCGCTGCGGTAGGTCTTCAACTAGACATAAGCTATAAGTGTGTGTCTGTGTGTGTGTGTCAATGTTGTAGGTGTGCGGTGTGTCGCCTGTTAGATCGATACATATATATATATATATATATATATATATTTGTGTACATATTCCGTTTGTTCGAACGATCCATTCAATGGTGTCAAATGGCTGGAAGGTTTTCAAGTGGCATGCACCAGCAGCAACAACAACAACAACTGTGACTGTTATTCTTATCAACTTGCCGAATGGTTATTATCAGTGCCGAATGGTTATTGTTGTTGTTGTTGTTGTTTTTTGTTGTTGCTACATTTTCAAGGCGCGTCCATAGCTAATCGCTTTGAAAGTGAAACCGTGTTTATATTTTGCCTTATTTTTTCCGCTCTTTCATTGACACTTGAGCCTTTGTTTATGTGAGCATCGTCTGTTTGGTATTCCTAGCTTATTTTCCTTTCCCTATATATATATATATATATATATATATATATATATACATATACCCTGTAACATATGTACTTAGGTAGCAGTAGCCAATTACCCTCACATGCATTCGGCAATGTTTACTTGTTTCTAGTTTCAACAACATTTAAATGCACTAAATAAATAAATATTTTGTATACTAAATACAATTAGATAAATATTGTAGAAATGCAATTTCAGAGACTAAAAATACTTAAAATATAAAATGTTTGATATTTATTTAATTTGCGTTTTGATTAATTTAGACAAATTGCCCAACTTGATTTATGTATATGTATTATACTGTATATATCCCCTTGATAGGCTGGCAGGGTATTCGATTTAAAGATACTTATTTGTTTATTTCGAGATCTCGTCAGAATTGAAGTGCCACAACCCTTTGTGGCTACACGCCTTCAAGTCTGAAACTACCTTTTCCGGGGATTTGGGTGCACGCATGCGCGACTCTCGAGTGGATATTGACATATTGCTGACACGCCCACAAACAAATCTGTGCAGCATGCCCCAGACAAGGGTTCTGGCAGACCCCAGCCCCAGTTTCATTTGTATACATCCATGCCAGACGCACGTGCCCACTGATGACAACGACAACTAACAGAGAGAGAGAGAGTGAGAGAGAGATAGATAGAGAGAGAGACAGATAGAGAGAGACTTGAAGAAAATAAATGCAGTGCAAAAGCTGACAGGCAACAAAGTAGCTTCGTTTATGAGCCGTGAAAATTATGAAATAAAAACTTGAGAAAATCATGAAATGTTTTGCGCAAATTTGTATTTACAAATTATATTTTGATGGTTGTCGGCGTCGGGCTAATTAATATTACACAATATTTGCAAAGAGACCATCAATTAACGTTCACAGCACGTTGATGCGCTGCACAGTTGCAGTTGCATGTGAAGGAGTCCGGAGATGGGTCTCGTGTTGATTCAACGGAAATTGAGCAAGTAATTCAAGAAAATGTTGCTCGGAAATGTCGCACCATAAAAATCGTTTGCCACTGCGTGTTGAAAAGCGCCTCTTCAACTGCCGCTTCCCGCTTCCCGCTTCCCGATGCTCAGTGCGCACTTACCAAAATTAATGCCATCGATGACAACTCTGCCTGCAACAATAAGAGGCAAAGCCCAAAAATAGCCGACGTATAGCAACATTATGCTGCCGAAAAGGGACAAAGCAGCAACTAAAATTATGACGATGTTTCTGCTGCAGCACAATTATTGCCAACTGTTAACAGATTTGTTGGCACAGCCGAGAGAAGCTGCAACAGCGGCAACGGCAACGGCAACGGCAACAGCAACGCCATCGCCACATCAGGCGGATGAGCTGCATCTGCCGCAGCCGCAAAAAGTATTTCTATGATAATGATAATGGCATGTTGATGCCGATGGTGATCCCACTGAAATTGAGTCGATTTGATTGCAATTATTGCCTATTGTATTGCAACAAATGATGAATGCCACAAAAATCGATAAAATGAGTCATCAGGAAGAATCAATAACTTTTGGGCAAATCATCTACAAATTTTTAACAAAATAATAAAAACTCTTTTCTTGTTCATTAACATTATTTTATATATATATTTTTAAACTTTTTTTTTTAATTTAATAGAGTTTTTATTTAAGGTCCTTCATAATGAAATATGAAAAAAAAAAAACACAAGATGTAACTGAATAATCCATTCATATAACTGAAACATTGAAAGTCATCCCAAATAGCACTGGAAACTCTTTCACATCTTTATCACCAAGCTGCATGTTAAAGATCCTCGAGAATTGATATGCGATTCAAGTATTTTTCTTATTGCGTATTCCATTATCCTTATGTCCTTATATTTCTTCATAGTAATCCACCTGATAAAAGTCCGACAATTGGGACCTCCTTAGTTTTATTTTATCCAGCAGACCAGAGAAGTTCGGTCTAAGCATTGTCCACAGATGACGTGATGGTACATTATATTTCAAAACAAAACAAAGAATAATATCCACAATAATAGATAAAATAATAAAAACAGCAAAAATGCATGTTACAATTGTAAACATTTTGTCAGTTGGATAAATTTGAAAATTTGAAAATTTTTATACAAATTGTTGTTCGCAGTTCGCAGTTGTTGATCAACTGACTGAGATATGCGAGAGGCTCCTAAGTTTTGAAAAACTACTTTGACAGAATATGCTAAGATATTGTGATTATTTATAATTGTTATTTATAATTTTTGATATAATTCAGAAAGTCATTTTTCGACTGTATTTCCTGTCCACCAAATAGTTCGAGACACCAGAAAAATGGGTCCAACTTAATCTAAATTTTTGAAACAATTTGCCTGTCTGCCCGAAAATATGACTATATTTTTGTGATTCTGCTCTCTTTCGGGACTGTTGCATATTTTGCTCACTACTTCATGTGTCAAAGACTATAATGGAGCCCTTACTAGAACTAGACTCCTCATTCCAATGGTCAGCATGAGTTCCACTGCCCACTCTGTAAAAGGCTGCATTTTGAGGAGATGTTATCAAAATTCATATAAAAACCGTGAAAAGAACAAAGTCAAAATTTTTCTTAATGTTCGAGGTGTGCGTGTGTGTGTGTGCGTGTGCGTGTGTGTATGTATGTAAATTAGTACAATACATGTATTTTCTACAAACTCTTTCGTTGGTTTGTATTAATTAAATCCGTGGCACTTTTTGTTTATACATCAGAAAGAGCAGGCGGAAAGAGTGTGTGTGTGTGTTTGTGTGTTTGTATGTGTGTGTTTGTGTGTGTGTGTGTGTGTGTTTGTGTGTGTTTGTGTGTGTATATGTTTTGGATGGCAACCAATTACAGCGTGCAGGCAACCATTTTGTTGGGCCTGCACAGCATTTAATCGTTAGCTAAGAATAAAAAATCCAATTTTACATTTTGTTAATTTATATTTGGCATTTATTGTTGAATCTGTTGCAGCATTTAAATGTTTATAGTAAGTATTATGTACAATGAGAGCAATGAGAGATATTACGAGTAAAATAGAACACTAAAAAAACCTTCACTTTAATAACAACTAAAAGACAATGCGATTTCTGATAAACTTGTTAAAATAAGAAAAAAAAATAACATATTTTAGTTACAAACTACAATTTGTGTTTTTTTTTTTTTTTTGCATACTTGTTAACTAGACACAAAACTGGCTTAAAAGTTAAGAAAAAAAAACAAAAAAAAAAATTGGTAATTCAATTGAATTTTGGTATAGTTGCAAAATACTTGTAATACTTGAGTTCTGGCCGCTGGCTGGCCAACTACATGTGTATAATACTTAATGTGGCGACGCCATGTGGCAATCAGCGTGGTCCCAGATCGATGTAGCTGTTGGGTCGCATCATTTGATGTGCTGCCGCTGCTGTGCCATAAAAGCTCTGATAGCTGCCCATGCCGTATGCGGCAGCTGCCGCCGCCTGTCGCATGTGCCCAGTGGATACCTTGAGCTTGTCGTAGGGACTGCCATATCCATGGCCATGGTGATAGTGTGCCGCCGCATTGTGATGATAGATCGCACCAAAGTTACTCTGATCCCCCGCATAGGGTTGACCAATGTTTGAGTAGATATTTGCCGCTGCCATTACCTGGGTGGCAGCAACGGCGGCAGCAGCACCACCACCACCACCACCACCACCCGCTGCTGGTGGTGACGCTGAGCTGGCCGAGAGTGGTGTCAGTGGCGTTGCTGTGTGCTGATGATGATGCTGATAAGGATGATGATAGCTGCCTCCATAGTTGTTGGTTATTTGGTGAAGACTCTGCTGCTGCTGCTGTTGTTGCTGTTGCGCCTGCTGCTGCTGCTGCGGCTGCTGCTGATGATGATGTTGCTGTTGCAATTGCTGAGCTGCTGGCTGCAATTGTTGCTGGTGCAGTTGCTGTTGTTGCTGGTGCTGCAGTTGCTGTTGCTGTTGTTGTAGTGGCGTCGCTTCAAGCTGAAATGCCAACAAATCGGGCGAGTTGCCTGACGTTGAGCTGCTCGAAGGTGTTGCCGGCAGCTGCATGACCAATTGAGATGTTGCTGCCGCTGCTGCTGCTGTTGTTGTTGCCACTGCTGCTGCCGCCGCCGCTGCAGCTGCTGCAACCGCTGTCTGCTGCTCCACAAGCTCTGTGCAGGTCAAGCTGAAGCTGTTGTTCAGCGTTCTGTCCTTTAATTTTAAATGCTGCTGCTGCTGCTGCTGCAGTTGCTGCTGCTGTTGTTGCTGTTGCTGTTGATGTTGTTGCTGTTGTTGCTGTTGTTGTTGCTGCTGCTGCTGCTGTTTCATGCGTGCCTGACTCTCATGGCTCATGCTGGACATACCCAGGCTGCCACTGGTGCTGCAATTAAAATATTTCCAATTGAATTCAAATTGAAATTGAAAATGGGAAACGCTTTTGATAAACATTGCAGTCGCTGCTCTGCCGATTTGTTTACAATCGACCCTCTGCCGCACTGCCGAAAATATGAAAAGCCAAAGACCGACAAAAAATAAAAAAAAAAAAATTGTTTATGGCAGACACATCTGTCAGCTGCCCCATCATTGCCAGCCGGAGCTGCTTATGCTTCACATTCTAAGTTGAAGTTCTTTCGCCCATTTTGAGTTATTGTTTTTTGTATATTGTTTTATTTTTGTAGACGCGACGCGACGCGACGCGCCGCCAATTCCCGGAATGACTTGAACAACAGCGGTCGACGGGCTGTCTAGTGGGCCACTTGGATCTGGATGGTGAGCAACGATGGATTTGGGGGTTGCTCCAAGTGGGTAAATTTCACTACAAATCATCTATCCATCATCTATCCAGCCAAATTTCAATCAAATTTAATTATTATCACATCAGATTCAACTTTATTTATTTCATATTAAAAAAAAAAAAAAAAAAAGTATCGCGTTGTTTGTTAACATCTGATTTCATTTTTAAACAAAAGATATCATTTGATATTTTTCTATAACTATGTCAATGGTATTTTTCCCCTTTCTTTGTCATAATTTCATAGCTTAAATTTTATTTGGATACGCTTCTTGTTCCTCTAAAAGAGACTTAAAATCGTATAAATAATTTGGCCTACTTACACATCGTTGGTGCCATCATCTCGGAATCCTTTGGCAAACGGATTGCTCGATATTTTCAGTTGTGTCACCTGCAAAACATAGACACATTTTTCAAAATTCATTTTTAAATATGGTAAACGGTTTTGGCCCCGTTTATATATTAATAATATTCCAGTCTGCTTGTTGATGGTTGAAATTGGCTGTTGTTGTTTTTATTTCGTTAAATGCAACAAATTAGAAAATGTTTACAAAGCATTAAAGAATAACAGCAACTACATAAGCAGCACACACACTCACACACGCACACACACAGAACACCTAAATTATTTGCAATAAATTGTGGAGTGAAAAGTGTTAACACCCACGTTGAGCACATAAATTATTTAAATACTTTCGAACAAAATGCCACTAAAAATAAAATGCCAGAGATTTTAAATATTATTTGTTTTTCCTTGTCTGTTTCTGTCTTTATTGTGGGGAATTATGAAAGATTCTCTTGAACTCTTAGACAAAGGGGTATTTTTTTTTTCAACAATTATTCTCACTTTTTTTTATAAGATCTTTAGAGACTTAATTTATTTATTGTTAATAAAATCTATATTGGTAATTTTAATATAAGATCATTTTATGATTATTTATATTATATTATTATATTGGTAATTTTAATTTTAGATAATTTTATGATTATTTATTTATTTATTTTTATTATACTGTTTATAGAATAATCAAATAAATTTTGTTTACTGATTCATGTTTTGGAATCTTAGATCTGTTTCATATAAAAGTGTATTTAATAGTCGTTATTTTTTTTTTTAAAGAATTTTCTGTTTAACTTTAATAACAAACATATCAAATGAAAACATAAACAATGGCATCAAATTGGCATTAAATGGAAGCAAAAGCTTTGTAAAATGATTTTATAAAAGGGTGGCCGGAGGGGCCTGGGGGTGGGGGGGCCTAACGTATTGTGGACCAAATGTTTTCAACATGTAAATTCTAAAACTGAAAATCATTGGCGGTTGTCGTTTACAAGTGGTTACGATGACAAGTGGGTCAAGTGCCCCAAACGCCCCGTACCCCATACCCCATACCCCGCACCCGGATCATGCTACTCACTCGCTGGTTTTGGTATGCTGTTACGGCCGTAAAACTCGTCTCCGGGAATATGAACGTGCGAAAGTTGCTCGAATGCTCGTTCTCATCCAGCGAAGCATTCTTTGGCGGCAAGTAGACCAAGTGGAAGCGCGGCTGGTAGCGATGCATGGAGTTCAGTATGATCTGTGAATGGCAATTGGTTTGGCAACACATTAGCGGGCAAATGGGACAGAGACAGACAGAGAGAGAGAGAGAGAGAGAGAGAGAGAGAGAGAGAGAGATTTATGAATGTGTACAGAGTGCTTTTTTTTGGATGACGGCTGCCGGCTTTTGTTTAGCGCTTTCAAAACCGAAAACAACAGCAACAACAACAACAACAACAAATATCAGTTGTTTTTGGGGCGACCAAATGTTTCATTCCCCGCATAAACAAAAACAAAAACCAAAAACCAAAAAAAAAATAATACAAATAGCCAAAAGCATAAATTTATGGCCCATTAAAATGCTTGTTCGTGTTTTTTTTTTTACTCACATGGCCATTCTCATCCAGCTGATTGTTGGTCAGCTTCAGCTTGTCGAAGGACACTATTTGCTTCATCCAATTGGCACCGGCCGCTGGTGAATCCGGATGCACATGTATTCGCGGTGGTGATATGGCGTCCGCCTTGCCAGCCACCACCCAGCAGGAGCTGCATAGAAAAGGACAATTATCACCGTTGATCATGGGATTGCATTTGGTTTATGTACTTGTGAAAGGCGTAGCGATAGCGCTTATCATCCATTGGCACAAAGTCCATCATGCAGATGTAGGTGGCATGCGGATCGAGGCCACCGATGCGCACCTGAAACGTGGGAAACATGCGACGACCAGTTTTCGTAATTATCATCTCGGTGCCCTGCTCATGAAACTGATCCCAAAGCGCTTTCGTTTCCAATACGACAAAGGCCTGCGCTAGCGTTGGATGCACTGCGTCCGGTTCCTGGTCATATTAAGTATTAATTATGTTAGTTCAACAGCAACAAAATATATACAGATTTAATTTAAATGGATATATATATATATATATATATACAAAAGTTCTTTATTGCAATTGAAGCATATACAGTCATGGCCATGCAAATAGAACCAGTATTCGCGAAAAGTTCTCAGAAATGTGTGTTTATGTTGTGCGCTGGTTCCATTTTTGTTTGGCTCTTTGTAAGACGAATTCCGACGGAACTTGACATATATTATATATACACTTTTTTCCCGTGATTTTTGCTATTTGTGCTATATTTTTTTAATCTAGTCGATCAATCACAGAAAAACTTAAATTCGCAAAAAGATATGTTTTGTTTTTAGTTTTACAGAAGCAGTTCGAAATACATATGTATTTCAATATACATATATATATATTTTTTTCTATATATTTTAACTGTTATTGTTAATTTATTGGTATTATTTTGACACTTACTCCTTTGTTGTTATTGTTGTTTTTGATGTTGTTGCTACTGTTTGCCGAGTGGTTTGTTGTGTTGTTGCTGTTGTCTTTTTTGTGGCTGTTTTTATATTTCTTTCTTTCCATTCCTGTTCCCGTTCCTGTTCCCGTTCCAGCTCCCGTTCCAGCTCCCGTTGCTGCTGTGCCCTTTAACGCTTCGTTGTTGTTGATGTTGCTGCTGCTGCTGCCAGTGTAATCAGGAATGAGGGAGGTGGTCTGATCCTGACAGTTGCCGGCGCCGTTGGATTGACTGCTGCTCGTGCTGCTCGTGTGGCTACCTGTGCTCTGTGCATCAATGTCCGCCATCTTGGCATCGATCTGTTCAAGTGGCTTGTAAGAGGCCCGATCCTTGCCAGCCGTTTGTATGCAGGCTGTGAATGAGGTCCAAGCAGAGTTGGGTTCACTTATTTGTTAATAATCAGCTCAATCAAACTGATCGTTAGACATATTATATATATTTTATATTATATAATGATTTAAGCGAGCACATTTAACGAGGTCCAAAATAAAATTCATTTACAAACTTAAAGTTTGCAGTTGCATTTTTAAATGGATTCCACAATTCATAAAAAAAAAAAAGATTTCACTAACTAATTTAAATATTTCAGTTAAGTTGCGGACTTATTTTCTCGTTTATTTCGAACTGAAAAACTAATATATTTAAATACGTGCAACATTTTTAAAGTACCATTTTTAAAGTTGAAAAAACTGGCTCATCTTTCCTTTAATTGTTTAAAATTTATAGCTCAGTTGAAAAAATTAAAATTGCTCTTGTTAAAAAAAAATGTATTACATTGAGGATTTTATTGAAATAGTTAATGTGTCAAATAAAACTCACGTTAAAATGTGATTAATATTTGATATAGAAATATTTGTATAAATTCCGGCAACAGGTATTTAAAGATTCTCAAGATACAACCAATTATTTTTATATTTTTTATTTTTTTATTATAAATGTAGCACATATTTGCAAACATTTTGATGTGCTTGACAACTATATTTGATGTGTGGCATGCTGCAAAAAATGTTCAAGACAAATGAGCGGAAATGCGCTGCACATAAATCAATTGAAAATACGTTTGAACTAGATGCGAAATGTTGGCCAACAGTTTTTAGAGGTATGTGGCAAGGCGGCATTTTCACATGTGTATATTATGATTTATTTGATTTAAAATGCGACAGAGCAAGACATCAAATGGTTGGCTCTGGAGTAGGTTGCGCAGGCGCAAGCCACAAGGATCGGGCAGGGCAGGGCGGGACGGGCAGGGCGGGCAGCGTGTTGAGGACACACGCACGACAAATTGGATGCGTCGGCTATAATGAGAGGCATATAAAAGCAGCGACAACAACGCCAATCCAATTATAAAAGTCGTCACAGCAACGGCTGTTGATTGAGTTGCAAGCTAAATTTAGTGCAACAGCGGCAGCCCTTAAGTGGTGGCAAGAGGGCCGGTTGTGTAGGACGTGTGCAAGAGGCGCCACAGCCTGGGGATAGGACTGGTACTGGTACTGGGACTGCGACTGGGCCTGGGCGAGGCATGAGATTTCGCAATTAATTGCCGCATGTAGCAAGTTGCTTGCCAAATGCAGTTGCATTCCACTTGCTTGCTTGCCAGCATGCAACGTGCCGCTTGGAGTCACCGCCAATGACCCATGACAGGTCGCCGTCGACGTCGCTTGCGCTCCGCCATCAATTGTCGCTTAATGAGACAATTTTTTTGTAGTTTGTTCACTGATTTTGCCGGCAACCGCTTCACGAATGAATTCTAAAATCAATTAGCATTTGGCACAAATAATCGTTTTTCTGTCACGCCAACCATCAATAAAAAAATAAATAAATAAATAAAAGCCAAAACAATAAAAAAAAATAGAAGGAAAAAACCAAATTTGATTGCAATTGGCTCATGAAAACGAAGAAGTTTTGCGTTAATTCTCAGCTTTGTTTATATTCTTGTTTAACGCTTGGCCAATTTTGAATAATCACATTTTCGGCTCAATTGTGCCTTGGAGCTGATGGATGGCTTAACACATAAATAAATAAAAATCTGTTGTAAATTTTAAAAGAGTGCTGCCAAAAACTTATTATGCTTATTTCTACGTTCTAAACAAATCGAGAAGTTGAAATTTTTAAAATCGCTATATATTTATTTAAATTATTATTTTATTGATTTATGATAGTAAATTATATTCAAATATTTCTTGTGAATTTGAATAATTTATCGAGAAATTGAAATTTTTAAAATTGCTATATATTTATTTAAATTTTTATTTTATTGATTTATGATAGTAAATTATATTCAAATATTTCTTGTAAATTTGAATAATTTATCGAGAAGTTGAAATTTTTAAAATTGCTATATATTTATTTAAATTATTATTTTATTGATTTATGATAGTAAATTATATTCAAATATTTCTTGTGAATTTGAATAATTTATGCACCATTTAATTTTGCTTTACAGCTTTTTTTTTTGATAATTTATTAATTTGCTTTGTCGAATGAATTTCCTTAATTCAATCTAAAATATGGATTGGTATTTTCCTTTAATTAGCAAACCAAAAAAATGTTATTAATAATATATTTGTTAAATTAAAATTAAAATGTGAAGGTATTGTCTGTTGCCTTTATTTGTAGTATTATTGTTTATTTGTGATATTTTTTGTGGCGGGTAAAGTAAATTCTTAAGCCGAATCGATATAACCATTTTACATTATTCTGTTTTTATAATCTCAACTCCAACAATTAATTTAATTTAATTAGTTTAAATAAATCACCTTCAATTTGTTTCATGGGACTAAGTCCGCCGGTCGTATAGGGTGATGTCCAATAGTCATTTGCATAACAACCATAATCGGCCAGATTTCCGTTGAGGCCATTGTCCAGGAATGGCATTGTGGACACCATTGCACTGGCGCATTCCGTGGGACCCATCATGTGTGTCATTTGTGCACCTTTACCTTATGCGAATTATTAAGTATCTGCTTATTTCAGAGACCAATAGGCGCTCAAATATTTGTATTGTTTTTTATATCCAATAAAAATATAACAAAAAAAAAACCAAACAAAAATGGAAAAGAAGCACTTTTTTTGAAAAATTACAGAATCATTTATTTGGCTATTGCTTTTTTTTTTTTGGATTCAGTTCGTGCTTTGTTTTGATCTCTAAAGTTTTTCGCGCAGTTGTCAAATTTGATTATTGCACTCACACAAACATTAACACGGATACACTGGAAAAAATGAAGACAGCAACAACAATGCAGTGGCGGTTCGGGTCTACACACAAATTCAAATGAGGCCTGCGAATGTGTTGAAAAATCAAAGCTGCCGTTCAAGTTGTCAGTGTGTCAATCAGAACAACAACAACAACAAAAAAAAATACAAGAATTCGAAAAAAAAAACACACACACACACAGAAAATTGCAATCGCTTCAACACCTCGACGCAATTTTCAAATATTTTTACCGATTTTTTTTATTTTATTTTGTTTGTTTTATTTTTTCCGATTTACCGCTTAATTTTTAGAGTTTTGCGTTTTATGGCCCAATCGCGTTGACTGGCAATTCTCTGTTTTCTTGACACAAAACAAATTGATTGAGCGAAAGATTGATGGAATGATGCACTCTGCAGCTCGCTTAATAGTTGTACATTTTTTGTAGTTGTTATTAATGTGTATTGCGAATTCGAATCGTTGAGGTCTCTCAATTGCCACCTTCCGGCCAAGTGCGAACTGATGGTGTCTATCCGTGATGCGTGTGCCGTGATTCGTTGTTTGCCGCGATTCCGCGTTACGCGACTTTACCACTTGACTCGAATTCAAATTTGAATTCCACTGGTTGCCGTTGCACACGCGCTCGCATCCGTATTGTCAAGAGTTTGGCTGCGGAATGAAGACCAAGCATCGCCCGCCCGTCCAATGGATGCTTGCCTTGCCGGGGATCTTGAAGCTGCAGGCGCTGACGGCGGTGCTCACCAATCGCTGTGCCACTTGAGATGGTCGGGAGACCAGCCGCCGCACCAGTATCCAAATTTAGCACTGCCTCTGTGTGTGTGTGTGTGTGTGTGTGTATATATAGGTGTGTGAATGCTTGTCTCTGTGTGTAGGTGCGCATCGAGTGGCCAATCGCAGCAGAGCTTCACAGTGATCATCGAAGATTGAAATTTTTAACCTTTGTTGGTCGCTGGATGCGCTTCTCCACCAACTCTCTTTGTCTACTCAAATTCATTTTCCTAATATGATTCTACTTCGTTTTTTATCTCTCGATGATTGCAACCCGCCACAAGTTGTTTTTTTTTGCTTTTCTATTTTATATAAATTTTATCTATTAACACGCCATTTACATGTATATTTTATTATCAAGAAATAAATATATTTAAAAAATAGATAATATGCCATTCCAATTATTCGTACTATTTCGTATATAAAGTAATTATTTATGATATTGAGAACTTTTCTAGTTTTTCTAGATTTTCATGTCCGTTGCACGCCGATTTCTTTTTAAATCTATACAGATTTATTATGGTTTAATGCTATATATATACCCATTATCTATATATATATTAGTAGTTTAAATTTACATTTACCGGGCTCGGGGAAACTTACTGTAAAAAGTGATGTGCCCAACATTTACATTGTAGGGTGAAAAGGCAGCATCAATTGGAGCATCAGCAACAGAGAACACATATGTATACTGTACATGGTGGCTGAAGGTATAATATTTATCAGATTTAATATATTTCTTTCTACGTCCTGACTTCTAATCTAATTTAAATATTTCATTGATTACTTTAAAATATTAAGCGTTATTTATCAGCATTCAAATATTTATTCAAATACGCATAAGCTACCAAGAAGCAAAATTAAATTGCTTATCTTTAGCACTATATATACACATATACATTATATCCGGTAAAAATTCCAATTTAATCTTGTAACATTTTAATATCCATAGCAGTGCATTGGAAGCAGAGCGCACTGTACATTCTCTCTTTACAAATATGTTTGACTGAGAGTATAGACCACGCCCCCATCGTCTCATTACTGGTCGATTGCTCTTCTCAATTGAGGATCTTTGCGCGCGAGTGGGCGTACTGACTCATTGGATGTACTGAGTCTGCCGAAGCACTCGCTTCACATGGCCCTCATTTGGAAAATGCTTTTAATTGGACTGCTACCACATGGCAGTGTTGGTGTTGCTGTTGGTATTGTGTTATAGCCAGCAGGGCCATAAATACAAATTGCGCCATAACCTCGACACTAAATAAACCATAAAAGCGGCCCAACATGATCAGATCTCCGAGCATCGGCGGCAACAGCGGGGCATTAACATTTCGCTGGCTGTTGCTCTTCGACCAGAAGATAGAAGAAAATTAAAAAAAAAAAAAAATAAAAAAAAAATAAAAAAACAAATGGCGGCTGTTAGCCATAAGCATTAGCCAGCGAGTGCTGCTGCAGCGATCAAAGCAAATGCGAGCAGATACCCATTGTCGAAGATGGTTCATATAAATGGAATCTGTGGCATGCTGCTGTGGCAAAAGGTCATAGTGTGTTGGGGATCTGTGTTGCCAGAATTTTCTGCTTTGTTTTCTGTTTTTTTTTTTCGGCTTTGCTTTTTTTGTGTCTGCTTTTCATCAGCCGCACTCATTTAATTAACGGTAAATGCAGCAGCGGCCGCCATTGTTGCTCCAAACTGTTTTAATTTTGAATTGATTCCTCCCCTCCGCCATCTGGGTAATAACTGCACCCCCCTCCAACCAACCAGTCTATTTATTTACCTCCGTATTTTTGTTGAACATACATATATACATAATAAATCTTGGCACACAGTTACGCCCAGGATTCACATTGCCTCCGCTTGGGTGCTCTGTTGTTTCTCTGTAAGCTGTTTACAATTATTTTGAATTAAGTGGATTCCGGTTTGTTTGATACTTAAAGTTATCAGAAACCAAAACAGTAGCGTACTCAAACCAGATCCACAATTCAACCAATCTCATAACTCCAACTAAGCAACAGAGTACATAAATATTTAATGTGTTTTTCATCTTTTTTAAAATGCCAACAATTTAAAAATACACATTTATCAATGTACCAAAATGAATCATAAAACATGATATGGCTGCATGTGATAACTTCAAAATTTATACTACAAAGTTGAGGTTTATATTTATTTATCGTTAGGCACAAAACAAAGAAACTTATTAATATGACTTGTACCACTTACCAGACCTCTTCTTGATCCCTCTCTTTGTCTAAATTTATTTTTTTTATCTTTACTTTGCGTTTTAATTCTTATAGAAACTATGGGTTATTGGCTGCGCCATAAAAGGTTTCGATCGGATTACTCGCCGCAAGAAGTGGATTATTGCAATACTCCAAGTCTATTAAAAAAAATGCAAATCAATTAATTAGATTTATTGAATCTATCGTAAAAATCCAGTTTGCATCGGTACGTAGTAACACATATAAATCCCGCGATGGAGGCTAATCCTAAATTGGCTATTCGAATAGTTTTAATGCACGGTTTGCACATTAAAAGGTTATCAGTTAATAAAGTGACTTATAATAATCAAAAGGTTATTAACAAAACTGATATATAGCAATAAAAACTTTTGGAATTTGTCGATTTTTCGATTTTTAAGAATTTTGCAGCACTAACAATATGAGCTAAATATCAATTTAATATATCGGATTAAGATCAGCGTAAATATAAATTATGGGCAGTTTTTGGAATTTTGGTTTGTGAATATAAACGAATTAAAACCAAAGTAAATCATTCATCAAATTAATATTTCTGGGCAAATTGCACGCATTTTGGATGTCACAGATGCAACATTCGGTTTTTTGAACATCCATCGACATCAGCATCTGCGTCGATGCAATGCATTAATCTTTTGACATTTCTAAGAGGCACTCTTGTCCAGCTGATCTGAGCGAAATGCCCAGAGATCCACCGATGAGCGCTGCTTGACCTGCACATTGTTACGTGCCCAACGGACACCACTGGGTTTGCGACCGTGGTCATCCTTCTGGGCTGTCTGTTTCAGCACCTCGCTATACAGCAGTGGAGTCTTCCCGCCTAACTCCAAAGTGGAATTGTTCTCAATCCCCCCAAAACTGGGTTTGCAACCGTGGTCATCCTTTTTCAGCACCTTCCCGCTGTACATCTGTGGAGTCAGAACGCACGGCTTCCAGCATAACTCCAAAGTGGAATTGTCCGTAATCCCCTCATTGTCAAGCATGCAGTTGTTGGCCAGCAAACGACCATTGAATGTCAGCTTACTGAATCTCATCGGCCAGTTCATTTTGCGTCCAATTTGCTGCTTCAATTCGGCCACTTTCTGAAATTTGCTCGTCTCATAGAATTTCCTTTGACCGTCGCGGGTCAAAACTTGAATATAGAATGTACTCATTCTGGCAATTTTTTTATTTTTTAATTTTTAATGTGACTAAGGCTCTGATTTTGATCTGAATCTGATTGTTTTGAAAACGAATGGAGTCTCAAAGCACCAGTTGTGACAAATCCAATGTACATATATTTTTTTCAAATTGAAATTTGAATCGATATAAAAATGATACGGAAATTGCACCAGCCAAAAGCGAAACGAAAAACGGAAAATTATTGTAAAAAGCGAATTTGGTAAGTTTTGTATAAATTGGACAGCGCCTGTATATATAATATTATATTTTTTATATTTATAGTATTAAACTCGAAATGTCATTGAAGTAATTTATTAATTAAGCTTTTGCTTCTGTGCATTGTTTATTTAAAACGGATTTC
Organism: Drosophila multiciliata; assembly: GCA_037043605.1. NCBI lineage: Eukaryota > Metazoa > Arthropoda > Insecta > Diptera > Drosophilidae > Drosophila > Drosophila multiciliata. The sequence continues at coordinate 101,799 of JBAMBF010000592.1, forward strand.
TATGATTAAAATGTACAATAAAGGTGAAGCTTAAGTTACAAATTAAATGATTTTAAATAAACCTTAAGCTGAAAAATAAATTTGAAACAATTTGGAAAGTTTATAATTTATCGGTGATTTTTAATTGTAAAAATGCATCACTGAACGATATTAAGAAAACTTTGCATTAAATCATTTAAGCTAGCAAATTGAAATATTTAACATGCCAAAGGGAATTTTTTTCTATTCCAATTTATTTGTTGGTATGAATGTATTATGTATGTATGCATTTGTGTATGTATGTATGTACGTATGTATGCATCTAAGCTTGTATGTATGCGTGTGATGGATGCTCTCCTTAGAATTGTTTCCGCATTTGTCTCATTCAGAGTGAATTGGGAGACTGCCGTTCGTTTAAAGGCGTTGATGAATTTATGCGCCTTATTGGCGCAGCTTCCGGTTCCATTCGCCTCTACGTGTGTGCGTGTGTGTGTGTGAGTGTGTGTGTGTGTGTGTATGAGTGTGTGAGAGAGAGGATGTTTGCGCTTGGCAGCAAATGTCAACTGTTAGAGTGGCAGTCAGTTCTGAGGCAGTGGCCAACTCAATGGCACCTCATAAAAACTACAGCAAAATGACGAGACTAGAAAAGGAAATCTTTGTTATTACAGATCAAAGGCGCGATAATTTCATCATTCAAGAATTGTTTTGTTTGGTTATTTTGTCGAGTTTTATTTTATTTAAATATATATATATATAAATATATTTATTTAATTAAGGCAAATGCTAACAATGCAGTTTCTAATACAGAATACAAAATAAATTCAAAATACCAAATGAAAATGTCGTTTAATGCTCAATAGCCAACTGCAGTTAGCAAGTAGCAATTTGTGGCAGCTCCCGTGTCCTACAGCGACCAATTGGCGAGACCGCATGCGAGCAGAAGGACCAGCGATAGGAGCACTGTGGAGGCACCGTCGCGTGCCACTGGAATAAGCGTGTTGTTGGCCGGCAGAGCGTTGCAGCCGTGACCGTCGCATGTGTAACAGTTGCCATCGGCAACGCACTGCTTCTTGGCCTGGGCGCTGCTCAGGCAACCGCGCTGGAAGGAGCCGTTTACCACACGATTGCTGTTGCGGATGAAGCACTTGTCACCCAAACGATAAGTTGGGCACACTTTGCTGTAGGCATAAGTCTCGGTTGCGCACGTTGAGTTGGTTGAGTTGCCGGAGCACTGCAGACACTTGAGCCGGTGCTGTGGGAAAACCTGAAGATTGCAGCCACTCATGAAATTACAGGTCGTACACTCAAACCCATTGTTGCATGCTTTCAGCGTAGAATTATCCAGTTCACTGGAACATCCACGAATCGTATACCCATCTAAAGGAATATTCAGGGTTTACATCGTTCAAAGAATATATCTCAATCTACAAAACACTTACTCAATATACGCATGTAGCAAGCTGTGCTGTTGATGCAGTCTTTGGCCAATATGTTGTTTGGGTCTGTGGCGCAACGCTCATCAGTTTTGGAGTTGCACTGCACGCAAGACTCTGAGAATATGATGCAAACAGGTAGAAATATATAAATATTTTCATATATGCATAATATATATGCAAAACATCTTAAGTTTCGAAAAGTGAGCAAGGTAAACCATTAAAACACTGAAAAACATCTGTCATTCCTTATAAATAAAGTATTGAGAGCTATAACTGCTGTTGCTAATCAATAAAAAAAAAACTCCTATCGAGGGAAAAATAAAAAAAAATTAAATAAAAAAAGTATAATAAGCCTCTTATAAAGTAAGACTGATTAAATCAAAAAACCACATAATAATTACTAGATATAAAAAGCTTAAAGCATTATATTTTATGTTTTGTATGTTAATTAACCTAATTTTTTCTTAACTTAACTTAATGAAAATTTCAAGTGTATCACATTGAGAAAGTAATTTAAAAATCGTGTCAATATTTGGCGAGTTTGTCTGTACATATTTATTTAGGTGTATATATTTGCCAGAAAAATATAAGTAATGGAGTTTTAATACTGTTCTTAAGGCGATTGCATATAATGTGTCATATGTGCCCTAACCTGCTTGGCATCATTGTCATTTTCTGAGTCATTATCAAGTTTAGCGATAAGCGCAATTTTAGTTGTTACCTTTTTATATGAATGTATTTATGTATTTACGTACGTACGTATGCATGTATATATGTAGTTATATAAAAATCTGTACAGTTGCATTCTATAATCATCTTTTTATTTATATATACTCGACTTCAATGCCAATCAGAAACGAGCTCATTACTCATGCTGCGCTAACCTTGATAAAAAAAAAATAATTCCTCGAAAATTTGGATTTGTTTGGTATGAAAATGATAATCGCTGCACTTGTTGCATGACTCGTTATGAAAACGGGTCCTACGATAAGAGCGTTACAGAACTTGGTTCCACTATCAAGTGCGACTATGCCTATGATATCGTAATATCTAAACTTTATACATATTTATACACAGCCTATTTTTTTTACGGCCTATTGTCTTTTACTGTGCAATTCTGTTCCAAATATGCATACATATAATTGGAACATATGAACAACTGTGTATAATTTGAAGACATTTGTAAAACAAGTGTTTCCCGGTTAATTTGAACTATTTTCATAGTTTTTAACACTGATACAAATGCAACGCCAATACTTATCAGTAAATAAGAAAAAAAGCCTCCATACCTATTGATAAGATTTGGTTACTTACTCAACAAAAAAAAAAACGTCATAAATAAATTAACTAAAGAACTTATGTGGCCAATTCTTACATAATACACATGCACTCATAAAAGCCATAAAAACAATAAAAACAAATAAAAAAATATTACCACAACTGACGAATGCCAAAAAGGCAAGTGCAGCCAATACCAACAAATAAAATTTCATGTTGAGTATCGAAAACTTTGAGACAAGTAATTTGATATATGTTTATTCGCACCGCACTTGAAGTGTACCTTCTGAAGCCCAGAATTAAACTGAAATTAGTGGTTACCGACCGTCGACTATTCAGTATCGTTTTATTTCAAACGTTTGACATTTTTCCAGAAGCATAAGATAAGCCAAATATGGGAGAAGTTCTCAGCAAATATACCTATAACTGCTTATCTATCTTATATAATCGAATTTATAAATATTTAGAAAAGAGGGAAAATATGGAAAATATATAAATAATATTATGTATTGCTAATTGGAAATTCAATTCTGTGGTGACAGTTAATGAATTTAATTTAAGGGTTTTTTACAATTGTTGAGGAATTGCCCTAATTATTTCAGTTTGAATAGAAGTTATCGATATATCGAGCTGAAATAGCGCAAGCGTTGCCACATTATCGGAAGATTGTGCATCGAGCTTGCTGGAAATCCTGGGTATTTAATGTGTTCAGCTGAGACATTAATTCAAACTGCAACACGGACGCAACCACACACAACATGACACTAATTGTGTGCGTGTGCGATTATTGGCAACGCAGCCACTTTTATGATCAAGGGCCGATTCAGCCGACAAGCAAAACCGGCACCGGCCAGAAAGGTGCCGTTCGCCGTCTGAGATTGCAGCTGGATGCCATCACTGCCAACTATTGGTTGCGCGAGCTGCTGCAGCAGGAGGTGCTGCGTGACCGATTACAGCGTGATCATGGAGTCCAGTTATTGTGGCTGTCACTGCATCAACCCGAATGCGACACCATTGACTACAAGTTTGCTGATATGCTGGCGCATACAATATGGGAACACATCGAGGTGGAACATTTAATGTCATGGCTCTCCACCCTGGGAGGAGGATTCTCAGCGCTGGGTGAACAGTTCGAAAGATGCGTAAGTGTGCCACCTAATAAGTGCCCAATACTAATTAATAGATCTTAACTGGGAATTTACAAAATTGTACAGGCTCAGACGGCGGGAAAAATCTCGCTGACACAACTAAATATTGGTCTGCGTCTGGGTGATCCGTTTCTGCAGGCGCGCTGCAAGCTTTACTACAGCATATCGCTAATCCAACGTGGACAGCTACGTCAGGCCAAGCAAATGATACGCGCCCAGTATCAGTTTGCAATGAAGCACAAGGAGCACGACCAGCGCCTGGTGCGGATGTGTCTGGGCATTTGGCTGAGATTACGGTTCGAGTATGAGGAGCGCCGTAAGCGAAAGTTAAATTGAAATATTGCCTCAACACTGCATACGGCGGGTACTCCTCATGGCAGGCAGCACGCATTGTGTGCAGATCGAGATTATATTCCGACCGATTGGTATTGCATTTTCTAAGGTTGTTGGCCATCAAAACTTATGAAGTGCAATTGATCGCTGTTGTCTAAGTTTAAGTTTAAAAATAAAGTGAACTGTTCATGGTTAAACTGCTAGTTACGTAGATACAAAATATACAATTTGGATATTCTATATTTGTATTGAATGTATTTATTGATGTTTATGTATATGTATGTATATACATATATATGTATGTGTGTAGGTGTGTGTGTGTGTGTACGTATGTTTTTACGTAGCAAATGATTGTATTATGCTGCGCTTGGTCCGCAACAAATTACGCAAACCATTGTCTTCGCCGCCTCTAAAAACAATCAAATCATGTTAAGCTCAGCATAAATATTTATTCTGGGCAGTTTTTGGAATGCAGTTTTGTGAATATAAACGAATTAACAAAATAACAAAAGTAAATCATTCAACAAATTAATATTTCTGGGCAAATTGCACGAATTTTGGATGTCACAGATGCAACATTCGGTTTTTTGAACATCCATCGACATCAGCATCTGCGTCGATGCAATGCATTAATCTTTTGACATTTCTAAGAGGCACTCTTGTCCAGCTCATCTGAGCGAAATGCCCAGAGATCCACCGATGAGCGCTGCTTGAATTGCACATTCTTACTGGGTTTGCGACCGTGGTCATCCTTCTTGGCAGGCTGTTTCAGCACCTCGCTATACAGCAGTGGAGTCTTCCAGCCTAACTTCAAAGTGGAATTGTTCCCAATCCCCTCATATTCAAGAATGCGGTCGACACCACTGGGTTTGCAACCGCGGTCATCCTCTTTGGCTAACTTTTTCAGCACCTTCTTCCAGCCTAAATTCAAAGTGGAATTGTTCTTAAGCCACACATTTCCAACAATAGGGTTGACACCACTGGGCTTGAGACCGTGGTCATCCTTCACCTTCACCTCTTCGCTATACATCTGTGGAATCAGAACGCACGGCTTCCAGTATAACTTCAAAGTAGATTTGTGCGTAATCCCCTCATTGTCAAGAATGCAGTTGTTGGCCAGCAAACGACCATTGAATGTCAGCTTACTGAATCTCATCGGCCAGTTCATTTTGCGTCCAATTTGCTGCTTCAATTCGGCCACTTTCTGAAATTTGCTCGTCTCATAGAATTTCCTTTGACCGTCGCGGGTCAAAACTTGAATATAGAATGTACTCATTCTGGCAATTTTTTTATTTTTTAATGTGAGTAAGGCTCTGATTCTGATCTGAATCTGATTGTTTGGAAAACGAATGGAGTCTCAAAGCACCAGTTGTGACAAATCCAATGTACATATATTTTTTTCAAATTGAAATTTGAATCGATATAAAAATGATACGGAAATTGCACCAGCCAAAAGCGAAACGAAAAACGGAAAATTATTGTAAAAAGCGAATTTGGAAAGCTTTGTATAAATTCGACAGCGCCTGTATATATAATATTATATTTTTTATATTTATAGTATTAAACTCGAAATATCATTGAAGTAATTTATTAATTAAGGCAGTGGCCAACTCAATGACACCTCATAAAAACTACAGCAAAATGACGAGACTAGAAAAGGAAATCTTTGTTATTACAGATCAAAGGCGCGATAATTTCATCATTCAAGAATTGTTTTGTTTGGCTATTTTGTCGAGTTTTATTTTATTTAAATATATATATATATAAATATATTTATTTAATTAAGGCAAATGCTAACAATGCAGTTTCTAATACAGAATACAAAATAAATTCAAAATACCAAATGAAAATGTCGTTTAATGCTCAATAGCCAACTGCAGTTAGCAAGTAGCAATTTGTGGCAGCTCCCGTGTCCTACAGCGACCAATTGGCGAGACCGCAGGCGAGCAGAAGGACCAGCGATAGGAGCAAACTGTGGGGGAGTCTGCGTCTGGGTGATCCGTTTCTGCAGGCGCGCTGCAAGCTTTTTACAGCATATCGCTAATCCAACGTGGACAGCTACGTCGGGCCAAGCATATGATACGCGCCCAGTATCAGTTTGCAATGAAGCACAAGGAGCACGACCAGCGCCTGGTGCGGATGTGTCTGGGCATTTGGCTGAGATTACGGTTCGAGTATGAGGAGCGCCGTAAGCGAAAGTTAAATTGAAATATTGCCTCAACACTGCATACGGCGGGTACTCCTCATGGCAGGCAGCACGCATTGTGTGCAGATCGAGATTATATTCCGACCGATTGGTATTGCATTTTCTAAGGTTGTTGGCCATCAAAACTTATAAAGTGCAATTGATCGCTGTTGTCTAAGTTTAAGTTTAAAAATAAAGTGAACTGTTCATGGTTAAACTGCTAGTTACGTAGATACAAAATATACAATTTGGATATTCTATATTTGTATTGAATGTATTTATTGATGTTTATGTATATGTATGTATATACATATATATGTATGTGTGTAGGTGTGTGTGTGTACGTATGTTTTTACGTAGCAAATGATTGTATTATGCTGCGCTTGGTCCGCAACAAATTACGCAAACCATTGTCTTCGCCGCCTCCAAAAACAATCAAACTTTTACTTAAACTATGCACTTTTTTCTATGCATGTTAGGATTATATATATAGATTAATTAATAAGCTACAAAAAGAATTGACGTCACATTTCCGTATACATATGTACATATGTATATTTGTTTATATAAATTGTTTTTAATTATCCTTGTTCTGATGTGAGCCATTATAATGCATACTATTTGCTGAGCCAAACTGAACATTTACCAATAATGTATACATACATACATACATATATGCATATATAAATATAGGTAACGAAAAAAAAAACATATATATGTAAATAGAAAATCTGGCTAAAAAATGTTAAATTATATGGTCGCCAAAAGTGAACATATAATTTATAGTATTTGTGGATTATTGCTTGCAGTGCTAACTGGTTGTTATTGTTATTTTCGTTATTCTAAAGCTTTTCAATTTGGATGATAACCATTTTATTGCGCCAGCGTGCCCATGGGATCCCAGGCGGGCAGAACGATGGGTTCCATGTCGAAAACGCGCATCACATCCTCGGGCACATATTTCTTGTCGACGACAACCTCAAAGCCAAACTCCCTAAACCAATCAGCGCACATGACCAGATACCCTTTCTCGCCACGATCCTCGCCCCATGAATTCTCCACACGTAGCTTATTCGCCACACCATTTTTCTGAAAAGGCAAACGATTAGACAATTATAATCATAATCATAATCATGCGAATTAGCAAATTTTGATAGACTCACATCCACAGAAACGGCTGTGAAAACCATGGCGTGCGTCATGGCCGATTCACCATAGATAAGACGATCAGCCTTCGAGAGTGTTGTTTGTATATCGACGTCGAACACCAGCTTGAAATTGTGGCTAACCGCACACACGCATGCAAAAGAGATAGGTATAAATATATATATATATATATATTTATATTGGCCAGGAAATTGTTATTCTAACTCACACATTCATATCCTCGATGCCCTGCTTGGACGCAAAACGCTTGCTAACCTCGCATCCAAACCAGACAGCTTCGCCAGCTTGCAGCGATTTCGTGACCATGGCCAGTAGCAGGTCAACGCTCTGATTGTTGTAGAGGACCGGCCGGCCACCAACAACATTGCCCAAACAGTCGACGGTGTAGACCTGGTCGTACCGGCTCGATGGACGCGGATCGGTGACAAGGCACACTTTGTCCTCCACATTGAAATGTGGCTGCACACAGCTTTCATAGAACTCAAGTGAACTGATGGGCCCAATACTTTGAAAGTTCTTCGATTTATCATAATAGTCCCAGGTAAAGGTATCATCGGGTATGCCCAGGCAAATGCCGACCACCTTATATATTTCAGCCATTTGCTCTTGTATTTTGCAGGTTATCTCCTTATCGCTTGCCTTATTTTCCATCAGCTCTCGCAAATGTCGCGCATATTCGCGCAGCTAATGCAGCAAATGCAAACAGAATGAGATGACAGGAGTTGAGTAACGTCTGATTGGGAATGAAATGTGGATTTGATATGCTTACCTTGCTCTTCAGTATGGCATTTAGGCGTATGCTGGACTCGCAGCTATAGCTCTCCGGAAAGCATTTCTTTGGCATCAGACCGTGTTTGGTTATGAGGTTGACCAGCATGTGCCACTGGCCACCATCCGAGGTGGGATCGAGCAGCAGAAATGAGACGAGTCGCCCGTCGACCAACTCGCCACGCTTCGCCGTCTTCACAATGTTATTGAGAAAGTAGTTGCATCGCTCAATTTTGTCCCAATAGAAGAGGAACGCCTGCGAGAACTCGAACTCGTCCAGATTGTAGGATTTCATGAATGGCAGGCGTATGCAATTCAGTGCCGCAAATAGCCAACAGCGACCGGAACTGCGCTGATTGGTGACCGGTTTGCCCTCCGTTTCCACCTTATAGTTGAACACATGATTGGTCGTTTCCAGAGCTCGGCGCGACAGGCACACATCGAACGGATCGCCGCGGGTGCACACATTCAGCGCCAGCACATTCTTCGGGGCGCTGTAGAAACTCTTTCGCCACTCCTTCAACAGGTCCAGCGAGATGGCATTAGCCGTCGCATCAAAATTGCTGCCATCGGTGGTGTTGTTATTGCTGCCATTGCCGCCACCTCGGATGATATCGTCAGCTGCAAGTATAGCGGTATTTGTAGTGCGATGTGTGCAACAACCTAAACTTGTACGCCTATAATGTTTGCATAACACCTGCATCTGCCTACTGCTCAAGCAGCAGTTGTCGTGCTAACACATAGAACACAGAAATTTATTAAGGTCTGATGCAAGAGCCGTTATGACAAACGCTTTCACAGTTATTTTGCGATGATTATCGAATACATACTCTTCTACATCAATTTCAATCAATTTAAGTTCCTCTGACTTGACTTTTATTACGCCCTTTCCCCATTCCACAATTTCAATAAAAGAATATGCATATTTCTGTTGCTATTCCTGTAAAAACCGGCTGAAAGGAGCTCTTTATTAGTCGTTTTTCAATGAACAACTCCATAATTTCAATATAATTAATGTATCGATACAGAAGAGATTACAAATATTTTCAAAAATTATTTATACTTATGCACCATATATACACAAACACCCGCAAAAAGCTTTATTGCGGAACTGTTGCTGATCGAGAATTCCGTTGTTGTCTTTTAGTGGGCGTGGTGCGTGCTAAGCACAAAGAGTTGCGTGCTGCGCATAAGTGCAAATAGAATTATGCCCAGCGCCACTCACCAGATGCAACTCATCAACTGTTTGTGTGTGTGTGCAATGAGTGTACACTTTTTTGCTATTTGCCTTGTTATTAAATCAGACACAGAGCTAGAACAGAGAATGACGCCACCACTCCACAACCAACACAAATGCATTGTGCGACTTTTAGAGAACCGTTGCAATTGTATATGTGTGCGTGTGTTTGTAAGTAATAAACGAAAACAGTTGGTTACGCTGGAAAAGTGAGATGGGAAGAAATTGCTAGAGTAAACAGTAATTGATAAGACATGTGTACGTATGTATAAATACACACACTCACAAATCTGACGAGGGATAATAAAATTTAAGTAAACTGTAGAGAAATATTTGCAAGACTGTTTTATCTTCCATTGTAGAGTTAAGCATCAACAATAATGGAAAAATTCACAATGACGACTGAAGCGATGGATAGCGCAGCGTGCAATTTAACCAGTTTAACGGCACATATGCACACACTCACTCATGCAGAAGTTCAATCAGTTGATGAGTGATCGAGCGGTACCAGAAACAGGGCATGGGGGGCTCAATATACCGATTTAAACTTACGCGCTGTTTTTTTTTTTTGCTGGATCAAATCTAAACAAACCAACTTAAAGGGTTGAAGCAAAAGAAAGAAAGAAAAAAAAAGAGCAGAAGTAACAACCAAAACTTGTTTGTTCAGCTTTTGAGCAAGTGTGGAGCCGGAAGCGGGGAGCAGCAGGGGGTCGAAGGCAAAGAGCAAACCAGCAAAAACAAACAGATTTGGGTGAAATTTTACTTTCGTTGCTGCCGTATTGGGGCGTCAGCAAGCTGCTCGCCGTCTCACATAAAAACGAAACGTGAACGGCATTGTTAAGCACAACCAGAACCAAAAGCAACTGCAACAACAGCAACTTAAACTACTTGTGATGCTGCTGCTACTGCTACTGATAAATTTGCCATTATTATTATGTTTTCATTATATCGTCAAATTATTGTTGGAACTTTGTCGAGCTCGCTGGGCTTTTGGACTTACACATTTTGGGAGTTGCAATGTTAATAATTTGTAGGATGATAGAAATATTTGATGCACTTTGAACTTAATTCGTATTTATATCTGAGTATATATTTTGTAAAAAAAATTATTTATTTGCTTTTGTGTGTTGTATGTGCACTAGAAGCAACTTTATTAAGTAGTCAATTTTGTTCTATCTATTTGCTATTTTACTTATTAATGCGAAAAAATTAAAATGAAAATGTTTGGCTTTGGCCCGGCCCGATATACTGAAAACTGAGTCCAAGACAAATGCCAGAGTATCGATACCGCGATAGTTGGTCAGTCAAGGCTGCCAGACAGTATTTTGCTAAGCAAAAAAATATCGATTCATCGATATGATCATCAATTTAATTGGTATATTTTGCAGCTTCCTGCTGCCTGTTGTTGCTTTGTCGCCTTTCTGGTTGCTGCCTGCGCCGACTTCACTACGAGCAGGTAGCGAATTTGGGAATCGCTCCGCTTATTTTGCTGAAAACAAACTTTAAAATTCAAGAAAAAACACTCACAACAAGAAAAAAGGAAAAGAGGTGAACCCCACAAGCGTAGAGCAGGAGGTGTATCTGTGCAACGCGTATGCCTTAAATAACGAATCTCGTCCAAATTCGATACTAAGATGAGTGCCACAACAAATACCAACACCAACAACAGCGACAGCATTAGCAGCAGCAACATCAGCAGCAGCAACAGCAGCAGCACCAGCAAAAACAACAACGATGTTTCCAAGGACTCCTCACTGTTCAAGTACTACATAGAAAAGTGTTACGTGCTTCCGGTGGACCTGAAGAATGACATTATCTACTGCCAGCGTGCAATGCGCGACTTTCTCAATGTGCACGCGGTGAGTAAAAATCAGCAGAAGTCAGAGAGAAAGAGAGCGAGTGAGAGCAACAAAAATAAATTTTCTGAAATCCGTTGACTAAACACGATCTTCGTTTCCACCAAATCCCTACCCGTACCCCACCCCCACTCCACTCCGCACCAACCTTCGCTTTCTTTCAGCTGGTATCCGATGTGTTCGATGAGCAGCCCGATGCGGTAAGTGCACTTTTATTATCTCCAAATCTTAACCCACTTTCTGCATTACGCACATAAAGTTAAATACATATCTATTTAAATATATATATTTTCTTTGTTTGTCGCATACAAAGTGTGTGTGTTGTAATTGGTAAACGCAACGGAGCCAGCATATATGCCAGATTGGCAGGGTTGCCAACTCCAACTAGAGCACAATGTGCATACATATATATTTTATGTATATAACACCACTAGGCAGTTAGACGAGACATCACGGCGTAAAATCGAAAAAAAATTGTATTACACAAAAATGTATGACCCACGGCTGCTTCTTTTCATGAAAACAGCAGCGCCAAGCCAGCGCGTCGCAAAAAATTTTTCAGGCTAGCGAGTCGAGCAGCGAATACATGTCGTGCTTTACTTGTCCCTTTATGACTATGCATTCGAGCAGGTAAAGAATTATTCTATGAGCTCGAAAATAGCAGCAATATTGCTCGTGGCTTGCATACTTTATCTTTGTTCTTTCCTTTGCAAGCTTACACTTAATTCTCAATTTTCTAGTTTTTACGACCAGATGTGTAAAATTTCATAAAGTGAGGTCATCTGAATGCTCAACAATTTTGTGACCACAAACTGCAAAATGTGTGGTGAAAATCTGAAGAAAAAAAACTTTATCATTTTCCCCACATACAACATTCTTGACGATCACACACATACGCATACATGCAAACAAATGTTCGATCAATAAACTTTGCATGTGGAGGATTTCTAGGACTTCCATTAGACAATGCCAGCTTGATCTCTCGATTTGACGCCTTTATTTGTTGTCTGCTTAGTGGTAACACTTGGACTATTAAATTTACTCTCCGCTTTAGTTTCAACATGCATTAACAAAACTTCAATAAATTCAATCAATTTGAGTTCAACGCAAATTAGCTTAAAACAAATGTGAAAAAAACACGACACGCGTCCAAATTGGGTTTTCCATTATTGGTTTGTTGCTGTTGTTGTTGTTGTTTTTTTGCACTTGGTTATGTGAACAAATATTGATACATAAATATGTTTATATTTATATATAAATATATATTTTGAGTTGAAGGCACTTTTAAGCAAGACGAATTTTAACTAATTGCATATGAATTGCATTTGCAGGATCCGATCCAGATGCGTCGCATCCTCGATGAGCTGCAGATGGAAGTGCACGAGATAAATGCGGAACAGCAGTTTCTAATGCTGCGACTGGACGACGATCTGGACGCGTTCTATAAGAAGCTGGAGAAAAAAAACATTCGGACTGTGCATGAGGTGGGCAACGCCTACATATCCAGTCTGATAGTGCCTTTAATTGGCGATGCCAACTACATTGTCTGTCCGCAATCGGTGTTGTCTCGCGACACCGAGGACATGCTCATACGGAAGCATTTTCTCATTTCGCAGGATGATGATGCTGGCATTGAGCCGCTTAAGCTCAGCGAGCTGGACGAGAATGTGCCCCTGATGCTCGTCAATGCCAAAACCATGAGGGCTCCTCCGTCGAGCGGCAACAGGAAAAACAGTTGCATAATGACTCCAGGCACCACCAGCAGCAATCCGTTCTGCGAACAAAAGCTGCTGCAGCAGCTCGAGGAGCAGGCGGACATCAAACGCAACATTAAATCCGATGAACCCTCAATGTTGAAGATGATGGGTCCGCCGCCGCCGCCACCACCACCGCCGCCGCCTCTCTCCATGCAATATCCACGGCAGATGTCACTGCTAAAGAAGGTATTATCGCGGGGCATTCAGGACGACGAATTGTGGCCACAAAAGTCAAATGCCGCACAGCAGCAGCCACCAACAGCAGCAGCAGCAACATCTTCGGCGTTTGCGACAGGAACTTCCAAAGTTGCCCGACAAAAAACGTTGCCCCGTTCGGATGCCACGAAGCCGGTCATCAAACGCATTTCAGCTTTGCCGCCCGTTGGTGCAAAGGTGGTGCCTCCGTCTGGGGGGCCCTTTGGTGCAAGGGTGGCGCCACAAAAAGCAAATGGCACACAGCAGCAGCCACCAAAGCCACCAAAATTAACAGCAGCAACATCTTCGGCGATTGCGGCAGCAACTGCCACAGGTGCGCGGCAACAACGATTGCCCCGTTCGGATGCCAAGAAGCCGGCCAACAAACGCATTTCAACTTTGTCGCCCGTTGGTGCAAAGGTGGCGCCACCTTCCGCGGGGACCGTTGGTTCAAAGGTGCAAAAGACGCCGACGCTGCCATCGCCGTCGATAGACTTTGTGGAAGTCGCCCAGAGTCGCAAGAATTTGCATGAGGCGCTGCGGCGTGCACGCAAAACCAAACAGGAACCGCGCAAAATTGATGAGGAGGATGCTCTCGAGCTGTCCAGTCCAAAGGTGACGACGCTCAGCAGCAAAGCAACAACAGCCGCAGCAGAACCAGCAACAATCAAACAGCTGAAGACCAAACTGGGCAAAGTAGTTCAGGCAGCACCAAAATCCCCCAGCACTGCGATGCCGACGAGAAAGTCAACAGTGGCATCGGCACCGACTGCCAAACCGTATAAGACTCGCAATGTGCAGGACACTGTACGGAAAATGACAACACCGCCAACGCAGCCACCAAATTCGCAGCAGAAGCTGCTGCCATCGTCGCAGCAAGCTAAGTCCACCACAGGTGTTGTTTCATCGGGCTCGTCGGATGATCTGTACCAGGAACTGGAAAAGGAGCTGGAAGAGGAACAGCAGCGTCTGTGTGCGTCGGCCGCACAGTGGCGCGATGAGCCGCGCGAGACGCGTGCCCTGCCCGAGGAATACGGACAGGAAAATTTCCTTGGCCTCTTTCGACTGTACACACCTGTTTTTTTTTTTTTTTTTTTTTTTTTTTTTTTTTTTTTTTTTTTTTTTTTTTTTTTTTTTTTTTTTTTTTTTTTTTTTTTTTTTTTTTTTTTTTTTTTTTTCAATGAATCAATTCATTGGCGATCTGCAATGCGTAAGTCAATTTAAGATACTTTCTTATCCATACATCTATCGATCCTAATTGCTGCAAACGTTCTCTATTACAGCGCATATTTAAGGTGCAGCAAAAAATCGAAAAGCAGATTTGCGACCAGGAAAATGAAGTTCCATACTCTCTTCGTGGCAAGAACATTGTGGAGAAAACTAATTGTATCACGTGCAACTCGAAACGTGGCCGCATTGACTCGTGCACTTCATGCCCAAATTGTTTCCGTCAGGAGACCACTCCACAGTCTCGCGTGCTACGCAACCTAATATAACTTAAGGATTATTCATGCTCAGCGTGATACCAAAGAGATTACTTTAAATAAAAGAAGACTAGTTTGAAACACATTGATTTATTTGCTTCTCGCAAAAATGCCAAGCATTTCTTACAAAATACATTTTACATTTGAATTAACCATTTTGAATGCACCACAATAGCGAATGCTAGCAGCACCAGTCGCTGATGCGTCCAGTGGGGTCCTTGGGCTCCATTGCAGAGATCACACCCCGACAGAAGCACATATAAACTTTCTTATAATTGTAGATTGTGTCCGCGCGCATCGATCCAAGTTGTCATCCGGTCCACGCTGCACACACATCCGCTGAATGGCGAGATCGTAGTCTGAATGGCACAAGAAAACCATATAAATATATATATTTGCAAGGTTATGGTACGTTGGGAGTCGCATGTTGTAATAAAATTCCAATTCCATTTGCATAGGAGTCAACCAAAAAAGCAAACGAAACAAAAATTAAGTAAAATGTTTGAATTGAGAAAAGTTATGTTTCAATTGAAATTGAAAATTATTTACTAAATGTGGCAAAAAACATGAAACGCAAGTGAAATAATCCAAAAATCACAACAACAAAAACAAAATAATAATTTTTTTTACATGAATTTCCATGGAGTATAGCGGTACATTGGTCACTCACTCGCACATACCGTCGAGAGCATAGGTGCCTCCACCCTCTATCACTTTCCCACACCAGCCGCTGGCGCAGGGTATTGCTAAGAGTCCCGGCTTCTTGTCGACATCGGTGCCGTTGAAGGTTAACGGACCCTTGCAACTTCCCCGTTCGCCGAGCGAGCGACACTAATAGCAGCAACACAGCAGCGCTGTGAATAACGTTAAACGTACTTTATTTACGAAACGGTTTTTAGTGCATTACGCATTCAAACAGGCACACACACACACACACACACAGATTTGCTGTTGCGCAAGTGCGACGTTGCCCATATGCATGCGTGTGTGTGTGCGTGTGCGCACTAAAGACTTTAATGAGCAGCGAACTTGGCGTACCGTTGGCTTGTGGCGCGTTGCTGGCAATTGTAGCGAATATCACAGTTATAATGAACACAGACGCTTGCATTTTACTAGCTTTTTACTTTTATTGAGTATTTTGAGTCAGTGTTTATGAAATACACTGAACGCTGCAGTGAGAGTTTTAGTTGATGTTTGTTGTACCTGCTATTGTCGTTGTTGTAACGGGAATTAATGTTGCCGTACAGCAAAAAATAATTCAACAACGAATGAAACAGTATTTTTAGTGTTGCCATACTACTATCGCCCGCCTACTTGTCGTTTGGCAACACTGAAATCAATTTTGCCCATTATAACGGAGTGTGTGCACACTGTATAGTTTCGTTGTATTATTTCAGCGAAAAATTCATCATCATAGTATCGGGCGCATATTTTTTGGTTTTGTTATTATTTTGAAACAATAATAACGTAAATCCAAATTACGAGCATCAGACGCAGCAATTTTTGCACTAAACTTTAGACTCAATACCAGGGATCTCATATGCAAGCGTAGTGTATAAAAATAAATCGAGAAAAAGCTGCAGTATGTAAAAAGAAAGAACTGCAAAGAAATGAAACAAAACGAAAATCACAAAAGCAAACAAGAAATTTTACAAATTGCAAATGGTTTATTCTCTATATACATTGAGCAGCAGCAGGAGCAGCAGCAGCAGCAGCAGCAGCAGCTGCAGGAGCATCAGCACAGCAGCGGACGCGGAGGGGGAGCAGTGATATGACTGCAGCAGCTGTGCTGCGTAACATGCTGCGCACAGAGCAAGATTGATGTCACAATTAAAAAGATGCATACGATTAATAATCTGATGCATAATCTACACTGCCGTCTCATCTTTGTCAGTTCCTCAAAACGCAACGTAACCAGAAACTCAAGAATTAAGGGCGTTTTCAAAGAGAGCAGACACCTTCCAACTGCAACTGTAGCTCCTGCTATTTCTGCTTCTTCTGCTGGGCTGCCTTCTCAAGTTCAATGCAATTCTGTTGTTGTTTTTGTTTTTCTTATTAGAATTGTGTGTTTGTGCGTTGCGTGTTTCTGTGTTTGTTTGTTTAACGCTTTACGTGTGCATCCCGCAGCACAACAAGGAACAAGGAGAAAGTACGAGAAGAGCAGCAAGCGCAGCGGGCAAGAAGAGGAAGAGGTCGCCTGGAGCAATGTCATTGGACAGCGGCACGCAAACAATGACGGGCAGCAATGCGCTGCCATCATCCTTCACGACAAACAAGAAGAAGGATGCCGCCGCCGATAAGGAGAACCTCTGGTGAATTGCTAGTTGTGACAAGCTGACCCAACTATATACAATGTATGTGTGGGTGTGCGTGCAAGAGAACTTTTAACGCAAAAACAATAGATGAAGAAAAAGAAGCAAAAAAAAACAGATGCTTTTGAAAAACACACGACACGCGTCTAAATTGGGTTTTCCATTATTGGTTTGTTGCTGTTGTTGTTATTGTTTTTTTGCACTTGGTTATGTGAACAAATATTGATACATAAATATGTTTATATTTATATATAAATATATATTTTGAGTTAAAGGCACTTTTAAGCAAGACGAATTTTAACTAATTGCATATGAATTGCATTTGCAGGATCCGATCCAGATGCGTCGCAACCTCGATGAGCTGCAGATGGAGGTGCACGAGATAAATGCGGAACAGCAGTTTCTAATGCTGCGGCTGGACGACGATCTGGACGCGTTCTACAAGAAGCTGGAGGAAAACAACATTCGGACTGTGCATGAGGTGGGCAACGCCTACATATCCAGTCTGATGGTGCCTTTAATTGGCGATGCCAACTACATTGTCAGTCCGCAATCGGTGTTGTCTCGCGACACCGAGGACATGCTCTTACGGAAGCATTTTCTTAAGCTCAGCGAGCTGGACGAGAATGTGCCCCTGATGCTCGTCAATGCCAAAACCATGAGGGCTCCTCCGTCGAGCGGCAACAGGAAAAACAGTTGCATAATGACTCCAGGCACCACCAGCAGCAATCCGTTCTGCGAACAAAAGCTGCTGCAGCAGCTCGAGGAGCAGGCGGACATCAAACGCAACATTCAATTCGATGAACCCTCAATGTTGAAGATGATGGATCCGCCGCCGCCGCCACCACCACCGCCGCCGCCTCTCTCCATGCAACGTCCACGGCAGATGTCACTGCTAAAGAAGGTATTGTCGCGGGGCATTAAGGACGACGAATTGTGGCCACAAAAGTCAAATGCCGCACAGCAGCAGCCACCAACAGCAGCAGCAGCAACATCTTCGGCGATTGCGACAGCAACTGCCACAGCTGCGCGGCAACAACGATTGCCCCGTTCGGATGCCAAGAAGCCGGCCAACAAACGCATTTCAACTTTGTCGCCCGTTGGTGCAAAGGTGGCGCCACCTTCCGCGGGGACCGTTGGTTCAAAGGTGCAAAAGACGCCGACGCTGCCATCGCCGTCGATAGACTTTGTGGAAGTCGCCCAGAGTCGCAAGAATTTACATGAGGCGCTGCGGCGTGCACGCAAAACCAAACAGGAACCGCGCAAAATCGATGAGGAGGACATGGTGAAGAAACTGTGCCAGCGTCACTCGAAGCGGAAGTGCGGCACCGTACAGAATGCGAGTGGTGTCGACTTTCACTATGGACAGCAGCTGGCGGCCATCGATGCGGTGCGTCACAAGAAGCTGAAAAACAAGCCCGAGTTTCTATTGTCGCCCAAAGTCAAACGTCTGCAGGCAAAGACGGCCCACAAAGCAGCAGCCGCTGCTGCGAATCGCAAAAGCAAAACGCCGGATAAGTTGTCCGATCCGTTGGCCATTTGCCAACAGAAGTGATTGTCGCCCAAGATGCGTGCTACATGCGGGTAAGTTGCCATTCCATTTCTTAACTCAACACATCTCAAGCTAAGTCGTTTTTTTATAGCAAATATGGTCTTTCAAGCTGGAATGCCACTAGGATGCGAAGGCAAGGATGCGTTTCAAACTAGTTGCTAAGAAAGTTGTTCTTCATACATATGTTAAGAGAGTGGCGGAAGTTGTCTGTCCCCGCCTTTTGTTATTCATTCAATACTGAAATCCAAAATACGAAATTTTTTTCTTCTTTTTATTTTATTTTCTTGTGTTACTTCTAAAATGCACATATTAAGATATGTATTTAAATATATCATAACGGATTACCTAAGAAAATACTTGTTTTTCTATTGATTACGTTGCAAGGCAGGACTTATATATGTATGTTTTCCAAACCAATCTATGCGCATAACGCAATCGATATTTTATAAATGTGTTTCATTTAAATAAACTGTAATATTGATATATTAAGTTGTAAATATGCAAATGGTTTTCTGATCATTCTTGAAACTGCAAAGATTAACGATAATTTATTTTGTGAAATTTAAAATTGAAAAATCGCAATTAATCGATGCCAATAATCGTAAAAGCATTCGTGCAATTAGTCGAAAGCGTTGCGATTTTATTTGACAGGTCTTCAATGACAGTTGCTAGTTTACATTCGACATTTGAGAATTGAAACAATAAATTCAAGCGACTCAGTCATTTCCGAAATTGTCGTAGCAATTGGCACCTCGAACAGAAAAAAAAGAAAATCGATCTTAAAATGGGAAAGGATAAGAAGGATAAGAAATCCAAGCGCGATTTGCCGAAACCAGAGCGAAACTTTGAGTTGCTTGTGAGTGGACTTCCACGCGACCTGCCGGAGGACCTCGCACAGGAGTTGTTCTGGAATATCTCGCTCAACAAATGGAATCCGTCATTGGCGATCAAAACAGGGTAGGTCAATTTACGATTCTTCCTTATCCCTCCATATATCGATCCTAATTGCTGCAAACGTTCTCTATTACATACAGCGCTTATTAAAGCTGCAGCAAGATTTGCACAATCAGATTCTCCACCAGGAAAGTGAAGAAAGGCAACGTCGTTATATAGAGAAAAAGAAAGAGAAAGAGGAAAAGGAGAGGAAGAAATGGAGATGTATGGTGTGCAATTTGAAAGGTGACCACTTACTAAAGTGCTTTTCCTGCCCAAATGCCTTATCTAGTAATGTAACTTAAGGATTATTAATGCTCAACGTGATAACAAAGAGATTATTTCAAATAAAAGAAGACTAGTTTGAAACACATTGATTTATTTGCTTCTCGCAAAAATGCCAAGCATTTCTTACAAAATACATTTTACAATTGAATTAACCATTTTGAATGCACCACAATAGCGAATGCTAGCAGCACCAGTCGCTGATCCGTCCAATGGGGTCCTTGGTCTCCATTGCAGAGATCACCCTGACAGAAGCACATATAAACTTTCTTATAATTGTAGATTGTGTCGGCGCATCGATCCATGTTGTCATCCGGTCCACGCTGCACACACATCCGCTGAATGGCGAGATCGTAGTCTGAATGGCACAAGGAAACCATATAAATATATATATTTGCAAGGTTATAGTACGTTGGGAGTCGCATGTTGTAATAATATTCCAATTCCATTTGCATAGGAGTCAACCAAAAAAGAAAAAAGAATTAAGTAAAATGTTTGAATTGAGAAAAGTTATGTTTCAATTGAAATCGATAATTATTTACTAAATGCGAATGTTAGCAGCACCAGTTGCTGATCCGTCCAAGAAAATCATCAGGCTTATATACTTAATTAATATGTTGACTGTTTATACCAATATGGTTCTTCTTTTGTCGCAGGTGAGATGCCCGTGCTGCCATGGCCAAAATTTAGCTGGACTGCCACAAGGATGCGAAGGCAAGAGTGTTTTTCAAACTAGTTGCTACGCAATTGGTTCTTCACATGTTAAGAGAGAGGCGGAAGTTGTCTGTCTCCGCCTTTTGTTGCATCCAAAATACGAATTTTGGTTTCTCTTATTTTTATTTTCTTTTTTTGTGTTACTTCTAAAATGTACATATTAAGATATGTATTTAAATATATCATAACGGATTACCTAAGTAAATAATTGTTTTATACACAAGAATTGATCACGCAAGGCACGACTTATATATGTATTTAGACGATGCATATGTATATTTGTTGAGTTAGTGTAACTGTCTATCGGTTTGCGCATAACGCAATCTCCTTAAATGTGTTTCAATTGAATAAAATTGTGGTTATGTAAATTGTTCTCTGATTTTTCTTAAATCTCTGGAAGTTTAAAAGACAATTCATTCTGTGTAATTTTAAAATAAAAATTATATAGATCCGTTTAACTGTAAAAAGCGTTGCGATTTGATTTTTGCGTTGCCACCCTGATACAAATTTTTTTTTTTAGACAGTTGGCAGCTTGTATTTCACACTCGCGAATTGACGGTAAAAAATCAAGCGGCACAGTAATTTTTAAATTTTGTCACCTCGAACAGAAATTAAATATAGTGCGAGCCTGAAATGGAAAACCGTAAGAAGAATCAGAAATCCAAGCAAATTTCGCCGAAGCCAGATCGAAACTTTGAATTACCTGTGAGTGGACTTCCACGCGACCTGCCGGAGGACCTCGCACAGCAGTTGTTCTTGTCCAATCTGGGCATGATGAAAAAGTCAAATGACATCAATAAACTAAGTGTCCGCTGCAGCCCCACCAACACCGAACCTGAAACCATCGCCACCAGACGTGACACCCGGCACTCGAGACTCGTGAAGAAAAACCAGAATAGCTTAAATCCAATGAATCAATTCATTGGCGATCTGCAATGCGTAAGTCAATTTAAGATACTTTCTTATCCATACATCTATCGATCCTAATTGCTGCAAACGTTCTCTATTACAGCGCATATTTAAGGTGCAGCAAAAAATCGAAAAGCAGATTTGCGACCAGGAAAATGAAGTTCCATACTCTCTTCGTGGCAAGAACATTGTGGAGAAAACTAATTGTATCACGTGCAACTCGAAACGTGGCCGCATTGACTCGTGCACTTCATGCCCAAATTGTTTCCGTCAGGAGACCACTCCACAGTCTCGCGTGCTACGCAACCTAATATAACTTAAGGATTATTCATGCTCAGCGTGATACCAAAGAGATTACTTTAAATAAAAGAAGACTAGTTTGAAACACATTGATTTATTTGCTTCTCGCAAAAATGCCAAGCATTTCTTACAAAATACATTTTACATTTGAATTAACCATTTTGAATGCACCACAATAGCGAATGCTAGCAGCACCAGTCGCTGATGCGTCCAGTGGGGTCCTTGGGCTTCATTGCAGAGATCACACCCCGACAGAAGCACATATAAACTTTCTTATAATTGTAGATTGTGTCCGCGCGCATCGATCCAAGTTGTCATCCGGTCCACGCTGCACACACATCCGCTGAATGGCGAGATCGTAGTCTGAATGGCACAAGAAAACCATATAAATATATATATTTGCAAGGTTATGGTACGTTGGGAGTCGCATGTTGTAATAAAATTCCAATTCCATTTGCATAGGAGTCAACCAAAAAAGCAAACGAAACAAAAATTAAGTAAAATGTTTGAATTGAGAAAAGTTATGTTTCAATTGAAATTGAAAACTATTTACTAAATGTGGCAAAAAACATGAAACGCAAGTGAAATAATCCAAAAATCACAACAACAAAAACAAAATAATAATTTTTTTTACATGAATTTCCATGGAGTATAGCGGTACATTGGTCACTCACTCGCACATACCGTCGAGAGCATAGGTGCCTCCACCCTCTATCACTTTCCCACACCAGCCGCTGGCGCAGGGTATTGCTAAGAGTCCCGGCTTCTTGTCGACATCGGTGCCGTTGAAGGTTAACGGACCCTTGCAACTTCCCCGTTCGCCGAGCGAGCGACACTAATAGCAGCAACACAGCAGCGCTGTGAATAACGTTAAACGTACTTTATTTACGAAACGGTTTTTAGTGCATTACGCATTCAAACAGGCACACACACACACACACACACAGATTTGCTGTTGCGCAAGTGCGACGTTGCCCATATGCATGCGTGTGTGTGTGCGTGTGCGCACTAAAGACTTTAATGAGCAGCGAACTTGGCGTACCGTTGGCTTGTGGCGCGTTGCTGGCAATTGTAGCGAATATCACAGTTATAATGAACACAGACGCTTGCATTTTACTAGCTTTTTACTTTTATTGAGTATTTTGAGTCAGTGTTTATGAAATACACTGAACGCTGCAGTGAGAATTTTAGTTGATGTTTGTTGTACCTGCTATTGTCGTTGTTGTAACGGGAATTAATGTTGCCGTACAGCAAAAAATAATTCAACAACGAATGAAACAGTATTTTTAGTGTTGCCATACTACTATCGCCCGCCTACTTGTCGTTTGGCAACACTGAAATCAATTTTGCCCATTATAACGGAGTGTGTGCACACTGTATAGTTTCGTTGTATTATTTCAGCGAAAAATTCATCATCATAGTATCGGGCGTATATTTTTTGGTTTTGTTATTATTTTGAAACAATAATAACGTAAATCCAAATTACGAGCATCAGACGCAGCAATTTTTGCACTAAACTTTAGACTCAATACCAGGGATCTCATATGCAAGCGGAGTGTATAAAAATAAATCGAGAAAAAGCTGCAGTATGTAAAAAGAAAGAACTGCAAAGAAATGAAACAAAACGAAAAACACAAAAGCAAACAAGAAATTTTACAAATTGCAAATGGTTCATTCTCTATATACATTGAGCAGCAGCAGGAGCAGCAGCAGCAGCAGCAGCAGCAGCAGCACAGCAGCAGCTGCAGGAGCTGCAGCACAGCAGCAGCTGCAGGAGCTGCAGCACAGCAGCGGACGCGGAGGAGGAGCAGTGATATGACTGCAGCAGCTGTGCTGCGTAACATGCTGCGCACAGAGCAAGATTGATGTCACAATTAAAAATATGCATTTGATTAATAATCTGATGCATAATCTACACTGCCGTCTCATCTTTGTCAGTTCCTCAAAACGCAACGTAACCAGAAACTCAAGCATAACGGGCGTTTTCAAAGAGAGCAGACACCTTGCAACTGCAACTGTAGCTCCTGCTATTTCTGCTTCTTCTGCTGGGCTGCCTTCTCAAGTTCAATGCAATTCTGTTGTTGTTTTTGTTTTTCTTATTAGAATTGTGTGTTTGTGCGTTGCGTGTTTCTGTGTTTGTTTGTTTAACGCTTTACGTGTGCATCCCGCAGCACAACAAGGAACAAGGAGAAAGTACGAGAAGAGCAGCAAGCGCAGCGGGCAAGAAGAGGAAGAGGTCGCCTGGAGCAATGTCATTGGACAGCGGCACGCAAACAATGACGGGCAGCAATGCGCTGCCATCATCCTTCACGACAAACAAGAAGAAGGATGCCGCCGCCGATAAGGAGAACCTCTGGTGAATTGCTAGTTGTGACAAGCTGACCCAACTATATACAATGTATGTGTGGGTGTGCGTGCAAGAGAACTTTTAACGCAAAAACAATAGATGAAGAAAAAGAAGCAAAAAAAAACAGATGCTTTTGAAAAACACACGACACGCGTCTAAATTGGGTTTTCCATTATTGGTTTGTTGCTGTTGTTGTTATTGTTTTTTTGCACTTGGTTATGTGAACAAATATTGATACATAAATATGTTTATATTTATATATAAATATATATTTTGAGTTAAAGGCACTTTTAAGCAAGACGAATTTTAACTAATTGCATATGAATTGCATTTGCAGGATCCGATCCAGATGCGTCGCAACCTCGATGAGCTGCAGATGGAGGTGCACGAGATAAATGCGGAACAGCAGTTTCTAATGCTGCGGCTGGACGACGATCTGGACGCGTTCTACAAGAAGCTGGAGGAAAACAACATTCGGACTGTGCATGAGGTGGGCAACGCCTACATATCCAGTCTGATGGTGCCTTTAATTGGCGATGCCAACTACATTGTCAGTCCGCAATCGGTGTTGTCTCGCGACACCGAGGACATGCTCTTACGGAAGCATTTTCTTAAGCTCAGCGAGCTGGACGAGAATGTGCCCCTGATGCTCGTCAATGCCAAAACCATGAGGGCTCCTCCGTCGAGCGGCAACAGGAAAAACAGTTGCATAATGACTCCAGGCACCACCAGCAGCAATCCGTTCTGCGAACAAAAGCTGCTGCAGCAGCTCGAGGAGCAGGCGGACATCAAACGCAACATTAAATTCGATGAACCCTCAATGTTGAAGATGATGGATCCGCCGCCGCCGCCACCACCACCGCCGCCGCTTCTCTCCATGCAACGTCCACGGCAGATGTCACTGCTAATGAAGGTATTGTCGCGGGGCATTCAGGACGACGAATTGTGGCCACAAAAGTCAAATGCCGCACAGCAGCAGCCACCAACAGCAGCAGCAGCAACATCTTCGGCGATTGCGACAGCAACTGCCACAGCTGCGCGGCAACAACGATTGCCCCGTTCGGATGCCAAGAAGCCGGCCAACAAACGCATTTCAACTTTGTCGCCCGTTGGTGCAAAGGTGGCGCCACCTTCCGCGGGGACCGTTGGTTCAAAGGTGCAAAAGACGCCGACGCTGCCATCGCCGTCGATAGACTTTGTGGAAGTCGCCCAGAGTCGCAAGAATTTACATGAGGCGCTGCGGCGTGCACGCAAAACCAAACAGGAACCGCGCAAAATCGATGAGGAGGACATGGTGAAGAAACTGTGCCAGCGTCACTCGAAGCGGAAGTGCGGCACCGTACAGAATGCGAGTGGGGTCGACTTTCACTATGGACAGCAGCTGGCGGCCATCGATGCGGTGCGTCACAAGAAGCTGAAAAACAAGCCCGAGTTTCTATTGTCGCCCAAAGTCAAACGTCTGCAGGCAAAGACGGCCCACAAAGCAGCAGCCGCTGCTGCGAATCGCAAAAGCAAAACGCCGGATAAGTTGTCCGATCCGTTGGCCATTTGCCAACAGAAGTGATTGTCGCCCAAGATGCGTGCTACATGCGGGTAAGTTGCCATTCCATTTCTTAACTCAACACATCTCAAGCTAAGTCGTTTTTTTATAGCAAATATGGTCTTTCAAGCTGGAATGCCACTAGGATGCGAAGGCAAGGATGCGTTTCAAACTAGTTGCTAAGAAAGTTGTTCTTCATACATATGTTAAGAGAGTGGCGGAAGTTGTCTGTCCCCGCCTTTTGTTATTCATTCAATACTGAAATCCAAAATACGAAATTTTTTTCTTCTTTTTATTTTATTTTCTTGTGTTACTTCTAAAATGCACATATTAAGATATGTATTTAAATATATCATAACGGATTACCTAAGAAAATACTTGTTTTTCTATTGATTACGTTGCAAGGCAGGACTTATATATGTATGTTTTCCAAACCAATCTATGCGCATAACGCAATCGATATTTTATAAATGTGTTTCATTTAAATAAACTGTAATATTGATATATTAAGTTGTAAATATGCAAATGGTTTTCTGATCATTCTTGAAACTGCAAAGATTAACGATAATTTATTTTGTGAAATTTAAAATTGAAAAATCGCAATTAATCGATGCCAATAATCGTAAAAGCATTCGTGCAATTAGTCGAAAGCGTTGCGATTTTATTTGACAGGTCTTCAATGACAGTTGCTAGTTTACATTCGACATTTGAGAATTGAAACAATAAATTCAAGCGACTCAGTCATTTCCGAAATTGTCGTAGCAATTGGCACCTCGAACAGAAAAAAAAAGAAAATCGATCTTAAAATGGGAAAGGATAAGAAGGATAAGAAATCCAAGCGCGATTTGCCGAAACCAGAGCGAAACTTTGAGTTGCTTGTGAGTGGACTTCCACGCGACCTGCCGGAGGACCACTCACAGGAATTGTTCATGGCCAATCTGGGCATGATAAAGACTTCAAAACTCAAGGATGAAGAAAGTAATCCCGGCTGCAGCTCCATTAACACCAGAAGCACCACCAAAATCCCCAAAATACGTGTCTCCCAAGAGGAATATCTCGCTCAACAAATGGAATCCGTCATTGGCGATCAAAACAGGGTAGGTCAATTTACGATTCTTCCTTATCCCTCCATATATCGATCCTAATTGCTGCAAACGTTCTCTATTACATACAGCGCTTATTAAAGCTGCAACAAGATTTGCACAATCAGATTCTCGACCAGGAAAGAGAAGAAAGGCAACGCCGTTATATAGAGAAAAAGAAAGAGAAAGAGGAAAAGGAGAGGAAGAAATGGAGATGTATGGTGTGCAATTTGAAAGGTGACCACTTACTAAAGTGCTTTTCCTGCCCAAATTGTTATCATCCGGAGTGCTTTCCGGACCATCCTTCAATCTTCCTTCAGTTTTGCCCCAAATGCCTTATCTAGTAATGTAACTTAAGGATTATTAATGCTCAACGTGATAACAAAGAGATTATTTCAAATAAAAGAAGACTCGTTTGAAACACATTGATTTATTTGCTTCTCGCAAAAATGCCAAGCATTTCTTACAAAATACATTTTACAATTGAATTAACCATTTTGAATGCACCACAAT
This sequence comes from Drosophila multiciliata, assembly GCA_037043605.1. Lineage (NCBI taxonomy): Eukaryota > Metazoa > Arthropoda > Insecta > Diptera > Drosophilidae > Drosophila > Drosophila multiciliata. The sequence goes on from JBAMBF010000592.1 coordinate 129,109, forward strand.
AGCGAATGCTAGCAGCACCAGTCGCTGATCCGTCCAATGGGGTCCTTGGTCTCCATTGCAGAGATCACCCTGACAGAAGCACATATAAACTTTCTTATAATTGTAGATTGTGTCGGCACATCGATCCATGTTGTCATCCGGTCCACGCTGCACACACATCCGCTGAATGGCGAGATCGTAGTCTGAATGGCACAAGGAAACCATATAAATATATATAGTTGCAAGGTTATGATACGTTGGGAGTCGCATGTTGTAATAATATTCCAATTCCATTTGCATAGGAGTCAACCAAAAAAGAAAAAGAAATTAGGTAAAATGTTTGAATTGAGAAAAGTTATGTTTCAATTGAAATCGATAATTATTTACTAAATGCGAATGTTAGCAGCACCAGTTGCTGATCCGTTTAATGGGGTCCTTGGGCTCCATTGCAGAGATCACCCTGACGGAAGCACATATAAACTTTCTTATAATTGTAGACTGTGTCCGCGCATCGATCCATGTTGTCATCCGGTCCACGCTGCACACACATCCGCTGAATGGCGAGATCGTAGTCTGAATGGCACAAGGAAACCACATAAATATATATAGTTGCAAGGTTATGGTACGTTGGGAGTCGCATGTTGTAATAATATTCCAATTCCATTTGCATAGGAGTCAACCAAAAAAGAAAAAGAAATTAGGTAAAATGTTTGAATTGAGAAAAGTTATGTTTCAATTGAAATCGATAATTATTTACTAAATGCGAATGTTAGCAGCACCAGTTGCTGATCCGTTTAATGGGGTCCTTGGGCTCCATTGCAGAGATCACCCTGACGGAAGCACATATAAACTTTCTTATAATTGTAGACTGTGTCCGCGCATCGATCCATGTTGTCATCCGGTCCACGCTGCACACACATCCGCTGAATGGCGAGATCGTAGTCTGAATGGCACAAGGAAACCATATAAATATATATATTTGCAAGGTTATGGTACGTTGGGAGTCGCATGTTGTAATAAAATTCCAATTCCATTTGCATAGAAGTCAACCAAAAAAGAAAAAAAAATTAGGTAAAATGTTTGAATTGAGAAAAGTTATGTTTCAATTGAAATTGAAAATTATTTACTAAATGTGGCAAAAAAACATGAAACGCAAGTGAAATAATGCAAAAAACACAACAAAAAATAGAATAATTATTTTTACATGAATTTCCATGGAGTATAGCGGTACATTGGTCACTCACTCGCACATACCGTCGAGAGCATAGGTGCCTCCACCCTCTATCACTTTCCCACACCAGCCGCTGGCGCAGGGTATGGCTAAGAGTCCCGGCTTCTTGTCGACATCGGTGCCGTTGAAGGTTAACGGACCCTTGCAACTTCCCCGTTCGCCGAGCGAGCGACACTAATAGCAGCAACGCAGCAGCGCTGTGAATAACGTTAAACTTACTTTATTTACGAAACGGTTTTTAGTGCATTACGCATTCACACAGGCACACACACACACAGATTTGCTGTTGCGCATTTGCGCAAGTGCGACGTTGCCCATATGCATGCGTGAGTGTGTGTATGCGCACTAAATACTTTCATGAGTTGCTGGCAGTTGTAGCGAATATCACAGTTATAATGAACACAGACACTTGCATTTTACTAGCTTCTTACTCTTATTGAGTATTTTGAGTCAGTGTTTATGAAATACACTGAACGCTGCAGTGAGAGTTTTAGTTGATGTTTGTTGTACCTGCTATTGTCGTTGTTGTAACGGGAATTAATGTTGCCGTACAGCAAAAAATAATTCAACAACGAATGAAACAGTATTTTTAGTGTTGCCATACTACTATCGCCCGCCTACTTGTCGTTTGGCAACACTGAAATCAATTTTGCCCATTATAACGGAGTGTGTGCACACTGTATAGTTTCGTTGTATTATTTCAGCGAAAAATTCATCATCATAGTATCGGGCGTATATTTTTTGGTTTTGTTATTATTTTGAAACAATAATAACGTAAATCCAAATTACGAGCATCAGACGCAGCAATTTTTGCACTAAACTTTAGACTCAATACCAGGGATCTCATATGCAAGCGGAGTGTATAAAAATAAATCGAGAAAAAGCTGCAGTATGTAAAAAGAAAGAACTGCAAAGAAATGAAACAAAACGAAAAACACAAAAGCAAACAAGAAATTTTACAAATTGCAAATGGTTCATTCTCTATTTACATTGAGCAGCAGCAGGAGCAGCAGCAGCAGCAGCAGCAGCAGCAGCAGCAGCAGCAGCAGCAGCACAGCAGCAGCTGCAGGAGCAGCAGCACAGCAGCGGACGCGGAGGAGGAGCAGTGATATGACTGCAGCAGCTGTGCTGCGTAACATGCTGCGCACAGAGCAAGATTGATGTCACAATTAAAAAGATGCATACGATTAATAATCTGATGCATAATCTACACTGCCGTCTCGTCTTTGTCAGTTCCTCAAAACGCAACGTAACCAGAAACTCAAGCATAACGGGCGTTTTCAAAGAGAGCAGACACCTTGCAACTGCAACTGTAGCTCCTGCTATTTCTGCTTCTTCTGCTGGGCTGCCTTCTCAAGTTCAATGCAATTCTGTTGTTGTTTTTGTTTTTCTTATTAGAATTGTGTGTTTGTGCGTTGCGTGTTTCTGTGTTTGTTTGTTTAACGCTTTACGTGTGCATCCCGCAGCACAACAAGGAACAAGGAGAAAGTACGAGAAGAGCAGCAAGCGCAGCGGGCAAGAAGAGGAAGAGGTCGCCTGGAGCAATGTCATTGGACAGCGGCACGCAAACAATGATGGGCAGCAATGCGCTGCCATCATCCTTCACGACAAACAAGAAGAAGGATGCCGCCGCCGATAAGGAGAACCTCTGGTGAATTGCTAGTTGTGACAAGCTGACCCAACTATATACTATGTATGTGTGGGTGTGCGTGCAAGAGAACTTTTAACGCAAAAACAATAGATGAAGAAAAAGAAGCAAAAAAAAACAATGCTTTTGAAAAACACACGACACGCGTCTAAATTGGGTTTTCCATTATTGGTTTGTTGCTGTTGTTATTGTTTTTTTGCACTTGGTTATGTGAACAAATATTGATACATAAATATGTTTATATTTATATATAAATATATATTTTGAGTTAAAGGCACTTTTAAGCAAGACGAATTTTAACTAATTGCATATGAATTGCATTTGCAGGATCCGATCCAGATGCGTCGCAACCTCGATGAGCTGCAGATGGAGGTGCACGAGATAAATGCGGAACAGCAGTTTCTAATGCTGCGGCTGGACGACGATCTGGACGCGTTCTACAAGAAGCTGGAGGAAAACAACATTCGGACTGTGCATGAGGTGGGCAACGCCTACATATCCAGTCTGATGGTGCCTTTAATTGGCGATGCCAACTACATTGTCAGTCCGCAATCGGTGTTGTCTCGCGACACCGAGGACATGCTCTTACGGAAGCATTTTCTTAAGCTCAGCGAGCTGGACGAGAATGTGCCCCTGATGCTCGTCAATGCCAAAACCATGAGGGCTCCTCCGTCGAGCGGCAACAGGAAAAACAGTTGCATAATGACTCCAGGCACCACCAGCAGCAATCCGTTCTGCGAACAAAAGCTGCTGCAGCAGCTCGAGGAGCAGGCGGACATCAAACGCAACATTAAATTCGATGAACCCTCAATGTTGAAGATGATGGATCCGCCGCCGCCGCCACCACCACCGCCTCCACCACCGCCGCCGCTTCTCTCCATGCAACGTCCACGGCAGATGTCACTGCTAATGAAGGTATTGTCGCGGGGCATTCAGGACGACGAATTGTGGCCACAAAAGTCAAATGCCGTACAGCAGCAGCCACCAACAGCAGCAGCAGCAACATCTTCGGCGATTGCGACAGCAACTGCCACAGCTGCGCGGCAACAACGATTGCCCCGTTCGGATGCCAAGAAGCCGGCCAACAAACGCATTTCAACTTTGTCGCCCGTTGGTGCAAAGGTGGCGCCACCTTCCGCGGGGACCGTTGGTTCAAAGGTGCAAAAGACGCCGACGCTGCCATCGCCGTCGATAGACTTTGTGGAAGTCGCCCAGAGTCGCAAGAATTTGCATGAGGCGCTGCGGCGTGCACGCAAAACCAAACAGGAACCGCGCAAAATCGATGAGGAGGACATGGTGAAGAAACTGTGCCAGCGTCACTCGAAGCGGAAGTGCGGCACCGTACAGAATGCGAGTGGTGTCGACTTTCACTATGGACAGCAGCTGGCGGCCATCGATGCGGTGCGTCACAAGAAGCTGAAAAACAAGCCCGAGTTTCTATTGTCGCCCAAAGTCAAAGACGGCCCACAAAGCAGCAGCCGCTGCTGCGAATCGCAAAAGCAAAACGCCGGATAAGTTGTCCGATCCGTTGGCCATTTGCCAACAGAAGTGATTGTCGCCCAAGATGCGTGCTACATGCGGGTAAGTTGCCATTCCATTTCTTAACTCAACACATCTCAAGCTAAGTCGTTTTTTTATAGCAAATATGGTCTTTCAAGCTGGAATGCCACTAGGATGCGAAGGCAAGGATGCGTTTCAAACTAGTTGCTAAGAAAGTTGTTCTTCATACATATGTTAAGAGAGTGGCGGAAGTTGTCTGTCCCCGCCTTTTGTTATTCATTCAATACTGAAATCCAAAATACGAAATTTTTTTCTTCTTTTTATTTTATTTTCTTGTGTTACTTCTAAAATGCACATATTAAGATATGTATTTAAATATATCATAACGGATTACCTAAGAAAATACTTGTTTTTCTATTGATTACGTTGCAAGGCACGACTTATATATGTATGTTTTCCAAACCAATCTATGCGCATAACGCAATCGATATTTTATAAATGTGTTTCATTTAAATAAACTGTAATATTGATATATTAAGTTGTAAACATGCAAATGGTTTTCTGATCATTCTTGAAACTGCAAAGATTAACGATAATTTATTTTGTGAAATTTAAAATTGAAAAATCGCAATTAATCGATGCCAATAATCGTAAAAGCATTCGTGCAATTAGTCGAAAGCGTTGCGATTTTATTTGACAGGTCTTAAATGACAGTTGCTAGTTTACATTCGACATTTGAGAATTGAAACAATAAATTCAAGCGACTCAGTCATTTCCGAAATTGTCGTAGCAATTGGCACCTCGAACAGAAAAAAAAGAAAATCGATCTTAAAATGGGAAAGGATAAGAAGGATAAGAAATCCAAGCGCGATTTGCCGAAACCAGAGCGAAACTTTGAGTTGCTTGTAAGTGGACTTCCACGCGACCTGCCGGAGGACCACTCACAGGAATTGTTCATGGCCAATCTGGGCATGATAAAGACTTCAAAACTCAAGGATGAAGAAAGTAAACCCCGCTGCAGCTCCATTAACACCAGAAGCACCACCAAAATCCCCAAAATACGTGTCTCCCAAGAGGAATATCTCGCTCAACAAATGGAATCCGTCATTGGCGATCAAAACAGGGTAGGTCAATTTACGATTCTTCCTTATCCCTCCATATATCGATCCTAATTGCTGCAAACGTTCTCTATTACATACAGCGCTTATTAAAGCTGCAGCAAGATTTGCACAATCAGATTCTCCACCAGGAAAGTGAAGAAAGGCTACGTCGGTCTATAGAGAAAAAGAAAGAGAAAGATGAAAAGGAGAGGAAGAAATGGAGATGTATGGTGTGCAATTTGAAAGGTGACCACTTACTAAAGTGCTTTTCCTGCCCAAATTGTTATCATCCGGAGTGCTATCCGGACCGTCGTTCAATCTACCTAGAGTATTGCCCCATATGCCTTATCTAGTAATGTAACTTAAGGATTATTAATGCTCAACGTGATAACAAAAAGATTATTTCAAATAAAAGAAGACTAGTTTGAAACACATTGATTTATTTGCTTCTCGCAAAAATGCCAAGCATTTCTTACAAAATACATTTTACAATTGAATTAACCATTTTGAATGCACCACAATAGCGAATGCTAGCAGCACCAGTTGCTGATCCGTTCAATGGGGTCCTTGGGCTCCATTGCAGAGATCACACCCCGACAGAAGCACATATAAACTTTCTTATAATTGTAGATTATGTCCGCGCATCGATCCATGTTGTCATCCGATCCACGCTGCACACACATCCGCTGAATGGCGAGATCGTAGTCTGAATGGCACAAGGAAACCATATAAATATATATATTTGCAAGGTTATGGTACGTTGGGAGTCGCATGTTGTAATAAAATTCCAATTCCATTTGCATAGGAGTCAACCAAAAAAGCAAAAGAAAAAAGAATTAAGTAACATGTTTGAATTGAGAAAAGTTATGTTTCAATTGAAATCGATAATTATTTACTAAATGCGAATGTTAGCAGCACCAGTTGCTGATCCGTTTAATGGGGTCCTTGGGCTCCATTGCAGAGATCACCCTGACGGAAGCACATATAAACTTTCTTATAATTGTAGATTGTGTCCGCGCATCGATCCATGTTGTCATCCGGTCCACGCTGCACACACATCCGCTGAATGGCGAGATCGTAGTCTGAATGGCACAAGGAAACCATATAAATATATATATTTGCAAGGTTATGGTACGTTGGGAGTCGCATGTTGTAATAATATTCCAATTTCATTTGCATAGGAGTCAACCAAAAAAGAAAAAAGAATTAAGTAAAATGTTTGAATTGAGAAAAGTTATGTTTCAATTGAAATCGATAATTATTTACTAAATGCGAATGTTAGCAGCACCAGTTGCTGATCCGTTTAATGGGGTCCTTGGGCTCCATTGCAGAGATCACCCTGACGGAAGCACATATAAACTTTCTTATAATTGTAGACTGTGTCCGCGCATCGATCCATGTTGTCATCCGGTCCACGCTGCACACACATCCGCTGAATGGCGAGATCGTAGTCTGAATGGCACAAGGAAACCATATAAATATATATATTTGCAAGGTTATGGTACGTTGGGAGTCGCATGTTGTAATAAAATTCCAATTCCATTTGCATAGGAGTCAACCAAAAACGAAAAAAAATATTAGGTGAAATGTTTGAATTGAGAAAAGTTATGTTTCAATTGAAATTGAAAATTATTTACTAAATGTGGCAAAAAACATGAAACGCAAGTGAAATAATCCAAAAATCACAACAACAAAAACAAAATAATAATTTTTTTTACATGAATTTCCATGGGGTATAGCGGTACATTGGTCACTCACTCGCACATACCGTCGAGAGCATAGGTGCCTCCACCCTCTATCACTTTCCCACACCAGCCGCTGGCGCAGGGTATTGCTAAGAGTCCCGGCTTCTTGTCGACATCGGTGCCGTTGAAGGTTAACGGACCCTTGCAGCTTCCCCGTTCGCCGAGCGAGCGACACTAATAGCAGCAACGCAGCAGCGCTGTGAATAACGTTAAACGTACTTTATTTACGAAACGGTTTTTAGTGCATTACGCATTCACACAGGCACACACACACAGATGTGCTGTTGGGCATTTGCGCAAGTGCGACGTTGCCCATATGCATGCGTGTGTGTGTGCGTGTGCGCACTAAAGACTTTAATGAGCAGCGAACTTGGCGTACCGTTGGTTTGTGGCGCGTTGCTGGCAATTGTAGCAAATATATCACAGTTATAATGAACACAGACACTTGCATTTTACTAGCTTTTTACTTTTATTGAGTATTTTGAGTCAGTGTTTATGAAATACACTGAACGCTGCAGTGAGAGTTTTAGTTGATGTTTGTTGTACCTGCTATTGTCGTTGTTGTAACGGGAATTAATGTTGCCGTACAGCAAAAAATAATTCAACAACGAATGAAACAGTATTTTTAGTGTTGCCATACTACTATCGCCCGCCTACTTGTCGTTTGGCAACACTAAAATCAATTTTGCCCATTATAACGGAGTGTGTGCACACTGTATAGTTTCGTTGTATTATTTCAGCGAAAAATTTATCATCATAGTATCGGGCGTATATTTTTTGGTTTTGTTATTATTTTGAAACAATAATAACGCAAATCCAAATTACGAGCATCAGACGCAGCAATTTTTGCACTAAACTTTAGACTCAATACCAGGGATCTCATATGCAAGCGGAGTGTATAAAAATAAATCGAGAAAAAGCTGCAGTATGTAAAAAGAAAGAACTGCAAAGAAAAGAAACAAAACGAAAAACACAAAAGCAAACAAGAAATTTTACAAATTGCAAATGGTTCATTCTCTATTTACATTGAGCAGCAGCAGGAGCAGCAGCAGCAGCAGGAGCAGCAGCAGCAGCAGCACAGCAGCAGCTGCAGGAGCAGCAGCACAGCAGCGGACGCGGAGGAGGAGCAGTGATATGACTGCAGCAGCTGTGCTGCGTAACATGCTGCGCACAGAGCAAGATTGATGTCACAATTAAAAATATGCATTTGATTAATAATCTGATGCATAATCTACACTGCCGTCTCATCTTTGTCAGTTCCTCAAAACGCAACGTAACCAGAAACTCAAGCATAACGGGCGTTTTCAAAGAGAGCAGACACCTTGCAACTGCAACTGTAGCTCCTGCTATTTCTGCTTCTTCTGCTGGGCTGCCTTCTCAAGTTCAATGCAATTCTGTTGTTGTTTTTGTTTTTCTTATTAGAATTGTGTGTTTGTGCGTTGCGTGTTTCTGTGTTTGTTTGTTTAACGCTTTACGTGTGCATCCCGCAGCAGCTGGCGCCCAACTGGCCAAAGGACAGGTAACAAGGAACAAGGAGAAAGTACGAGAAGAGCAGCATGCGCAGCGGGCAAGAAGAGGAAGAGGTCGCCTGGAGCAATGTCATTGGACACCGGCACGCAAACAATGACGGGCAGCAATGCGCTGCCATCATCCTTCACGACAAACAAGAAGAAGGATGCCGCCGCCGATAAGGAGAACCTCTGGTGAATTGCTAGTTGTGACAAGCTGACCCAACTATATACTATGTATGTGTGGGTGTGCGTGCAAGAGAACTTTTAACGCAAAAACAATAGATGAAGAAAAAGAAGCAAAAAAAAACAATGCTTTTGAAAAACACACGACACGCGTCTAAATTGGGTTTTCCATTATTGGTTTGTTGCTGTTGTTATTGTTTTTTTGCACTTGGTTATGTGAACAAATATTGATACATAAATATGTTTATATTTATATATAAATATATATTTTGAGTTAAAGGCACTTTTAAGCAAGACGAATTTTAACTAATTGCATATGAATTGCATTTGCAGGATCCGATCCAGATGCGTCGCAACCTCGATGAGCTGCAGATGGAGGTGCACGAGATAAATGCGGAACAGCAGTTTCTAATGCTGCGGCTGGACGACGATCTGGACGCGTTCTACAAGAAGCTGGAGGAAAACAACATTCGGACTGTGCATGAGGTGGGCAACGCCTACATATCCAGTCTGATGGTGCCTTTAATTGGCGATGCCAACTACATTGTCAGTCCGCAATCGGTGTTGTCTCGCGACACCGAGGACATGCTCTTACGGAAGCATTTTCTTAAGCTCAGCGAGCTGGACGAGAATGTGCCCCTGATGCTCGTCAATGCCAAAACCATGAGGGCTCCTCCGTCGAGCGGCAACAGGAAAAACAGTTGCATAATGACTCCAGGCACCACCAGCAGCAATCCGTTCTGCGAACAAAAGCTGCTGCAGCAGCTCGAGGAGCAGGCGGACATCAAACGCAACATTAAATTCGATGAACCCTCAATGTTGAAGATGATGGATCCGCCGCCGCCGCCACCACCACCGCCTCCACCACCGCCGCCGCTTCTCTCCATGCAACGTCCACGGCAGATGTCACTGCTAATGAAGGTATTGTCGCGGGGCATTCAGGACGACGAATTGTGGCCACAAAAGTCAAATGCCGTACAGCAGCAGCCACCAACAGCAGCAGCAGCAACATCTTCGGCGATTGCGACAGCAACTGCCACAGCTGCGCGGCAACAACGATTGCCCCGTTCGGATGCCAAGAAGCCGGCCAACAAACGCATTTCAACTTTGTCGCCCGTTGGTGCAAAGGTGGCGCCACCTTCCGCGGGGACCGTTGGTTCAAAGGTGCAAAAGACGCCGACGCTGCCATCGCCGTCGATAGACTTTGTGGAAGTCGCCCAGAGTCGCAAGAATTTGCATGAGGCGCTGCGGCGTGCACGCAAAACCAAACAGGAACCGCGCAAAATCGATGAGGAGGACATGGTGAAGAAACTGTGCCAGCGTCACTCGAAGCGGAAGTGCGGCACCGTACAGAATGCGAGTGGTGTCGACTTTCACTATGGACAGCAGCTGGCGGCCATCGATGCGGTGCGTCACAAGAAGCTGAAAAACAAGCCCGAGTTTCTATTGTCGCCCAAAGTCAAACGTCTGCAGGCAAAGACGGCCCACAAAGCAGCAGCCGCTGCTGCGAATCGCAAAAGCAAAACGCCGGATAAGTTGTCCGATCCGTTGGCCATTTGCCAACAGAAGTGATTGTCGCCCAAGATGCGTGCTACATGCGGGTAAGTTGCCATTCCATTTCTTAACTCAACACATCTCAAGCTAAGTCGTTTTTTTATAGCAAATATGGTCTTTCAAGCTGGAATGCCACTAGGATGCGAAGGCAAGGATGCGTTTCAAACTAGTTGCTAAGAAAGTTGTTCTTCATACATATGTTAAGAGAGTGGCGGAAGTTGTCTGTCCCCGCCTTTTGTTATTCATTCAATACTGAAATCCAAAATACGAAATTTTTTTCTTCTTTTTATTTTATTTTCTTGTGTTACTTCTAAAATGCACATATTAAGATATGTATTTAAATATATCATAACGGATTACCTAAGAAAATACTTGTTTTTCTATTGATTACGTTGCAAGGCAGGACTTATATATGTATGTTTTCCAAACCAATCTATGCGCATAACGCAATCGATATTTTATAAATGTGTTTCATTTAAATAAACTGTAATATTGATATATTAAGTTGTAAATATGCAAATGGTTTTCTGATCATTCTTGAAACTGCAAAGATTAACGATAATTTATTTTGTGAAATTTAAAATTGAAAAATCGCAATTAATCGATGCCAATAATCGTAAAAGCATTCGTGCAATTAGTCGAAAGCGTTGCGATTTTATTTGACAGGTCTTCAATGACAGTTGCTAGTTTACATTCGACATTTGAGAATTGAAACAATAAATTCAAGCGACTCAGTCATTTCCGAAATTGTCGTAGCAATTGGCACCTCGAACAGAAAAAAAAGAAAATCGATCTTAAAATGGGAAAGGATAAGAAGGATAAGAAATCCAAGCGCGATTTGCCGAAACCAGAGCGAAACTTTGAGTTGCTTGTGAGTGGACTTCCACGCGACCTGCCGGAGGACCACTCACAGGAATTGTTCATGGCCAATCTGGGCATGATAAAGACTTCAAAACTCAAGGATGAAGAAAGTAAACCCCGCTGCAGCTCCATTAACACCAGAAGCACCACCAAAATCCCCAAAATACGTGTCTCCCAAGAGGAATATCTCGCTCAACAAATGGAATCCGTCATTGGCGATCAAAACAGGGTAGGTCAATTTACGATTCTTCCTTATCCCTCCATATATCGATCCTAATTGCTGCAAACGTTCTCTATTACATACAGCGCTTATTAAAGCTGCAGCAAGATTTGCACAATCAGATTCTCCACCAGGAAAGTGAAGAAAGGCTACGTCGGTCTATAGAGAAAAAGAAAGAGAAAGATGAAAAGGAGAGGAAGAAATGGAGATGTATGGTGTGCAATTTGAAAGGTGACCACTTACTAAAGTGCTTTTCCTGCCCAAATTGTTATCATCCGGAGTGCTATCCGGACCGTCGTTCAATCTACCTAGAGTATTGCCCCATATGCCTTATCTAGTAATGTAACTTAAGGATTATTAATGCTCAACGTGATAACAAAAAGATTATTTCAAATAAAAGAAGACTAGTTTGAAACACATTGATTTATTTGCTTCTCGCAAAAATGCCAAGCATTTCTTACAAAATACATTTTACAATTGAATTAACCATTTTGAATGCACCACAATAGCGAATGCTAGCAGCACCAGTTGCTGATCCGTTCAATGGGGTCCTTGGGCTCCATTGCAGAGATCACACCCCGACAGAAGCACATATAAACTTTCTTATAATTGTAGATTATGTCCGCGCATCGATCCATGTTGTCATCCGATCCACGCTGCACACACATCCGCTGAATGGCGAGATCGTAGTCTGAATGGCACAAGGAAACCATATAAATATATATATTTGCAAGGTTATGGTACGTTGGGAGTCGCATGTTGTAATAAAATTCCAATTCCATTTGCATAGGAGTCAACCAAAAAAGCAAAAGAAAAAAGAATTAAGTAACATGTTTGAATTGAGAAAAGTTATGTTTCAATTGAAATCGATAATTATTTACTAAATGCGAATGTTAGCAGCACCAGTTGCTGATCCGTTTAATGGGGTCCTTGGGCTCCATTGCAGAGATCACCCTGACGGAAGCACATATAAACTTTCTTATAATTGTAGACTGTGTCCGCGCATCGATCCATGTTGTCATCCGGTCCACGCTGCACACACATCCGCTGAATGGCGTGATCGTAGTCTGAATGGCACAAGGAAACCATATAAATATATATATTTGCAAGGTTATGGTACGTTGGGATTCGCATGTTGTAATAAAATTCCAATTCCATTTGCATAGGAGTCAACCAAAAAAGAAAAAAAAATTAGGTAAAATGTTTGAATTGAGAAAAGTTATGTTTCAATTGAAATCGATAATTATTTACTAAATGCGAATGTTAGCAGCACCAGTTGCTGATCCGTTTAATGGGGTCCTTGGGCTCCATTGCAGAGATCACCCTGACGGAAGCACATATAAACTTTCTTATAATTGTAGATTGTGTCCGCGCATCGATCCATGTTGTCATCCGGTCCACGCTGCACACACATCCGCTGAATGGCGAGATCGTAGTCTGAATGGCACAAGGAAACCATATAAATATATATATTTGCAAGGTTATGGTACGTTGGGAGTCGCATGTTGTAATAATATTCCAATTTCATTTGCATAGGAGTCAACCAAAAAAGAAAAAAGAATTAAGTAAAATGTTTGAATTGAGAAAAGTTATGTTTCAATTGAAATCGATAATTATTTACTAAATGCGAATGTTAGCAGCACCAGTTGCTGATCCGTTTAATGGGGTCCTTGGGCTCCATTGCAGAGATCACCCTGACGGAAGCACATATAAACTTTCTTATAATTGTAGACTGTGTCCGCGCATCGATCCATGTTGTCATCCGGTCCACGCTGCACACACATCCGCTGAATGGCGAGATCGTAGTCTGAATGGCACAAGGAAACCATATAAATATATATATTTGCAAGGTTATGGTACGTTGGGAGTCGCATGTTGTAATAATATTCCAATTTCATTTGCATAGGAGTCAACCAAAAAAGAAAAAAGAATTAAGTAAAATGTTTGAATTGAGAAAAGTTATGTTTCAATTGAAATCGATAATTATTTACTAAATGCGAATGTTAGCAGCACCAGTTGCTGATCCGTTTAATGGGGTCCTTGGGCTCCATTGCAGAGATCACCCTGACGGAAGCACATATAAACTTTCTTATAATTGTAGACTGTGTCCGCGCATCGATCCATGTTGTCATCCGGTCCACGCTGCACACACATCCGCTGAATGGCGAGATCGTAGTCTTAATGGCACAAGGAAACCATATAAATATATATATTTGCAAGGTTATGGTACGTTGGGAGTCGCATGTTGTAATAAAATTCCAATTCCATTTGCATAGGAGTCAACCAAAAACGAAAAAAAATATTAGGTGAAATGTTTGAATTGAGAAAAGTTATGTTTCAATTGAAATTGAAAATTATTTACTAAATGTGGCAAAAAACATGAAACGCAAGTGAAATAATCCAAAAATCACAACAACAAAAACAAAATAATAATTTTTTTTACATGAATTTCCATGGGCTATAGCGGTACATTGGTCACTCACTCGCACATACCGTCGAGAGCATAGGTGCCTCCACCCTCTATCACTTTCCCACACCAGCCGCTGGCGCAGGGTATTGCTAAGAGTCCCGGCTTCTTGTCGACATCGGTGCCGTTGAAGGTTAACGGACCCTTGCAGCTTCCCCGTTCGCCGAGCGAGCGACACTAATAGCAGCAACGCAGCAGCGCTGTGAATAACGTTAAACGTACTTTATTTACGAAACGGTTTTTAGTGCATTACGCATTCACACAGGCACACACACACAGATGTGCTGTTGGGCATTTGCGCAAGTGCGACGTTGCCCATATGCATGCGTGTGTGTGTGCGTGTGCGCACTAAAGACTTTAATGAGCAGCGAACTTGGCGTACCGTTGGTTTGTGGCGCGTTGCTGGCAATTGTAGCAAATATATCACAGTTATAATGAACACAGACACTTGCATTTTACTAGCTTTTTACTTTTATTGAGTATTTTGAGTCAGTGTTTATGAAATACACTGAACGCTGCAGTGAGAGTTTTAGTTGATGTTTGTTGTACCTGCTATTGTCGTTGTTGTAACGGGAATTAATGTTGCCGTACAGCAAAAAATAATTCAACAACGAATGAAACAGTATTTTTAGTGTTGCCATACTACTATCGCCCGCCTACTTGTCGTTTGGCAACACTAAAATCAATTTTGCCCATTATAACGGAGTGTGTGCACACTGTATAGTTTCGTTGTATTATTTCAGCGAAAAATTTATCATCATAGTATCGGGCGTATATTTTTTGGTTTTGTTATTATTTTGAAACAATAATAACGCAAATCCAAATTACGAGCATCAGACGCAGCAATTTTTGCACTAAACTTTAGACTCAATACCAGGGATCTCATATGCAAGCGGAGTGTATAAAAATAAATCGAGAAAAAGCTGCAGTATGTAAAAAGAAAGAACTGCAAAGAAAAGAAACAAAACGAAAAACACAAAAGCAAACAAGAAATTTTACAAATTGCAAATGGTTCATTCTCTATTTACATTGAGCAGCAGCAGGAGCAGCAGCAGCAGCAGGAGCAGCAGCAGCAGCAGCACAGCAGCAGCTGCAGGAGCAGCAGCACAGCAGCGGACGCGGAGGAGGAGCAGTGATATGACTGCAGCAGCTGTGCTGCGTAACATGCTGCGCACAGAGCAAGATTGATGTCACAATTAAAAATATGCATTTGATTAATAATCTGATGCATAATCTACACTGCCGTCTCATCTTTGTCAGTTCCTCAAAACGCAACGTAACCAGAAACTCAAGCATAACGGGCGTTTTCAAAGAGAGCAGACACCTTGCAACTGCAACTGTAGCTCCTGCTATTTCTGCTTCTTCTGCTGGGCTGCCTTCTCAAGTTCAATGCAATTCTGTTGTTGTTTTTGTTTTTCTTATTAGAATTGTGTGTTTGTGCGTTGCGTGTTTCTGTGTTTGTTTGTTTAACGCTTTACGTGTGCATCCCGCAGCAGCTGGCGCCCAACTGGCCAAAGGACAGGTAACAAGGAACAAGGAGAAAGTACGAGAAGAGCAGCATGCGCAGCGGGCAAGAAGAGGAAGAGGTCGCCTGGAGCAATGTCATTGGACACCGGCACGCAAACAATGACGGGCAGCAATGCGCTGCCATCATCCTTCACGACAAACAAGAAGAAGGATGCCGCCGCCGATAAGGAGAACCTCTGGTGAATTGCTAGTTGTGACAAGCTGACCCAACTATATACTATGTATGTGTGGGTGTGCGTGCAAGAGAACTTTTAACGCAAAAACAATAGATGAAGAAAAAGAAGCAAAAAAAAACAATGCTTTTGAAAAACACACGACACGCGTCTAAATTGGGTTTTCCATTATTGGTTTGTTGCTGTTGTTATTGTTTTTTTGCACTTGGTTATGTGAACAAATATTGATACATAAATATGTTTATATTTATATATAAATATATATTTTGAGTTAAAGGCACTTTTAAGCAAGACGAATTTTAACTAATTGCATATGAATTGCATTTGCAGGATCCGATCCAGATGCGTCGCAACCTCGATGAGCTGCAGATGGAGGTGCACGAGATAAATGCGGAACAGCAGTTTCTAATGCTGCGGCTGGACGACGATCTGGACGCGTTCTACAAGAAGCTGGAGGAAAACAACATTCGGACTGTGCATGAGGTGGGCAACGCCTACATATCCAGTCTGATGGTGCCTTTAATTGGCGATGCCAACTACATTGTCAGTCCGCAATCGGTGTTGTCTCGCGACACCGAGGACATGCTCTTACGGAAGCATTTTCTTAAGCTCAGCGAGCTGGACGAGAATGTGCCCCTGATGCTCGTCAATGCCAAAACCATGAGGGCTCCTCCGTCGAGCGGCAACAGGAAAAACAGTTGCATAATGACTCCAGGCACCACCAGCAGCAATCCGTTCTGCGAACAAAAGCTGCTGCAGCAGCTCGAGGAGCAGGCGGACATCAAACGCAACATTAAATTCGATGAACCCTCAATGTTGAAGATGATGAATCCGCCGCCGCCGCCACCACCACCGCCGCCGCCTCTCTCCATGCAACGTCCACGGCAGATGTCACTGCTAAAGAAGGTATTGTCGCGGGGCATTAAGGACGACGAATTGTGGCCACAAAAGTTAAATGCCGCACAGCAGCAGCCACCAACAGCAGCAGCAGCAACATCTTCGGCGATTGCGACAGCAACTGCCACAGCTGCGCGGCAACAACGATTTCCCCGTTCGGATGCCAAGAAGCCGGCCAACAAACGCATTTCAACTTTGTCGCCCGTTGGTGCAAAGGTGGCGCACCTTCCGCGGGGACCGTTGGTTCAAAGGTGCAAAAGACGCCGACGCTGCCATCGCCGTCGATAGACTTTGTGGAAGTCGCCCAGAGTCGCAAGAATTTGCATGAGGCGCTGCGGCGTGCACGCAAAACCAAACAGGAACCGCGCAAAATCGATGAGGAGGACATGGTGAAGAAACTGTGCCAGCGTCACTCGAAGCGGAAGTGCGGTACCGTACAGAATGCGAGTGGTGTCGACTTTCACTATGGACAGCAGCTGGCGGCCATCGATGCGGTGCGTCACAAGAAGCTGAAAAACAAGCCCGAGTTTCTATTGTCGCCCAAAGTCAAACGTCTGCAGGCAAAGACGGCCCACAAAGCAGCAGCCGCTGCTGCGAATCGCAAAAGCAAAACGCCGGATAAGTTGTCCGATCCGTTGGCCATTTGCCAACAGAATTGATTGTCGCCCAAGATGCGTGCTACATGCGGGTAAGTTGCCATTCCATTTCTTAACTCAACACATCTCAAGCTAAGTCGTTTTTTTTTATAGCAAATATGGTCTTTCAAGCTGGAATGCCACTAGGATGCGAAGGCAAGGCTGCGTTTCAAACTAGTTGCTAAGAAAGTTGTTCTTCATACATATGTTAAGAGAGTGGCGGAAGTTGTCTGTCCCCGCCTTTTGTTATTCATTCAATACTGAAATCCAAAATACGAAATTTTTTTCTTCTTTTTATTTTATTTTCTTGTGTTACTTCTAAAATGCACATATTAAGATATGTATTTAAATATATCATAACGGATTACCTAAGAAAATACTTGTTTTTCTATTGATTACGTTGCAAGGCACGACTTATATATGTATGTTTTCCAAACCAATCTATGCGCATAACGCAATCGATATTTTATAAATGTGTTTCATTTAAATAAACTGTAATATTGATATATTAAGTTGTAAATATGCAAATGGTTTTCTGATCATTCTTGAAACTGCAAAGATTAACGATAATTTATTTTGTGAAATTTAAAATTGAAAAATCGCAATTAATCGATGCCAATAATCGTAAAAGCATTCGTGCAATTAGTCGAAAGCGTTGCGATTTTATTTGACAGGTCTTCAATGACAGTTGCTAGTTTACATTCGACATTTGAGAATTGAAACAATAAATTCAAGCGACTCAGTCATTTCCGAAATTGTCGTAGCAATTGGCACCTCGAACAGAAAAAAAAAGAAAATCGATCTTAAAATGGGAAAGGATAAGAAGGATAAGAAATCCAAGCGCGATTTGCCGAAACCAGAGCGAAACTTTGAGTTGCTTGTAAGTGGACTTCCACGCGACCTGCCGGAGGACCACTCACAGGAATTGTTCATGGCCAATCTGGGCATGATAAAGACTTCAAAACTCAAGGATGAAGAAAGTAAACCCCGCTGCAGCTCCATTAACACCAGAAGCACCACCAAAATCCCCAAAATACGTGTCTCCCAAGAGGAATATCTCGCTCAACAAATGGAATCCGTCATTGGCGATCAAAACAGGGTAGGTCAATTTACGATTCTTCCTTATCCCTCCATATATCGATCCTAATTGCTGCAAACGTTCTCTATTACATACAGCGCTTATTAAAGCTGCAGCAAGATTTGCACAATCAGATTCTCCACCAGGAAAGTGAAGAAAGGCTACGTCGGTCTATAGAGAAAAAGAAAGAGAAAGATGAAAAGGAGAGGAAGAAATGGAGATGTATGGTGTGCAATTTGAAAGGTGACCACTTACTAAAGTGCTTTTCCTGCCCAAATTGTTATCATCCGGAGTGCTATCCGGACCGTCGTTCAATCTACCTAGAGTATTGCCCCATATGCCTTATCTAGTAATGTAACTTAAGGATTATTAATGCTCAACGTGATAACAAAGAGATTATTTCAAATAAAAGAAGACTAGTTTGAAACACATTGATTTATTTGCTTCTCGCAAAAATGCCAAGCATTTCTTACAAAATACATTTTACAATTGAATTAACAATTTTGAATGCACCACAATAGCGAATGCTAGCAGCACCAGTCGCTGATCCGTCCAATGGGGTCCTTGGGCTCCATTGCAGAGATCACCCTGACAGAAGCACATATAAACTTTCTTATAATTGTAGATTGTGTCGGCACATCGATCCATGTTGTCATCCGGTCCACGCTGCACACACATCCGCTGAATGGCGAGATCGTAGTCTGAATGGCACAAGGAAACCATATAAATATATATAGTTGCAAGGTTATGGTACGTTGGGAGTCGCATGTTGTAATAATATTCCAATTCCATTTGCATAGGAGTCAACCAAAAAAGCAAGCGAAACAAAAATTAAGTAAAATGTTTGAATTGAGAAAAGTTATGTTTCAATTGAAATTGATAATTGTTTACTAAATGTGGCAAAGAACGTGAAACGAAAGTAAAATTATGCAAAAAACACAACAAAAAATAGAATAATTATTTTTACATGAATTTCAATGGAGTATAGCGGTACATTGGTCTCTCACTCGCACATACCGTCGAGAGCATAGGTGCCTCCACCCTCTATCACTTTCCCACACCAGCCGCTGGCGCAGGGTATGGCTAAGAGTCCCGGCTTCTTGTCGACATCGGTGGCGTTGAAGGTAAACGGATCCTTGCAGCTTCCCCGTTCGCCGCGCGAGCGGCACTGATAGCAGCGACGCAGCAGCGCTGTGAATAACGTTAAACGTACTTTATTTACGAAACGGTTTTTAGCGCATTACGTATTCACACAGGCACACACACATACACATATTTGCTGTTGCGCATTTGCGCAAGTGCGACGTTGCCCATATGCATGCGTGTGTGTGTGCGTGTGCGCACTAAAGACTTTAATGAGCAGCGAACTTGGCTTACCGTTGGTTTGTGGCGCGTTGCTGGCAATTGTAGCGAATATCACAGTTATAATGAACACAGACGCTTGCATTTTACTAGCTTTTTACTTTTATTGAGTATTTTGAGTCAGTGTTTATGAAATACACTGAACGCTGCAGTGAGAGTTTTAGTTGATGTTTGTTGTACCTGCTATTGTCGTTGTTGTAACGGGAATTAAGGTTGCCATACAGCAAAAAATAATTCAACAATGAATGAAACAGTATTATTAGTGTTGCCATACTACTATCGCCCGCCTACTTTTCGTTTGGCAACACTAAAATCAATTTTGCCCATTATAACGCAGTGTGTGCACACTGTATAGTTTCGTTGTATTATTTCAGCGAAAAATTCATCATCATAGTATCGGGCGTATATTTTTTGGTTTTGTTATTATTTTGAAACAATAATAACGTAAAACCAAATTACGAGCATCAGACGCAGAAATTTTTGCACTAAACTTCAGATTCAGTACCAGGGATCCCATCTGCAAGCGGGGTGTATAAAAATAAATCGAGAAAAAGCTGCAGTATGTAAAAAGAAAGAACTGCAAAGAAAAGAAACAAAACGAAAAACACAAAAGCAAACGACAAGAAATTTTGCAAATTGCAAATGGTTCATTCTCTATTTACATTGAGCAGCAGCAGCAGCAGGAGCAGCAGCACAGCAGTGTGCGCGGAGGAGGAGCAGTGATATGACTGCAGCAGCTGTGCTGCGTAACATGCTGCGCACAGAGCAAGATTGATATCACAATTAAAAAGATGCATACGATTAATAATCTGATGCATAATCTACACTGCCGTCTCATCTTTGTCAGTCCCTCAAAACGCAACGTAACCAGAAACTCAAGCATAACGGGCGTTTTCAAAGAGAGCAGACACCTTGCAACTGCAACTGTAGCTCCTGCTATTTCTGCTTCTTCTGCTGGGCTGCCTTCTCAAGTTCAATGCAATTCTGTTGTTGTTTTTGTTTTTCTTATTAGAATTGTGTGTTTGTGCGTTGCGTGTTTCTGTGTTTGTTTGTTTAACGCTTTACGTGTGCATCCCGCAGCAGCTGGCGCCCAACTGGCCAAAGGACAGGTAACAAGGAGAAAGTACGAGAAGAGCAGCAAGCGCAGCGGGCAAGAAGAGGAAGAGGTCGCCTGGAGCAATGGCATTGGACAACGGCACGCAAACAATGACGGGCAGCAATGCGCTGACATCATCCTTCACGACAAACAAGAAGAAGGATGCCGCCGCCGATAAGGAGAACCTCTGGTGAGTTGCTAGTTGTGACAAGCTGACCCAACTATATACTATGTATGTGTGCGTGTGCGTGCAAGAGAACTTTTAACGCAGCAAACAATAGAAGAAGAAAAAGAAGCAAAAAAAAAAAATCAGCTGCTTTTGGCCATCTATCGACTTTCTTTAGCTGACGTTTGCAATAATTTTTAGTTGCTGCCATCTCGCTTTGACTGTCGTTATTCTCTCTCTGTCGCACTCAGCCACTTTTTAGTATGCAGCGTGCCGGGTGCAGGCAGGTGCTATTTACTCTCCACACCTACCCAACGGGACACAATAATTACTTGGGCACAAAAAGCAGCTGATTTTCTGCCGCTGTACAATTTAAAGACATGTTATCATTTTGCATTAAGCTCGCCTAACCTCAAACCACGTTTGACTCACACACACACAAACATTGTTTTTTTTTCTCTTATGCGCTGATTTAATGAATTTGTGGCTTAAAGAAAAACTAAATGCTAAAACAGAAATTATAATATGCATAGTGTGCGTGTGCGAGAGCGAGATAGTGCAAAAGCGACCAAGCAGAGGTGCCGATGATGATTCATGAAACAGCTAAAATTGAGGGCAGCGTCGCAGGCTGCGCAGTCGGCAGCGAGCACCTTTTGCTTTATAAGTTTTTGTTATGTTTTATAGGCATATACACATACATACATACAGAATATATATGTGCACACTCTAAGCTGAGCTATCGGTAATTCAACTTAATGTGGTCAGTTGACAATCCAATTCAAATTAGCATTTCCCAATGAACGCACAGTTGACAAGTTGTGCGTGCGTGTGTAGGCGATGTTGTCATCGCCCAAGTATGTGTCTGTGTGTACGCTGACGTTGATAGGCGACCGGCAGGTGGCGCGCATGTGCAGAAAGTGTGCGACGCAGATCCATCTTCAATTGGAAACAGATGATTGCTTTACCATTAAATAAACTGATGCAAATTCAATTGCTTAGAACTATTGGCGAAGATTAAATATCTTAGTTGTACCACGTTGTATTTTAGATCCTAGCAGAGTCTGTGGCATTATCCGATATGCATATACACATCAATATCTGTTTTCATTTTAGTTTTATGAATTTGTTTTTAGCACATTGTTTCCTTAGTTCTCAGCTATCGGTTATCGATTGCACTTTCTATGAATTTGGCTTTCTTGAAAAACAAAAATCTTTTGAGCTAGAACCTTGATATATATTTGTTGACTTAACTTGCTTGGGAATCAGTTAATGTATATCGTTTATAATTATTGGCGTTTATACATATATATATATATATATATATATATATATAAATATCTATGTATGTATATGTTAATGTATTCGTTAGGATTTATGAATGTTTTTACAATTTCTCGATAAATACATCGTCGTTATCGTTGTCATCCCCGTTGTCGAATTGTGCCCCTTCTTGCGGCTGCTGCTGCTGCTGCTGTTTCTCGAAATTGTTTTGTATGCGCTCCAACAGATCGGTGGCCACCAGCGCAAAGTCCTCCCACAAGGCATCTTGGGCTCCATCAGCCTCCGAATCCTCATTCGGGTCATGCTCTTTTTCTGGACTCTCCTTTTCTGTCTCTGTTTCCGTCTCCGTTTCCGCATCGGCCTCTGTCTCCGTTTCATCGCCGTTGGGCAAACGCTCTTCGTCCAAATAATCAGCAAGCAGATCACTGATCTCGTCCAGAATGCTGCCGGTGCGACCAAGTGCCGCGGCGCTCTGTGCATCAATTAGAAGATTCCACAGCGCCTGACACACGATGTTGGCTAGAAACCAATCCTCCTGCTCCAGTGCGCCGCGCAAGAGCAACGCCAGCAGTTCAGCGCCTCGCAGCTGTAGAAACGGTGCACGCTGCTCGCCATCGCCCAACAGATTGACCAGCACACCGATGGCGCAGGTGCGCAGCTCGTAGTCCTGTCCGCTCGCCTGCCGCGTCAGCTGTTGCACCATCAGCGGCAATCCTCCCGCAGCGCAAAAGCAACGACGCGCCACCTCGTTGCGTGTCAGATTGCCAAGGACGCGGGCCAGCTCCACCTTGGTGATCACAGCCGTCGTCGCACATTGCGCCAAAGCGCCAGCCAATGCCGTCGTCAGCTCGGCAATTGAGCTCTGCAGCGATCCAGCAGCTGATGCTGATGCTGATGGTGCTACTGTCGCTTGGTTGTCCTGGTAAAAGCACAGATTGTGCAATGCGCCCAGCGTTGCATGCAACAATTCCAGCCGCTCAGCAGCAGCAGCAGCAGCAGGCTCTGCGCTCTGTTGAACGGTGTCCAGCGCCCTCACTGCACTCTGTAGCAGGCGCAATAGGACAGCGCCCAGAGTATGCAAAGTGCCCAGCGCAGCGCCCACCTCGGCATTGACGCTCATATTGGCCACGACACGGATCAGCTTGATTTGGGCATCCAGCAGCGCCGGTTCGCTGGCCGTTTGCCGTTCGCTTAGCTGCTGCAGCACATTCAGCAGATACTCCATGGCCACATCGTTGTGATAGTACTGCAGATCCAGATACAGATCCAGATACAGATACAGATACAGATATATATATCTAAATATATGTTTGGACACTCACCTGGACACGCGCCGACTCGTGCTTGGCGAGAATGTTGCCCAGCATATAGCCCAGACGGCTGAGCACGGCCAGGAGACGTTCGCTGCAGGGGCCACCGTTGGAGTAGGGGCCCAGCAGCAGACCAATGCGTGCCGCATAGCTTAGCAAGGATTCGCAGCACTCCGCATCCTCGGACAGCACACTGGAAATGAAAACAATTGATGATTAGTATCCGATTTGTGGCTCGCTGACTGCATCACTGCGCTTACCTCAAAGTGCGCACCACATTGGCCTGCACCTCCAGTTCACCCATGGCGACCTCGGCGGCGCGTATCAGATGCGGACAGGCGAGCTGCAGTTGCAGCTGCAATCGTTGCTGCTGCTGCTGTTGCTGGGCAACATCGGCCAAGGCACGCAACGCCGCCGACAGCTGGTAGAGTGTGTGCAGCGGCGGACCGTTGAGGCGTCTTGTGGCCCCCGCCTCGTTCAGCATTTGCAAATGGAGGATCATAAGTTCAACGGCGCCGTGACGTGCCAGACGCGCCACTAGCGTCTGTTGGCCATTTAGCTTGGCTGTTGTTGCTGGTGCAACAATTGTTGCGGCTGCGATCGTTGCGCTTGCTGCTGGCGGCATCAGTGGTTCCTCAAAGCCGACCGCCCAATTGCGATTGAGTGCATCATCGCGTTCCTGGGCACTGCTGGCTGTTAGGAATCGAATGCAGCCATACGCATAAATGCATGCCTCCGGTTCGTCCAGCGGTGAGGCACGACCCAATCCATCGATCAGCAATTCGAGTACATCGTTCTCATGGAAGAGTCCGTCGTGCTGCTCGTGGCGAGCAACCTTAAAGATTAGCTTGCAGGCGCCGGTCAAATTGCTCCCCGTCACGCGAAGCTATCGAATTATCAATAAAAATCGATTAATCGATAAAATACCAAATAAGGAATATGAAGTTTTCCCAGCATCAGATGCAAAACCAAAAGCATTCAAATATGTTCAATTTCTTTAGAATCGATTAATAATATCGAAACCAATTAGAGATTCGATATACATATTTGTTATCGATAATGCGATAGATTTAAAAACATATAACAATATACATATACAATACATACCGCAAGGACAACACGTGCCACAGCCAAAAGGACACGCGGCGCCGTGCACTCGACCAGGCCATAAAGACCGCCCAGGATGAAGGCGCGCTTAAAGTTCCGCTCCTGTTTGCGCACACGCGTATATAGCTCGAGAAGGATCTGGAAAAGAAGATGTGCCGGATGCAGGATGCGGTTTGAGACAATGATTACGTGATTTGTGGCTGCTTGCACTTACCGCATTGATGTGCTGAACGGTCTCGGCACTGCAATCCTTGAGACCTGCATGCTGCTTCAGCATCTCGATGAGCATCTCCGAGCTGCACTGGCCAAGCAGTGCTCCACTTCGTGTCGGCGGCGTTGTGCCCACTCCCACTCCAATTCCCACTTCAGTTGCAGCTGCTGCTGTTGTTGCCTGCAACGATGGCAATTGACGCGGCGGTGCCAACTTCCCATCCGGAGCACGACGATTCAGGAGCAACTCAGCATTTGTCACGGGTGTCGACGGCGTCAGCGACTTGTGATTCTCCATCTGCAAATAACGCATGCTATGGAAACGGGAGGAATGCCCATCGAAGATTACATGTGGGTTCGCTGGTTGGTTTCACTGGTTTCACTTACGAGAAGGCGCTGGGCGGACGACCAGCCAATGACACCTTGCCATAGAGGACACGTCCAGGCTCATGTGGCGTTATGGGACGACGTGTGCTGACCAGGCGAGCACCGCCCGCTGCTGTCATCGATGCGGTTGCCGCTGCCGTTGGATTTGTCAGATCGCCCAGATATAATTTTGCCTCGCTAATCAGCTCAGCGGATGTTTTGCGTCTGCCCATGCCCAGGCTTTGGCGCTGCACAGTTTGTTGTATGCCGCTGCCATTGTTGTCCACGCTGGTTGCCAGCTGCTGCTGCTGCTGCTGCTGCTGCTGTTCCTTGCGTGACTTCTGCTCCTGCTGCTTCTTTGTGGGCAACTCCTGTTTGATTTGCATTAGACGCGTTTCGCTGCGCGACCGTCGCTTCAGCAACACACTCATCCTGACCGATGACTTTAAGCAACTGAAACGAATCTCCTCCGGGTCTCTCCTGTCTGTGTAGTCTAGTGGTCTGTCCACTATTAACGCCGTCGCGCTGACAAAGTGCGCATTGGTAATGCCAGTTCTATTAACCTGGCCAACTGTCTGCCGTTTATATCTAACCACGCAGCCAGGCAGGCTGGCAAACTTTCACATGCTTGAAAAAAATAAAATAAAAAAATGTATATGTAGATGTACTTTTCGTTTGGGCCTTTCGTGCACCATGCCAACCAGCCGGGAACCAGGGGGAATGGGGTGGTGGCCACTGTTGCCGGCTTGGCTCGGCTCGGCTCGGCTCGGTTTGAGTTGTTGTTGTCCGCCACCCTTAGCCAGAAAGGCTGTATCGCGCATAGTGGCCCATAAATTGAATGTTGTTGAATAGAAAATATAAATATTAAATCAGATATTCACAGCAGATTTTGATATATTCGAAATTTATATTATATATATATATATAATTTGAATTATAATTTTATTAAATTTTTTAAATATTGCGAATTGGGTTTACATAATAAAACTTTTGCATTAATATATATATATATATACTTTTGGTTTCATTTATAGCACTGTGAACCACTGTGCACTGTTGAACAATACCTTTGAACACACAGTTAAAAAAAATAAAATCGGGCAATCGATATTCGCAGTTCGCAGTTTTTGGCACGAAGGAGCTGCCGCGTCCAGTTCCCCAACGGAATTATAGCCATTTGCATGTTATTCCGTTAGTCAAACAGTCAGTCAGTCAGTCAGTCAGTCAGTCAGTCAGTCAGTTAGTCAGCAAAAATATATTTAAGTGGGTGAATTAGCGAGTCAGCGAATCAGCTAGTTGGTCACTTTTCAATCGAAATCTATTTAATTCAGTTTAATTGAAGAGCCCTCTCGAACTAAACATACTTATATATATATAGATATATACGTTATATATATATATAGAAAGTCCGGCTCATAAATAGCAAAGGGATGCAATTAGTTTGATTGCCTGACATGGCACAGTAGAGTGCAGAATTGTGGTTTATGGCATGGCACGTCGAAAGGATATGGATCGGTTTGAGTTGGTTACTGGCAGTGACATGAAATTGGAGCAGCCTTAATGTATATTGCAAATATTGTATAGCCAACGGAACGAACCAATTATTGACACATTTATTTTATGATTGTCCGTTTGCAGGTCTGCGATATTGAATGAAGTACAAACACAAGGCAGCACAAAGTTACCGTCAAATAAATCTGTACTAGTATTAGGCGATAATGCCACTGGTAAGACGACGCTCATTGCGAAGCTGCAGGGCGTGGAGGATCCAAAGAAGGGATCTGGCCTCGAGTATGCTTACATTGATGTCAAGGACGAGTACAGAGACGGTATGCACATTACAAGCATTTCACGTTTCAATATATATATTATTATAATTATTAATTAATTAATTGCAGATATGACGCGCCTAAGCGTTTGGGTGCTGGATGGCGATCCAGGACACACAAATCTGCTGCACTATGCGCTAAACGAAACGAACTATGCACACACCCTCGTCATACTAACAGTCTCGATGACACAGCCGTGGGGCTGGCTCGAGCAGCTTAACCAATGGATCAAGGTGCTTGCCCAGCACATTGAGAGCCTGCAGTTAGATCCCAAAGAGAAGGAGGCGGCACGTCAGCGTTTAGCAACGACGTGGCAAAGCTACTGTGAGGTCGGCGATGATATGGATCCCGGTTCGCCGGTTAAACGCACCATGCACAACACTTCCATCGATGAGGATGATCTGTTGCCGCTGACAGAGGACGCACTAATTACAAATCTGGGCCTGGACATTGTTGTTGTCGTCACAAAGGTGCACATTACAATATTTTTTGAGAAAAATTAATACTAATTTTGATTTACACACAGACGGACTACATGTCAACACTGGAAAAGGAGTATGAATACCGCGATGAGCATTTCGATTTCATACAGCAATGGATACGAAACTTTTGTCTGCGGCATGGCACCTCGCTCTTCTACACGAGTGTGAAAGAGGATAAAAACTGTGATCTGCTTTACAAATATCTAACGCATCGAATTTATGGTCTACCATTCCGAACGCCAGCTCTTGTCGTTGAAAAGGATGCGGTGCTCATGTTTGTATTTTGCGCTCACCCATTCCATTTCCATCCAGAGGATTTTTTAATCTGAAAACTGTTTTCTTTCATTGCAGTCCGGCGGGTTGGGATAGCCTCAAGAAAATATGTATTCTGTATGAGAACATGCATGCGGTTAAGGCCGAGAATCATTACACAGATATCATTAAGGCGCCGCCCACACGGAAGGTGCGTATCGAAATATTTTGAGGACGATGCTTAACATTTTTGCTCACTTTTTAAACTAATCCCGATTGCGTTGTAGGCCGTTTCCAATCGCGAAACCGAGGTGCAGACAGAGGACGAGCAGGCATTCCTGGCACGCCAGCAGGAGATACTCAAACAGGGCGGCCAGGTGCGCGGAGAGTCGCCGTTGCGCTCGCAAGGAGCCAGCGCTGGCGGCAACAAGAGTGGACCACGCACACCCGGCAGTGCCGGTCAAAGTTCACCCAAAAAGGTGAGTGCCACACGGAATGCGGATATTGCATTTGTTAACGTTAACTAAACTGAATCGATTTTAGATTGATCCCAAGCTGACACCCGCCGCACCCGGCAGTGAAGGTGTGCTGGCCAATTTCTTCAATTCGCTGCTACACAAAAAGTCGGGCGGACCAGCTGGTGGACCGGCTGGCCCCGGCAGTCCAGGTGGCGGCGGCATGTCCACGCCGCGCACATCCAATGGCACCGATTCACTTATGACCGCCGAGAAGCTCGCCGTTCGATCCGATGCTGCTGCCGAGCTGGATCGATTGGCGCGCAGCGTTAAAAAAGATATTGATATGTCCCAAAGTGAGTGTTGAATGCGTATTTCCCAAACAACATAAACAACAGTAACAACAACAACAACACAAACAACAACAACAACAACAGCAGCAGCACACATAGTAATTTTAAATCGAAAACTCTAAAGAAAACGAAAAAAAAAACAACTCAAATGCACAGACTCATAATTTGAACAAATCAAAAAAAAAATGCATGAACTTTAAATTTGGTTGATTCGAAAATTAAACGTTTGGCAAAAGCTGCTGCACATACAATGGGCTATAAAGCATTGCCACCCGTTTAGGCCATGTCTGGCTGAATACCGCATTGAAATTGCAAATGAAATTAAATATTGAATTGAACGTGTGCATCGTTTAGTGAATTAGCATTTTATGAGCTCTCGCAACATAAATAAACGTAAACATTTATGAAAAATATAAGACAAAAAACACACACACACACACACACACACATTATAAAACCGCTTATCAAAGTGAATAACTTGGGAGAAGAGGAGACAGCGCGTCCTTGTCATGCTCCTTCTTTCCCCTACATGAATGTGCTTAATCTATAAATATTTTTTTTGCGTAGTTTGGGGCCACACATGCGTATAATAAATTATTTGAATTATGTAATTTTTAAAATGTAATTTAGAATGTGTCAACTGTGCAACTGTGCTGTTGCGCACTAAGAGATTTCACAAGTTTATGCCCGTAGTGCCCAGAGGGTTTGGTAAATGCTTAAAGACACACACACACACACACACACACACACACACACACACACACTTACACCCATACACCCTTAAACGTAACTGTAGTTGATAGCTTGTATGTACATTTTAAATTTATTAATTAATTACACACACACTGGCTTTATGTATTATTTTTTAGATATTTTTTTTTTTTTGGCGTCCTAAAGAAAACTAAAGAGTTTTATACTAACAAAGTACAACAACAGAAAATGCAGCGTAAAAAACATATTAGTAAAATCGAAATAAGTAAGCGAAAAGTAAAAACTGTAATGTTGCGCATTTTGTTCTTTGTAATTATTTAAAAAAAAAAAAAAACAACAACTTTTGATTTTTAATTAGTTAGATTCTTATTTTTTCTCGCTCAAAGCCACACGCGTTTAATTAATGTAGTATAAATAAGGAATGCATAAATTATTAACAAATAAAAAAGTGAAATAAATTAATATTATTACAAACTAATTTTACTAAGCAATTTTTAACTTAAATATGGACTCTAAAGCTCTTTTATGTGAAAAGTCAAGCGGTACCGAATTCAAGAATATAAGAAATATCGCTATAATATGGAATAAAATGAATAACATCTGGAAAGCATACGTGTACAAGAAGAAGAAAGTCGATTTACATACGTTAAGGAAAATCCCTTTGTTTTTGATCCAATTTTATTTTGAGTTAATTAAATAATTATTATTTTGTATACAAGTTTTGAAATCAACGAATTGTTAAAGTCTCCATTCAATTTGTAAACCCGTCAAAGAGCGAGAAGAGACAATGTTTGTACTTTTATAAATCAGGTCAGAATTAAAGTTTAAGCTTTGCCCTTAACTCACCCAATATTAATGAGTGTTTTTTTTTATATTATTTTTATTAAAATTTTAATAACTTTTTGCCATATGCCTCTGCTTTCTAAAGAAGCAGCACGAACAGCAACTTTTTCCCTCTCGCTCTTTGCTGTGGTGTGTCTAAAAACATGCAAGCAAAATAAAACAAAAAAACCAACCAAACAAAAACCATACGAAAAAAAACCTTTTGTGCTACAGAATCTAATTTATGTATAAAATGATTGCATATATAATAAAAATTATTGTATTTCATATTAAATTACTGTGCAACTTATTGAAATTGAAAACAAATGGTATTTATTCTGCAAGAATTTTACATATATAAGTACAATAACAACAACATAGTAGGGAAATATCATGAATAGCAACAAAATACACACACAAATATGCTGACAGTGTATGTGAACCAAGAACAAATTTATTGTTAATTCATACAATTTAAAATATATATACACAATTATCAAATGTAAACAACAGCGGCAGTAACAACAAAAAAAAACCGACGAAAAAATTACGTAAAAAATTTGCAATTAAATATTTAAAAAAAAAATAAATGAGTAACGTTTTTTTAAATTAATATAAATCTATGGCACTGGTTGCGACCACTTAAGTATATGCGAATTGTCCCTTAATTAAAGCAAGTTTGTTCATAACAAGAAAAGCAGTTTCTTCTGTGTTTTTTTATGTGTTCCAAAAAAATTTGCTATTTACAAAATTAAAGTTTTAAATTATATATATTTGTCTGACTGAAAATAACCAAAACTTAAACGAATATGCAATAATCGAAGCTGGCAGCTTACAGTAAAATGAAAGCAAGTTGAGCTCAAAACGCGTTCATATGGATTATTTTATTAATGATGTTTTCAGTTGCTGTCATTGTCGTTGCTGCCGATGATTATCGAGTTTCAAAAGAAAAAGCAAACGGCGTCACAGCATGGCAGCCAGCCAGGCCATAACATTTTCAAAACAAAAATTGATATTTTCATTTCGATAATGATTTTCGCAAGCCGTCAATCTGTGTCTGCATGTGAGTATGTATGTGTGTATGTATTAATGTCTGCCCAAGGCCTCTGTCTGTGTTCAAAATATATATGAAAAGAAG
Source organism: Drosophila multiciliata (assembly GCA_037043605.1). NCBI lineage: Eukaryota > Metazoa > Arthropoda > Insecta > Diptera > Drosophilidae > Drosophila > Drosophila multiciliata. The sequence continues at coordinate 160,358 of JBAMBF010000592.1, forward strand.
TCGAATGGCATCAAAAGGGAACAGCTGTCAGCTGCCAGCTGCTTTTGCCACGTTTGCCTTGATAGCGCCAAGGATAACACTTTACTTGACCTTTGTGTGTGTGTGTGCGTTTGATAAATGATGACGCCGTCGGCGTCGGCGTCTGCGTCGGCGTTGGCGTCGGCGTCTGTTCTAATGCCGCTACTTTGTTTGATACTTACTCTCGCATTGTTTCAGCTTGCAGCCCTGCACCCAGTTCCGTTATTCTAACGTATCGTAAACGATGACAGGCTGTTGCTACGTGCTCATTGCGCTTGTTGCTAGCATTGCCAGACTTAGCCTGGATATTGACACTGATGTTGATTTGATGTTCAGTTGTACGAACACTTCTCTCTGCTATCTGCTACAGACACTGTACATGTTCCGTGTATACGAAAGTGGGTCAACTTTAAGGTACTTAATCATCAAAATACACATTTTCCACACGCGCAGTATTTAGCTTCGAGGCACATGGAAATTTTCCATTTGTGTTGTATCAACGCTGTTTTATTATACGTTTATTTTATTATTATTTATTCAGGCTGTTGATATATAAATGGATATACAAATTTAACGCTAATAAATAATGCAGATTCAATTTTGCTTCCAAATTAAATTTCAGAAAATAATTTCAATCGATTAGATTCATTTTAATTATTATTGGAAATATGGTATCCAAGCAGAATTTTTAAAAAGGGTTTCATGCAGTTTTTGTAATATATCAAATGGAATATTTATCAACGCATCGTTTAAGCATATACAAATAATTTAGAAGTTTGATACGTAAGTATGAAACACTATTTTCAATTAAATTTTTCATCAAATATTTAATTTTATTTATTTATAGGCTGCATCCATTGAAACTTGGTAAAAATACTATCTGGAAATTGTACAATTTTATGCATCGCTTTCAACCAGACATGTAATTGATAATTGGAATAATTTTAGTATACATGATGAGAAAATAAACATAAGAAAAAGTTAACTAACAATAAACATATGTACATAATATTAATTACATAATTAATTTATTGATCTTAATTAATTTTGTATATTTGCCGTATAAAAATTCATTTCACTAATTCCTGCGCAATGCAACAAAAACAATAAGTTTACATTTATGCTTGATTGATGAATAGCTATTAATATAAGTATATTGTCTCATACTGATATGATTTGATATCTTAAGATATCCTGCAATGGATCTGATCCAAAGTTTGAAACTTACCGTTAACCTAAATCTATTTTTTTGGGAACGTCCATTTCAAGTGTCTGCATCCAAGGATTTTAGGGTATTTGCTCGCAAGTGGTGCCTTTATTATTTTGGACCCTTCATTGCTGCTATTTTTCATATTATTATTTATTATAATTTCAATAGAATATGCTTTCCAAGGGGAAGGCATTCCTAATGGGATCGGCTGAAAAGGGAATTGTAAATTCATAGTCAGCAGTTGTCCAAACACTTCCTTTATAGCCAATATATGTGGATAATTTTTATTTTTAAATTTTAAAATTATAAAGGTTAATGAATCTTAAAATGCGCAAATTTTAAAATATTTTATGTTATTTTGCCAACAGTGTTTTATTTAAGTTTTGAAGATTTTTTTTTAACTAAGGATTGCAATGTTTTTGTGCAACAAAATGCCTTAAGTCAGTAGTCAAACCATTAACTAATATAAACAAATGCAATTTTAAGTGCTAAAAAAAATCAATCATTAAATTTGATTTAAAGAATTTGCTATAAAAGTTGTCTTATATTAACTGTTTATCTTACTAAGTTTTTCCTCATATTTCCATACGTAAATAAATAATAATTATAAAAAAATAATTTGATACAACGGCTGTAAATTATCTGTAAAATTATATTAGCTAGAGATTAAATTGTAAAGGAATTCCTTGTTTATTTTATTTTAATAAATAATAATAACAATAAAAATTAGTAGAGAGTATATTATAGTCTGGTTGATGGGTTTATTGTGTACAGAAAGATTTTGGAACATAAATTCTCAGTGAGCCATCTTGAATGGCTTTCATTGTTTGTGATTTGAGATATGTGGCTTTATTAGAGCATGTTGCTTGTATGTTTGTTTGTTTGTCTGTTTGCTCCTCGCCAGCTGTGCGCTGTCAAAATTGTTTGACGGCAAAGGCCAACATTTCTGCGCTCGAATCGCGTCTTCAATCATTCCGGCCAGAATTGCAAATTAATAACTATTTAATTACAACTTGTGATGTTGCTTATAATTTACTCATGCTTAATGAAAATGAATTATTATAAGTTGAGTAGTCACGATGTATATACAAATATGTTTAATTAGGGATATATTTGTTGTATGCAGGTCATTATATTTTATTGTATAATTATATAACATATATAAATAATATTACTTTACTTATAGAGAGTAAATATTTATTATTAAGTAAGAAATTATTGTTTTATGTTGCTTAGTTTTTCTTTGAAAGAAAGGATTCCTTCAATCCACAGAATTGAGTATCTGGGTTAAATTTGTTGTATCTAATCCATAAGAAACAAAAGGCCTACGTTAAAACTTAATATTCTTTGGAATGTTCTGGATTAGCTTGGGTAAGCCCAAAGTGTTGGGCTGATATGGTTCTGTTTATTATTAATATAATAGTTATAAGTAATTAATAATACAACAACTATAGATGATCGGAAGTTTGAAGTCTTCAATTCATTCTGCTGTTCTTCTGCGACTGTCTTTATTCTATGCTGCCATCCAACAGGAGTGTAATCACACTGGAACTACTCCTTAGACCCATCTAATGCATCTATTGAAATGTGCTTATCATCAAAATAAATACCAATTCAAAATCGATGTGAAACAAGAATTTTATTAAGGTTTTTTTATATTTCAAAAAGAGAAAGAATAAAAAAATAACTTAGAAGAGCTCGCCGACTGGCTTGATAATCATCTCATGCACTTGCGTATGTGGAGGCGTTGATAGGGTAAACAAAACTGCTCGGGAAATGTCCTGGGCCTTTAGCATTGTGTTGCTAACAATGTCACGGACGCTATCCGGCACAATTTCCGTATCTACAAAACCCGGAATAATGCTCTGCAATTATAAAAAGAACCGAAATCAGTTTATAACAATTGTTTTTTTTAGCGTTTATCATTTAAAATAAACTGCAAACCGATGTGGTTTTTTATAGTAGAAGTGGAAAGTCCACCCTTCGGCATGACACTCCTGAAGCTATAGATATTATTGTGTTCCGTGGCTTGCCTTACCGTGATGTTGATGCGTGTTCCCAGACCAAGAAATTCCTGGCGATACATTTCGGTGAGACCGGTGACCGCATGTTTGCTGGGCGCATAGATGTTCATATCGGGTGTCTTATTCTTTATAGGATCGTACAGCTTGTGGCCCAGAATGCTGTTGATAAGGACAATGTGACCATCGAAATTGCGCTGCTTCATCGAGGCAAAGGCGCGCTGTGTGCAATTGACGATGCCCATTATGTTTGGCTGCACCCCTGTCTGGGCCGTTGCGATTGGCATGTCCAACAGTCGGCCGGGGAGCACAACGCCGGCATTGTTCACCAGTACATCGATGGCGCCCAGCTGCTCTTCGATCGTATCGAATGCCTCCTTCACCGAACTCTCATTGCCCACATAGCAGTGGAGCGCAATTAGCTTCTCCCGAAGTGCAGCCGGCAATGATTTCTGCAGCTCCTCAACACGTTCAACGCGACGTGCCAGCCCCACGACAATCAGTCCAGCGTTCACCAGATCCAACGCAATGGCCGAACCAATCCCAGAACTGGCTCCGGTTACAACGGCAACGCGATTCTCCCACCGATCCATGTTTCCTTTTATCTCTATCAACCAACTAATCGGAAAATTTAATTTGATATGTGCCCTTAAAACGCTGATCCGATACTTTAAATACCATCAAGTCGATAATGCAACTGCTGCTGCTGTTCCTGTTTATATTTGTATCAGTATCAGTCTGAGTATCTGTATATTTGTATATTTGTATATCTGTATATTTGTATATCTGTATATTTGTATATCTGTATATCTGTCCGTATATGTGTCAATATTGTAACCGGTGAATGTATTTTTTTTTCAATGGTTTTCTTGATTTTCATTTAGCTCATTGACAAGTGAGCGCCGTCAATTAACGTCAACACTCAAAAAAAAAAAACGACAATCGTCATTAATGTTTAGAAAATACTTTTAAAAACTTTATTAAAAATCTTATATTAGCAATAATTTCTGATCATTTTTAAAAATTCTAAAATACGAAATGCTATATTTAAATATATGTTTTGAAATATATTTTTCTTATAACAAGTAGAAATGTAAATCCATAATTAAAAAAAAGAATAGACACATTCTGCAGTTTCATAAAAACCATTTCAATAATAAAATATAATCAGATTGATTTTTTCAATTGGAGTCTTTCCATTTTTTTGCAGTGCATCTTAATTTCTTAAAGAATATATTTGATTAAAATCAGTGAAATCTGTCAATGCATTTATTAAATAAACTTGAAGCACAACTATCAAGTGTGAACACAGCTTATCGTGGGAGTTGTGGGTGGTGGGTTGTGGGTGGTGGGTTGTGGGTGGTGGGTTGTGGGTGGTGGGTTGTGGGTGGTGGGTTGTGGGTGGTGGGTTGTGGGTGGTGGGTTGTGGGTGGTGGGTTTGGTGGATGGTTCGAATTCAAATTGTTTACAAGTAAGTTGAGTTTTGTTTATCCCCTTACTGATTGTTATTTTCAGTCAAACGGTAGATAATAGAGCATTTCGAAGATTATTATATAATGCGATTGCCGCCCTTTTGGCCACGACTGCCTGCATCCATGTCGGTTTCGAAGATAAAAATAATCTTTTACATGACGCTATAATAAAGTGTATTTCACCAAATTGCAATAAATACAATCCACAAATTTGAGAACAATTTGATACAAGCAAAAAATCGAGAATGATCTGTAGTTCGAATGAAACCCGAACTGCAATTAAGAAATCACCTTACTTTTGGCGTCAATGTGAGCTGCCAACATTTTTTTCTAAGAAATTACATTTGCATATAAATTATACTTATAATTCAAGGATAGGTTTTCGAGCGGGGACATTTTCTGAAAATTTGTAAAGTATAATAAACGTGTGTATATTTCACAGGACATTTGCAACTGATAATTTAATTCCTATGGTGTAAGCTAAAACATTTGTCAATAAAATAACAGCTCGCAAAGTATTAAGTGCTATTCGTATTGACCATGGCACACTCACTGACTTTTAAGATATACATACACTCAGAATAAATCGCATTTAATTGAAGAAAATTTACATCATTTTGGGACCATTAATAATATTCAGAAAGTGTATTTCGAGCACACATGGATGTGTCTTTCTAAAACACATGATTTTCCTTTAAATTCTTCAAAAATTGATAAAAAAAAATAAAATAATAATAATGCCTTAGCTGAATTTATACCATTAGCCTTATTATTGATTTGAAAAATGTACATGTTCAATAGATGTAAATTAAAATTTTAATTTTAATTTTAATTTGTACTTTCAAGAAATGTATTTCTTCATAAAAGAAAACATTTTTTAATAAACAGAAAAACGATTTTCTTACTTTAAGAAATTGTAGTTTTATAATTCTGTCTTGTATTAAAATTAGAATCAGTATTAAGTATTAGCAGCAGTTTATGCATATTTAAGCCAAAAATCAGATGTAGCTTAAAACAAAAACTCAAGGATGTTTAATTCCTTATCTGAAGTGCTAAAAGTATGCTAAATAAATTAAGGGTGCTATTTGATATAACATTTTTACCCACCCCTGATGAACTAGCAAAGTGAAGAATTAGTTTTAAGCTCGCAATGCATTATTAGTGAAGGATAAATCATTTCATCTTTGCATTTTGCGAATTCTCTAATTTTATTCATATTATTTCAATACGCTAATATAAAATAATATAATTTTTTCATGATTAAAGAAAAAGTCTTTGTCTCCACAAGTTATCTATAATTTTCTTACGGTAATTACCGAGATATATCCCACTTTTAAACTATAATATTGCAACTTTTGAAATAGACGTATTTTTGCCTATACTACTCAAGAGGCATCGGAATCAGACCACTATATCATACAGTAGGCATAATGGTCACCATTCTCAATACAATATAAGTACACAAATGTTGAATATTCTATGGGGGTGAAAATGAAATATATAAGCAGATTAACGGTGATATATATGGGTATGTCATCTTAGCCGTGCCTAAAATTACCGTTTTTTCTTGGTTTTTTTTTTTCAAGATAAGATTTTTTTTTAGGGTTTGTTATGGTCTGATTTACTGCGACGAGAACAGACAATTAAACTAGAATAGTCGTTGTTGCATCACCAAGGACATGAGCATGGACACGGACATGGACATGGATACAAACAGGGACAGGGACCAGTCTGACTGACACTCGTCCGTCTCTCTCTCTAGACGCTCTCAGACCCGGCGCCCCCATTAGGCGTGTGCATAGCTTTTGTCTCTTCTACCATTATCAACACCGCCGCTTTGCGTTTTCATCTTCTTCTCGCGTTCATATTCCTATTGTATATATATATATATATATATATGTACATGTATATGAATATATGTTTATGTATATGTCGACTTATCTTACTTGTTGTTCTCGTTTTGCTGCTTATTCTGCTTTCGCTTTCGTTTCCACTCAGTTCAAGTGTTTTGCATTTCATGCTTTGCAAAAGATAAAAGACATTTTTTTGTTGTTGTTGTTTGTTGTCGTTGTTTTTGCAGCCACGTCTTCGTCATTATCATCAGCGCTGCAACATGACAGATGCCGTCCTTTTCAAAACTTAACACAGTAGCCAGCCAACAATCCAAACGACAAGGATACGAGACAAGGCAACATTAAAAGTCTACAAAAATAAACAAAAGTTGTACTCAACTCGGATATATCCTACAAAATGTAATAATTCACATTATATATATATATATTTAAGATGCTGTTGCCACACCATGGCCTGGGCATACCCCTAGCCACTTTTATGGTTACAGGGTATGTGCACCCATGTGAAACGAACTGTCATTTATAGCCATATAAAATATGCAAGCTAAATACTTAACATGGAATGACCTGAATTAAGTGTAAGTGACTTTAGGCTCATTATTTTTCCATGTCCTCCATTCGTCACCCGTTTTCACCAACATTTCAAAAGCCATTCTCATTTAACATAGACTTCCTTGAGTCTTTGTCTTAAGCTACATCTGATTTCTGGCTTAAATATGCATAAAATGCTGCTAACACTTAATACTGATTCTAATTTTAATACAAGCCAGAATTATATTAGCCACACCGAAGACGTGTTTTTTATGTTAGCTTTATGATGTAATAGCTCGGCAATGAAATTTGCTATCCTAATTCAAAAATATCTTTCATTGGCAGGCGGGCATAATTATATCGACCCTGTTAGTGATGCTGATCAGGAATACATATGTATTATATGAAACTTTACATGTCTTTAAGCCAATAACTAAACCAAACAATTGCAGCTGACTCTGGCACCATTTTAGCCCACTGCGTTCTTAGCTTTTCACTCAGATAAAAATCACACTAAATTGTAAATCGTTTTGAAAACTTGAAAAATATTCTGCTTCTTAGAAACAATTTTTGACATACGAAAACTACATTTTCTCAAATTAAAAAGGCGTTTTTCTATTTATTAGAAATGTTTTCAATTATAAAGAATTACATTTCTTAAAAGTACAAATTAAAATTTAATTTTACATATAATGAATTTGTAAATTTATAAAATCAATAATAATAAATAGGCTAATGGTATCCCAGAAAATTAGATAATTTTTTTTTATTTTCTTAATTTTTGAAGAATCTAAAGGAAAAATCATGTGTTTTAGAAAGACAAAAAATGATGTAAATTTTCTTCAATTAAATGCGATTTATTCTGAGTGTATGTATATCTTAAAAGTCAGTGAGTGGGCCATGGTCAACACGAATAGCACTTAATACTATACCAGCTGCTCTTTTCTTGACAGATATTTGAACTTATGCCCCATCGATACAATCAACGCAGAGCGATGAGAACACAATGCAACATTTCTTGTGCAACACTGCGACACAAGTTCGCAGCAGGAGAAGCTTTGGCTGGGTCCATTGTAGGGCATAGGCTGCTGGGTCAGACACCGACACCAAATATTGTTGGCCAACACATGACACATGGTTCGTTGTTGCATATTGCTTAAATTATCAAATGCAAAATTTCATTTCTCAAATCCCTTTTAAATGGTCTGTGAAATACACCGAACGCATTCAGCCATTAGAGAGAAGGGTTTTAAGAAATAATATTTACCTTTATTTTTAGAATATTCCAAATACTATAAAAATGTAAAAAAAAAGTTCGCCTTTCGAAAGCCTAACCTAAATTTAGAAATATAATTTGTAAACAAATTTAATTTCTTAATAATAAAGTGAGCTGCCCTTGACGCCAAAAGAAAGGTGATTTCTTAATTTCAGGTCGGGTTTCATTCGAGCTACAGATCATTCTCGATTTTTTGTTTGTTTCCAAATTGTTATTGTATTTATTGCAATTTGGTGAAATACATTTTATTATAGCGTCATGTAAAAAAAAATAATCTTCGAAACCGACATGGATGCAGGCAGTCGTGGCCAAAAGGGCGGCAATCGCATTATATAATAATCTTCGAAATGCGCTATTATCTACCGTTTGACTGATAATAACAATCAGAAAGGGGATAAACAAAACTCAACTTACTTGTAAACAATTTGAATTCGAACCATCCACCAAACCCACCACCCACAACCCACCACCCACAACTCCCACGATAAGCTGTGTTCACACTTGATAGTTGTGCTTCAAGTTTATTTAATAAATGCTTTGAGTGATTTCACTGAATTTAATCAAATATATTCTTTAAGTGAATTAAGAAGCACTGCAAAAAATGGAAAGACTCAATTGAAAAAATCAATCTGATTATATTTTATTATTGAATTGGTTTTTATGAAACTGCAGAATGTGTCTATTCTTTTTTTAATTATGGATTTACATTTCTACTTGTTATAAGAAAAATATATTTCAAAACATATATTTAAATATAGCATTTCGTATTTTAGAATTTTTAAAAATGATCAGAAATTATTGCTAATATAAGATTTTTAATAAAGTTTTTAAAAGTATTTTCTAAACATTAATGACGATTGTCGTTTTTTTTTTTGAGTGTTGGCGTTAATTGACGGTGCTAAATGAAAATCAAGTGAAATGATAGGATTCACAAAAACCATTGAAGGAAAAATACATTCACCGGTTACAATAATGACACATATACGGGCAGATATACAGATATACAAATATGCAGATACTCAGACTGATACTGATACTGATACAAATATAAACAGGAACAGCTGCGGCAGTTGCATTATCGACTTGATGGTATTTAAAGTATCGGATCAGCGTTTTAAGGGCACATATCAAATTCAACTTTCCGATTAGTTGGTTGATATAGACAGAAGGAAAAAGCAAGAAGGATACATGGATCGGTGGGAGAATCGCGTTGCCGTTGTAACCGGAGCCAGTTCTGGGATTGGTTCGGCCATTGCGTTGGATCTGGTGAACGCTGGACTGATTGTCGTGGGGCTGGCACGTCGCGTTGAACGTGTTGAGGAGCTGCAGAAATCATTGCCGGCTGCACTTCGAGAGAAGCTAATTGCGCTCCACTGCGATGTGGGCAATGAGAGTTCGGTGAAGGAGGCATTCGATGCGATCGAAGAGCAGCTGGGCGCCATCGATGTACTGGTGAACAATGCCGGCGTTGTGCTCCCCGGCCGACTGGTGGACATGCCGTTCGCAACGGCCCAGACAGGGGTGCAGACAAACAGGGGCATCGTCAATTGCACACAGCGCGCCTTTGCCTCGATGAAGCAGCGCAATTTCGATGGTCACATTATCCTTATCAACAGCATTCTGGGCCACAAGCTGTACGATCCTATAAAGAATAAGACACCCGATATGAACATCTATGCGCCCAGCAAACATGCGGTCACCGCTCTGACCGAAATGTATCGCCAGGAATTTCTTGGTCTGGGAACACGCATCAAAATCACGGTAAGGCAAACCACGGAACACAATAATATCTATAGCTTCAGGAGTGTCATGCCGAAGGGTGGACATTCCACTTCTACCATCGGATGACGACTATAAAAAACCACATCGATTTGCAGTTTATTTTAAATGATATTCGGTAAAAAACACTTTTTATAAACTGATTTTATTTCTTTTTTTAATTGCAGAGCATTAGTCCGGGTTTTGTAGATACGGAAATTGTGCCGGATAGCGTTCGTGACGTTGTTAGCAACACAATGCTAAAGGCCCAGGACATTTCCCGAGCAGTTTTGTTTACCTTATCAACGCCTCCACATATGCAAGTGCACGAAATGATTATCAAGCCAGTCGGCGAGCTCTTCTAAGTTATTTTTTTATTCTTTCTCTTTTTGAAATATAGAAAAAACCTTAATAAAATTCTTGTTTCACATCGATTTTGAATTGGTATTTATTTTGATGATAAGCACATTTCAATAGATGCATTAGATGGGTCTAAGGAGTAGTTCCAGTGTGATTAAAGTCCTGTTGGATGGCAGCATAGAAGAGAGTCGCAGAAGAACAGCAGAATGAATTGAAGACTTCAAACTTCCGATCATCTATAATTGTTGTATTATTAATTTCTTATAACTATTATGTTAATAATAAACAGAACCATATCAGCCCAACACTTTGGGGTAACTCGTGTCAAGCTAGAACTTCCCAAAGTTTGGACGTAGGCCTGTTGTTTTTTTTTATATAATTCTTAGATATGAATAAATTTATTAACATGAATAAAATTAGAGAATTCGCTAAATGCAAAGATGAAATGATTTATCCTTAACTAAAAGAGCATTGCAAGCTTAAAGCTAATTCTTCACTTTGCTAGTTCATCTGCGGTGGGTAAAAATGTTATATCAAATAGCACCCTTAATTTATTTAGCATACTTTTAGCAATTCAGATAATGAGTTGGGAAATCATTGGTTATGGCGTAAGTTTTTCAATTTTCATTATTGCTCAGTATCAACCGATTTTCATTGTCCAAGCTTTCACTTCCAAGATTATGCTCAAAAGACAATCATTATGTGAAGTGACATTAAATCAGAATTAAATTAGACATTCTCCAGTTGCTAACCAATTTGCTTGGCCATATGTTAGCTTCTAAAAGCACACATATTTTATAAGCACTTCACTTCGATTGAATTGCTTATGACAAAAGTAGCATTATTTTCAAATGTGCTAATCATGCTACCCAAAAAAATAAAAAAAAAAATAAAAAAAAATAATAATAATAAAATAAAGGCTAGTACATAAATAATTTAAGATTAAATCGCTCAATCAACATTGCTATAATTTTATGGAGAATAATAAAATGCACTTTGCTGCAACGGTACAAAAATTGAAGAATGCATTTCCGGCATCTTTCTTTTTCTCAGTGTAGAGTTGTGTGATCAAATGTGTTAATTTTTCATGAGCTGACCCAGGGCCACTTATAGTACTATATAGTACTATATATACATACAATTTTGGTACTTAATGCTGAGTGCTTTTGCAGCTGAACTATGCCGAAGCCAGCAGCAAAGCGAAAATCAGAAGGAGCATCCTGCACATAGTTCATCAAGTTGGCAAACAAACGAATGCCTCTGTTACGGGTGGGAGGGGGGGGGGGATTGGCTTTTAAGGGAGTGTTGGAAGCGGACTAGCTTGAAATATGTTAGCCGTTGTGTTTGTAACTGGATGCAGGCAGACGTGGCCAAAATGGGGCGGCAATCGCATTACGTTGCCCCGCAGGATGGTTGCAGTTGTCTTTGTTTGGCTACTGCTCGCCCCCTCCCCCCCCCCCCACTATTACTGACAATAGCAATATAAACTTGGTCGGTTATGTTCGCCACAATCGTGGAGCAATGGCATTGACTATAAATGGCCAAAAGTGGCGAAAGCACTTGAACTTAAAATGACAAAATAATTACCGAAAAAGGCGAAGGGATTCCAGTGGCCAAAAGTTTGGTCAAAACTTGCTTGCAGCAAAACTCAAACAGTTAAAAATTTACGATTCTATACCCTATCCAAATAATTCGAAAATAGACGAGTTGTCAATAAAAAATATATTTTTAAATCCTTTTCTTGGTACACACCTAAATAAAATATTATTATTTTACTGAGCCCCAAACTGGCAGCTGGGTATATCAGAGTCTATCATTGGCCAGAAAGACTGTGCGTGTGTGTGTGTGTGTTTTGGGACACCCAACTTACACAAATTCAATTGTGTCGGTGTTAGATTGGATTGGAGAATAGAAGATTGCAGTCGCTTTAGCTTGTGTATATGTTGGTCTGTTATTCCAGTTGGCCTAAACCGATTTGGCCACAATGCTATCTCTGAGCCCATATCTTTGTGTGTGCTTGTGCATTGTCGTTTGTGTTGGCAGTTGACTTTGGGCGCTTTGAGTCAATTGGTAGCTCTTGGGCCAAAGCTTCTGCTGGCTAAAAGCCGTATCATGCACAAGTTGACCAGGTTAATACACATTCAACGGCATTATATCATTCAAGCCAAAAGAACCAGCTGACTTATTTTTATTCAATTTCAAATATATATATGATAGTTACAGTTTTGGCATGTTGACCACGTAATTACTCGCTCTTAGCCACGTTGAGTGTGGCTAAGCAGATACAAATGTTGCCTCTCCCCTCGCTCCAATCCGCTTTGTCGCTGTCTTACCGCATCACATGGCAATGCCAATTTATTTAATATGCCGTACGTGAGCTTCCGTCTTTGGACCTATTTGTGATTTGGATTCAGCTGGCTCTAGCTGGCCCATGACCTCGTCCCTCTACCCTTCCCGTCGGCATTACAAATCATGCAAGCATTTTGCAACACATTTTATTGCAGTCATTTTTGTCATCTTTCTGCATCACATCCAAAATCCGCATTTCTAATCCATTTTAGTTTTCATTCGTTTTTTTTTTTTAATTATTAATTTTTTTAAAAGTTTCTCTTTTAAGTAATTTCCAGTTGATGTTTTACAGAGCACTAAAAATTCGATTAAATCAGATTTTCCATTTTAGTTTTCATTCGTTTTTTTTTTAATTATTAATAATTTTTTAAGGTTTCTCTTTAAGTAATTTCCAGTTGCTGCTTTACAGAGCACTAAATATTCGATCAAATCACATTTTCCATTTTATTTTTCTTCTTCTTTTCTTCGCATTTCGTTTCATTTCACTGGACATTTTCAAATATTTCGCTTCACTAAATTCTGGCAGCAGGTCCGACTTCAACTTTAACAACGAGCGGTTTATTTCAATTTTTTTTATGTTCTCAGCCCAACCATTTCTAATAAGCATAGCGACACCAACATGATGGTGAAGATGGGTAGGGGGGGGGGGGGGCTGACGCAGGCTCACACGTGGACTTGGAGCCGAACAAAGGAAACAATGAAACAACCAAGAGCGAAGCAGTTGGACCTATCCGAATGTGTCATACACTATAAATATATTCAAAATCCTGTTTGCAAAATATGTGAGAAAAATCTTTAAAAAAAATTAAACATTTTTATTGCTGCTTTTCAATTGTTATTTTTTATAAGTTCGATAAAATCTAAGGGAAATCGTTTACTGTGTTTTTACTGTGGTAAAGAAAACAGCTCAAAAAAAAAAAAAAAAAAAAAGCCTCCTTAAATCCGATTGAACATTTAACTAATTTTAAATCGAATTAAAAATGGAAATTTAGTTGCACAAAAATCTATATATTTAATATGAATAAAAAATAGAATAATTTTTATAATTTTGCACAATTTCGATATATATATATATATATTTCCTGCCTTTGTTAACAGGGCATACAAACGCGTTGGTATTGGCCTATTCAAATATTCGCTTCCGACTGCAGAGTTTTCTGCACCGGTCTTAGTTATGTGTGAGCACAAGTGTGTATATGTGTGTGTGTGTGTGTGTGTGTGTGTGTTTGAGCTTCATAAAGCGTCAGCTAAATAAACAGACTAGCTGACTGACTATTTGGCCGACTAGCCGTCCAGCTGGCTTGCCGGGTAGCTTGTCCTGCCAGCTTAGAGAGTTAAAGAATGTGTCGTCAAGGACATCGCAGCCGAATTATGTTAAAGTTTATGTATCCTGAGTCTGTGTGCAACTGCTGCTGCCACTGCTACTGCCACTGCCACCTGCCACCTGCCATCATCGCACTGGGCCCGCAATGTGCGTCGCCTCATATGGAAGTCTTTGTGTTTGCGCATTCAAGTGGCGTCGCTGCAACAGCTGGCGTTGCAAGTGAAGCTGCTGCTGCTGCATCGCAACGTGTCCTTTCTCCTGTCACTGGCTGTAGTCTCTGTTACGGGGCTTAGACTCTTTGCTCTCGATTTCATTCCACAATTTTATTTCATTCTATATTCTGTGCCCCAAAGTAAGTTTTTTTTTGTTTTTTTTTTTTCATATTTAGGCCACTTGAAAAAGCTTTAAACTGGCTTATTTCAAAATCACAGTTTGCCGAGAGTATAACTAATTCTTGGACAAAATTGGACTGCAGCCGCTTTAGGCATAAATGTACAAATTTAGTCCAATTGGGGCTTGGCCATGAAAATATGTTGAATTAATGAAATCTTGCTTTATAGTTGGATTTAATACAATTTTTTTTAATTCTCAAGTTAAAGTTCTCAAATAATTAAAATACTAATACTAAAATATTAGTGGATTAGTTTGAAAACTACTAATTGTGTTTGAAACTCAGTTCGTGTTGCAATAACATAAGAAACTTAATTATTACTGCAAGTTTGAATTTGAACAGATATTGCAAACTTGTCAGCTCCTTTTACCAGATCCACCTTCACATGTCTCCCGAGTGGGTGAGAGACAACTGTTTCCTTCTTGTTTGCGATAAAGTTGAAAGTTTGGAAAGTTCAATGGTTCAATAATGCGACATGATAAAATTTATTATCATTACGTGTTTGAAACGATCAAAAACAAACGCAAGGACACACACACACATGCACACAGACACACATGCACACACACAACGGAATATTGATGGCGGAAACTTCATGAAGCATAAAAATGTTTGCAATGCGTAAATGTCAGATAAACAGAAAAAAAACGAACACACAAAATGTGTGTGTTTATTTTGAAGTTCCGGTTGATTTGCCACGCTTGTTGCTCTTTTTATTATGACATTTTAGTGGGTCTTTTCATTTTTTCTTTTAACCCAAAGATAATTTTCTAAAAGTTTATTTTATATATATACTAAAGATAATTAAAATACACCTGCAAAAAAAAATAAAAACTTGTATCTAAACTAATTAGATATGAATAAAATATAGCTCCGATATTTGAATTATTAGTGGCTAAGTTTATAAGCACAGATTTGCAATATTCAGTTAGCAGACAGATTAAAAAAAAAAACAAGTCAAGAGACCAAGTTCTGTCAAAAAAGGGTAGGCAGTCTGCGGCGTTCCAAAGATAACCGGGTTTTTCTTGCTGGTTTTTTTGAGAGGGCTATTTTTTTTTGTGTAACTTGATGCTGCCAGCTGACTAACTAAAATACAGTAAACATTTTGTGGACAAGCGTCTTGCTGTGGGGCTGATTGTTAAGCCACTGATGGCAAAATGAATCGCTTGACTATGCATGAGCTCGAGGTCCAGATCCAGGCGGTGGAGGTTGCCAATCTGTGGCAACATCGTCATCGGCATCGTCGTCGTCGTCGTCATCGTCGTCGTCGTCGTCATCGATTTGGTCGATTGCCAAATGAATTTTGCCAGCCAGCGAAGGTTGAAATTGGCTTTTGCCTTTTGGCGAACGTATTTTGAATTTTAATATAGCATCGCCACAAACGCCAAAGAAACAGTCGTAACCCTTTTACCCTTTTTTTTTTGTCTCTGTATCTCTCTTGACGCTTTCTCGTTGTCATTTCGAATACTCAGAACCACACGCAATCAAGCACACCCACAAACACACACAGGCACACACGCACACACGCACACACACACAGCAAAACCCGCATAAAATTTTAGCCGACTATTTCATTAGCAAAGCAGCCCAAAGAGCAAAAAGCTGAAGAATTTTTCCAAAAGACGCATGTTGCTTGTGGAGTTTTCTTGAATACACTTAGAAAAATAATTCAATGATTTAATTGTTTCTAAATATGTATTTTTTGAATTATTATTATTATTATTTTTCAATCTTCTGTATTTTAAAACTGTCGGGTTTTTTTTTATTTACGTATAGTAAAAATAAAAAAATGGTTTATATTTTTTTCTAGTTTTAGATTTTTAGTTTTATTTATTTAGTTTTAGATTTATTGTAACTTTTAATTATGGTATTTTTCTACTCAAATTAAAGAGTTTAAAGTCTGCTGGAAATGCTCGAAAATTGGTTTCTGTTTTTATTGTAAATTATTTCTAAAAAAAAAAAATTGTTTTTTCCTTTTCGAAAGATTATGCTCTTTGTATAATTTTATATGTGTATAATAGGGTATACATATTTGTTTTAGTGTGGCTTTGGCTTGCCAAGCCAGCCCCTCTGCACCACCTCCCCCGGGGCAAAATGCAAAACAAAAATCAACACATGCTTTCAACTGCCATCATTTTGATGGAGACGGAGACGCACACAAAAAGACCGCAATGCGATTGAATTAACATTGACTGAATATCTATAGCATACTTAGAAGAGTACACACACACACACACACACATATATTTGTGTGATAGTCAGTCAGTTTACAGGTTTTATCGTCTGCGGTAATTTAATGGCAAGCTGCATATTTCAATATTTGATTGTTCTCTGCATCCCACAGGATGAAGGCATTTGTCTGTGTCTCCAGTTGCAGTTGTATTCTGATCCATAATCAAATAAAATTGAAAATGTAATCGATATAAATTCTAAAAAACGTAGAAATTATTTTTAATTTTAATTTTACTATTTGAGCTACTTGATATCACTGTCCATTCTCGAAAGTGGTTAATCTTAAAGTTGAATTTTATTCATATCGTTTTTAGTTAAGATGCGTATCCAAATCCAAAAATGATTATACACATTTTGCATATTTCTATTATATTTTGTGCGTCATGAGAGCGGTGTAAAAATAGCTATGAATGCCCAGTGTTGGCTGTGGTTTTGTTTTTGGCCAAGGGCATGACACACATTTGACGGAAAAGAGCTATTCCAGGCACGGCGGCCTGTCCTCTGAGATCCTTGTCGCGACCATCGTTGCCCTTTGTGTCCGTGTGTCTGCCCCTTGTTACCTCGGCGGGCTTTTGCCGTGATTATGGTTCCGGTGGAGCGATGTGGCAAGGTAGGCTTATGTGGCAAGTGTGTCCAGTGCGGTGCGGCTGGACGACATTTCGACCTTGGCAGCCAGCCGGAAAGGGACAGTAAAGCTCCTCAATGGAATGACTCCCAAATGAAGCAATATCACTTAATTGTCGAAAATAAATTGTGATTTATAATCAATCTAATGGACACATTTTCCATTCAATGATTTATAAAAGAGCCGATAACGGTGCACAGTAAAATATATATTTTAGTACGAAATAAATAGTATTTTTATATGTGTAAAAGATTGATTATCCCAATTGAAAACACACACTTATTTCTGAGCTCTATAAAGTAATTGATTTTATTTGTCAACGTTGCTCGGACCAAGGAAATTCTTTTTTTTTTTTTTTTTTTTTTTGAATGGGAAAAATAAGTTTGGTAATTTCGTTTGCTATTCATAGAATATTCATGAGTGTTGAGTGGGCATTCATTGTCTTATCCATTAAATAGCCATTAGAGAGAAGAAATTTATTCAGGTAAATTGAAATATATATAATATATATATATTTGGAGCAAGTTGAAAAGTCAAACTTTTGGATATTTTGGATTATATAGATGTAATACATACATAACTATATATATATGTGTGTGTGTGTGTGTGTTTGTATGTTTTTTCTGGGGTGTTGGCAGCTCTTAACTCGGTGGCGACGCGCCGCCGGAATGCCTTTGCGTGTTGAATATGTTGAAATGAATACGAGTTTGATATGGGCAGAAGTGGCAGCGGCAGAATGGTCTCGTAAACGGCAAGGATCCGCGTGTGCTACGTTGACTAAAAGAGAAAGAGATTTATGCCACATACAACAACAACAATAGCAATTAAAACAGCGGCAGCAACAAATAAGAATGTGATAAAAATAAAACAAAAGTGAGAAGCCGTCATCGCCAACGAGGTGGCAACCACCCAAATCACCCGCACCATCCACACGCCAGGCGCCATCCTACTGAAACTGAGACAGCAGCCATCCAAACAGTCCTCGGTCCTCGGTCCACATACCCGTTCCACACGAAAAACAATGGAAATAAATGGCGACGGCCGCTTTTAATGACGCAGCTGTAAACACTTTGAAGGCGTTGGCCCACTTGGCAACGCATGTTGGCCGTATGACGTATGGGAAGAAGGGGAAGGGGGTGGGGGGGGGTGAGGCAGCTGCAGGAATCATCTGTTTGCCATGTTTGCATCAGTCCTGTGCGTTACACTTGAGATGTATTAATAATTGCCCAATGTCTAATTAGCCATGCAATCTACGCACACACATACGTGCGTGAGAATGTGTGTGTGTGTGTTTGTGTGCGTGACATTTCTATGGTCTCGCCTAAGAGAGAGCCAAAGCCAAAGGCAAATCCCAAGCCGAGTTTCATGCGTTTCCTTTTGTGCTGTCAAAGAATTTTGATAACAAACATTTTAGCAGCGCCAAGAAAAAGACAACAAATAAAAACAACAACAACAAATAAAAACAACAACAACAAATATGCGTATAAACCGAAACAAAAACCAGACGCACTCCTCCGATGGGTTATTAGCGTTTTACTGTCTCTCTCTCTCTCTCTCTTCCACTATGTTTGCTCTTCTCTCCCTCTCTCTCTCTCTCTCTGACACATTCAAGCAGGCTTGTGACGCTCTTTCTCTCACTTTGACACTGCTGAAAAAAGACAATTAGGTTTGTGCTTAGTACTTTTTACTCAGACAAACAAAAGAGAAAATTTCCCACAAATGCGATTTTTTTATCGCATGCAACACATTTTGTTGGGCTCGTCGATTTGCTTGCTTTCAAACTGAAGTGCATTTTGTATGCGATGATCGCAGGCTTAGCAACTGCTTAGACGTACTTGGAATTAAATTGTGCTAGATGCCACAGCCACATTATTAAATCCTTGAAAAGGATATTGTTGTGTGGCTTATAACGCATTCGAGGAGACTTCTAGTTTCTAGCTATATTGTTGCTAAGCATCACTTTGCCAAGTCACTCAGTTATAGACAGTTTTCTTTGTTTATCAAGCTGATTTTACTCCTATCACTTGGACATATAATTCTGTGCCTAAATTGCTTCCTTCCCGAGCTTGCGGCATGTAAACTGTTGCATCTTCTGTGGCACCCCAAGCAGAATTCTAACTGCACTTGTTACTTTGTGACACTTTCTTCTATGTGTCAATTGCGAGAGGAAATAATTAATTTTATTTTGCTCATAGAAACTTTCCAACTAAATTAAAAACTTAATGGAAGCTTGACTCTGAAAACGTATGCAATATTCGAGAAATTATTTATTAATTAAATAAACTTAAATCTGAAGCATGTCCATTGATAATTATTCCTAATTTCTACAGTATACATAATTTTTTATTTGATTTTTCTCCATTAAAAATTTAACGTTGCACATTAGATAAAATACTGATTTTTGTATTTTGTATTTGTTATTGATTTGCTATATATAAAATAAATTGGTTCTTTAACTCGCTTTTTAATGGGAAACTTGAGAATGAAATTAAAATTTATTTAATAGCTGGTTATATCAGGGTATATCGTAGTCGAGCTCACTCGACTACGTCATTCTTACTTGTTAGTTTAGTTAATTGTAAAATGTAACTTTTGCATGAGTGCGTTTTTTGTGGAAAGTTTATGTCATTTAAACAGCATTTAAATGATATTAAATATTCATGCAGAATTTAACTGCAATGGAAAATACGAGCAAAACTGACGCATTGCATTTAAATGACTGATAAAAAGTGATAGGTAAAACAAAAAGGGGGGGGGGGGGGGCTTCAACATCCCCCAAGGGGCATGCAGTGTGTGCACTGCAAAGATAAATAATCCAATTAAAATAAATAAATATGAATTTCGCTAAGATGGCAAAAGCGCATTAACTTTCTGTGGCCCTGACTAAGCCGACCAAATTGCCCTGGCCCTGCTGTAGTTTGACCATTAATTCGCGGTGTGCAGCTTTTATACACTGGCCATGCCCATATCCACACACACACACACACACACACAACCCACCCGCTTAGCTTGAATGCAAACTTGTGGCGCCTCAGAACATGAGCATGACTAAGACTTTGGGGGCGAGAATCTGATTGTGCGCAAAATATTGTAGGGTGTGGGGAGGAGGAGGGGGCGGGGGGATGGATACCCAAATGATGTTTAAATGCTGCGCCATCTATTTGAAACGCCTCTGCCAAATCGCACATCCCCAATCCCCAATCCAGCTACTCCCAGCTGTCATGCTGTTGGCCATGTAGTTCAATATGTTGTCCGTGGGCTGTAATCTGATTTTAATGTCGAGCATCGAAACGCGTCAGGCTGTAAAGTGCATAATAAAATTGTTGAAATTTAATTATGCGCAATTAATGCGCATTAAGTGCAGCAACAGGATGTTCACCAAGCGATCCAATATTCGATATAGATAGATGCTTTAAACGCCAGCTAATTGACAGCCAGCAAAGCGGCCAAAATAAAAAAAAAAAAAAAAATAAGAAAAACAAAAACAATTAAATAAATAAAACTGAAAGCAAGAAAACTGCATGCATAGATAATAAATGTTATATTTACACCAACAAAAATAGTAATAAATTGTCATATTAAATAAACAATTTAAAATTAAAATTTATAATAATTGACTAAAATAGGAAACCAGAAAAATTAACACTATGAAACTAAGAATTAGAACTTTTTGAATCAGTCAGTCAACAGAAAAAAAAACATTATTATTAATTGGAATTAAATCAATTAGTCAATCAATCAGCAATCGGAGAATGATTGATCTGATGGAGTTGGAGAAAAAAATATGTGTGTAGATTTAATAATAATCTGTGCTACTTCTCAATTTGTCAAGTGATGGGAAAAGTGGGACATGTGGTTAGACACATTCACCTTTCTTATTGACCAACTTATGAGTAATAAATACAAAACGGCAGAATGGAAAATACATTAAGGGAAACTTACGGGACAAGGCCAGAATGCAGCACTAAAAACGGTGAAAGCAGCGCAGATAAAATGATAAAAAATTCAAATAATAATCAAATATAAAATGCTGAATCATTTATTATATAGGACATGATATTAAAAAAGATTGAACATTAGATACCCTATAAAGACGGATATATATTTATCCAACTTAATGGCTAAAATCGACGATAGTCTTGTATCGGAGATATGTTTTTCGTTCCAGTTTAATTACTTGATTTTGGTAAGACAGACTAAACTAAATCTCTACTAATAGATTAAGGTATCTGAGATTTGGGCAACTGAAAACAGATTCTTAAAGCTTTCCATGAAAAGTCGATGAATATTAAAAGTCTCGTTGAAAAAGAAAGAAAATAAAGAATTTAATTTTGAATAGCAAAAAAAGGCATCAGTCTTGTTTGGATTGGCGAAGGATTAGGGGGGTGTATGGAGGATGTAGGACACATATATACATGTATGTAAATACATATTTATTAGACTCGAGTTGGCCATGTCAAAAACTGTGCTGACCGAATACAATAACAATAACAATATCATAAGTCATTTTTAATTGACTTTTATCGAGGGCATTGGTTTTTCATTATGTATGTGTGTGTGTGTGTGTGTGTGTGTGTTGTTATTTGTTATACATTGGAGTTCCTGGTCCACGGAACAAAGGGCCGAGCTGGCTGCGAACGGCGGCAGACTTATGACCATCATTTGTGCCATGATGGCGAGGCTAAACAAAAATGACAGGCGTGATCGCGTAGCAGAGCAGCCATGATATGAACGGACATGAACGGACATGAACGGACATGAGCTTGGACTTGAACATGCCATTATTTTACACAGCGCTCGCTGGGTCATTAGCGTGTGGCCAGAAACGAGTAGCCAACTGGCTGGCTGGCTGGCTGGCTGGCTGGTGTTGGCCAAAATTCCTTAGTTACTTACTTACCTGGCCAACAGATACCGTCGCAGATTTATGTGCGGCTATTCATCAAGCCCATGCGGCAGGCAATGAAGTTTGATTGCCACTTGGGGCAGACCAAAATTTATGCTAACTGCTCATCTGAAGTGGCATTCAATTTGCAATTTTTTGCAATTGCCTGCCAAAAAGTTGAGATTGAAATTTGCTCAAAATATGTGCGGCAATATGGCTACTCCTCCTCCTTTGGTTGTGTGTGGCAGCTCATTAACTATACAGATAATTAAGTTAATTAAGCCCAAGCTACAAATTCTTAATTAGCGTCTTAAATTTGTATAATTATTTTCATTATATTCGAATAATAACAGCCTCTAAAAAAGCAATTTTAGCCTTTAATTTGACCAATTTGTGCCCAAATCAGCTTTTGGTGTTTTCAAGGCATGCATAAAAATTCTAGAAAAATTCAAAATAAAGTGCATAATTATTAATTTTTAAAATTGATCAAATTGAGTTGCTGTGTCAAAGTGTCAAAGTGTCAAATGAAGCGATTTGGAAAGCATCTGCTGGATAACTGGTGATAACTGGCAAGGATACTCTGTCATATTTGTGCCAGGATGTGGTATGCGATGATGGCACTTATTCTGTCAAAGTTATGTCATTGCCTGGCTAATGTGCTCATCAGTGCCACATGCGCTTTTGGGGCACCATGTGGCAACCAGTGACACTGCTACTGAAAGGCAGGCAATGCTTTTTTTTTTTTTTTTTTTTTTTACTGGACTTGACAAATTGATGGGCCAAAATGTTTGGTTAGCACATTTACACTTGAGGTGCACTTTTGCAAACAAAACGAGGCCTTTTTTTCTATATATATTTGTGAGTCTGTGTGTGTGGAAATAAATGTGAATTTTTAACCGACTGTGTAATACTCTTATTTTAAGTTATGAAACTGCTATTTTCTCTTAATCTGTGTTTATTAAACATTTTCCTGATTTTTAAGCAACCTATTTTTGGAATTTGACAATTAAATGTATTAAATTGTGAATTTTATGTACACATTTTTATACGAACTGATGGAAAAACATTGGAAAAATATATTTGTTATATTATGTCAGAAAAAATACCAAAATTAATAAAAGTATTGTTCGATTTGAAAAATAGGAAAAGTCTTTGCTGCCTACTGAAAAATATGGCTATATTTCAAGTTGCAACAACATGAGATGCAACAGGTTCCCTGCGGCTAACTGTCAAAAATGAAGTGGCAACAACAATATGAAATAAACTGAAAAAAAACACGAATATTTCCAAGTATTGTGAGCTTTATAAAAAGTTCTCTGATTCATCCATTTGACAGCTGTGGGATATAAGAATCTGATTCGGTGGGCTGCAGTAAAAAAATAGTTTGCCTCAAAAAAACCCCTTTTTATTAATTATTTAAAATTTATTATTATTTAAAATGGATGCTGTTTTTCTGTGTGTTACTTAAAGATGTTTAATTTCAGCATTTTTAGTAATAGTCATTAATATTTGAAGATATCCCATAAATAAACATTTTGGATAACTTACGCAAAATTTCATTTTGTTTTTCATTATTAGGAAAAATCGAAACAATTTTTACGTATTTTGTTCGAATTAACTTTTCCAGTTCATTTCCAGCCCACTCGGCGACTTTGGACGGAAAAAAAATGTGAAATTTGTGGCATATCCTGGCAAAGGATATGCGTTCCATCAATTGTTCGCGTGACTTGCTCAATTTCCTACACAATTGGCATATGACACGTGAAGGGAAACAAATATTGCTAATCACTTCATCAGTTCTATTAAAAATAACAGTAATCAGTACTCCCCTGGGCATTTCCTGTACATTTCCTGTTAATTTAAAGTCATTTTTAATTTGTTTATTTGGGGATCTAATTAGTTTTATTCCTTCATTCATCATTCTGGCACAAAAGTGCTGAAAAATGCTTTCATCACTGAAACCTATCAAAAGACATTTTCAATTATTAATTGAGCAACAAAATCCATTTGGACTGCCACAAAATGTGGATTGGAATAAGGCTTACATTTTGTACTGGCCAAAATAAAGCAATATCATTTGCATTTCTTATGATTGCACTTTTAAATTTAAATCCAATTTTAATCTGCCAGTAAAAGCTAAGAATTATTTGTCTTTGAAATTGACAGAAGATGAGAATTGGAATTACAGCCGTACTTACTACCATATGTAAATATGTATATATATACAAATAAAACTTGGCTTAAATTTCATGCACGTATCAAGGCCACAAACAAGGACATTGATATAGACAAAAAAGCAATTAGTTGATGTAATTACTGACTCTGACCATTTTGGGGGGAGTAAGTGAATTCAAACACAACGAATTTTTTTTTTTTTTTTTTTTTCTGGTTTTCATAAAAGTCAACAAATTCATGCAGCATTTTTGTTGTGCTTTAGAAACGCTGTGTGTGTGTGCGTGTGTGGGTGTGTGAGGGTGTGTGTGGGTGTGTGTGTTGCTGGGACATGTGCACTGCATTTGCATTTGCATTTCAATGTGCACGTATTGTGCCCGGAGCGCAAGTGAGACGGTCACAGAATACTCCGATGCATATGCCTGAAAAAGCTGACAAAGCTGACAAAGGACAACAACCAAAAACAGCAAAATTCAATACAATAAACATGAATTGGATTTTCGGCACATACATATGTAAGATCTCAAGGTTAGTGTTGCACCGATTCGTTCCCTCCAAGTTCAATTGATGATCAGCTTTAAGTTAAACTTGGTTAATTGTTTATTTCTTAAGTTCCTTCATTTAGTTTGAGTACAAAATTATTTGTTAATTGCAAACGATTGGGGATGAAATTATTGTTTAAGCCACTTAGAGAGTTCGTGCATTACCAAGCCAAATTCTGAACTAGTTAACTGAATTGAACAATAAAGTCCAACTCTGGCGGCTATCTGCATGATTGCAGACAACAGGCCCCAATTGCAGACGCTTCGCCATAGCTAAGCCCAATGCACAAAATGCCCAATTTGGTGAGCCCCAGTTACGGGCATGCAATAACCCAAACGAACAAGCCAACCAACCAACATGGCCAACATCCCAGCAGCCCAAAACACACCCATCATCCAGTCAAGCCACCAACTGTCCGAGTGGCGCCCACATCGCCCACATCGCACGCATTTGCAATTTAAACTGAATGCGCATAAATTAGTGGTATTGCCGAACTTACCAGCAACTACGAACACAACAACAACAACAACAAGAACAACAAGAACAACAAACAACAACAACAACCACAAACTACAACAGCAACAAACATCAGCCACAGCACCCATGTGACAATTGCACATGCAGACAGCAGTCACAAATACAGAGTGGGGCAGACAGAGATAGAGAGAGAGAGAGAGACTGAAAGAGAGAGAGAGAGAGAGAGCAATTGAAAGAGAAATAATTCTTGGTAGGTGCTCAAAATGCAGTTATACAACACTTGACCCCCACTAATAGCTATACTCAATTCATAGCTCAAGTCAAGCAAAACTCAACAAGAGGAAAAAGCGGCTTTTTTAAGTGTAGAAAATAAAAAAAAAACAGCAACAAAAAAAAAAAAAAAAAATTAAACTAATAAATAAATAAAACTTATTTTAAAGCACGATTTTCCATAATTACTTGTGACACAAATGCCACAAAATCAGTTTCCATTGCATTGAAGGGGCAAGTTTTTTTTTATTTTTTTTTTTTTTTTTAAATGTAGTATTTATTGCATTAGAAATTCAGGAATTCTGGGAACCTGCCAATGCAAATTAATATATCAACAAAACTTGGAATTATTATGTTTTTGTGACCATTCCAGCACTTCCCAAAACCCAGTGAATTAATGCTAAGCAATTAATTTAGTTAAGCTGGTTAATTCGTTGCATGCAACATACGTTTATTTGTACATACATACGTAAGTCTTCATAAAAATACATACATGTACATAATTTTCTTTAATGAGCGTAATTTGCTTAACATTTATGTAAAGCTATTTAAATTCATGGTTGACAGAGTTCAATAATATTTTTAATTGTTTCCATTCATTAATTCCTATCTGTTGCCATCGCTTTTAGCCTGAAGAAATTCTGTCTTTTTATTACTTTTGCTGGCAACAACCGTTTCGCAAAAAATATATATTGCTTTAATCATACAGTGAAAATTTGTATATATACATTGAGATCATTCATGGGCAGTCCACAAAATTCGTCTCAAATGATAAGTATTATATTTTGTAACCTTACCCAAATAAATAATCAATATAATCAGAATTAAAAACACACTAAATATTATGTAATTTCCATTATTTTTTTATAAAAAATAAGAATTTTTATAATTAATTTCTTTTATTCTATACAAATAAAATGAAAAACAATAAATATTTAAAAAATAAAATTGATTTAAGCATGGCGAATTTTTGAAATTCAAGACGAGCACTTTTGATATATTTATGATTCATGGAATATTTGTAAATATAACTCCAAGTTGCAAAGCGGCCCTCTTTTGATGTGCGTGCCACACCATGGGGGCAATCCATATATTCAAAGTGCGCGTTGCAATTGCATTGCAATTTGCGATGATAAATTTAATTGGATGGGAAGGAAACGCAGCGATGTTTTTGCACCTGAGTGGATTGGAGGCTTATCCGAGTACTTCCTTATTGTTGGCCAGGAGCTGAACATTTTTGAGGCCAGGCCAGGCCAGGCCAGGCCAGGCAATTCATGCAAGTAAGCCAATTTGTGTCTGAAGTGAACTGAAATGTAGATTAATGAGTGTTATTCAATTATGTAGCTGGTTTTTTATTTTTATTTTTATTTATCGGTCAAGGCAAAACAGCCATGTGGCAACAATTTGAGGCATCTCTTGCGGCATTCGCACGTCGTTGTCAATGTTCAAGGTAATTTGCGGAAAGGCGTTGAAGCTGAATGAAAAATACTCAATCCTGACTCGGAGCTGTCTCACTTTGTTAAGAATGTTTTGTGGAATGCCAGCAACTAGAGAAATGTTTGGTCAAACTGACAAACCGAACTGAAACTGACAGCAACTGGCAACCGTAAAAACTTAATGCCAAACATTTTCACACTCCAAATGTGGCAATGAGGCCATTCCCATTTTGCGCATCATAAATCTATGGGTTTGACTGCTTTCCTCAGCACCCTGCACCCATCACCCCGCACCCGGTTTCAAATCAGTTGAATTTACGACCTCAACTTAGCGCGTTCCGTTATTCTGTCCAAAGGATTCCGCATACAGATAAATTCGCGTTTTCATTATGATTTCCATTTCCATTGAGCATTTGAACTTTTGGTTTATAAACTCAATTTTAGCCTTTTGTTTTGCCGCGCAACTTTTTGTTATTGCCAAATTGTTTAATTCTTGCAATTCATTTCGAAAACCCAAAAATTCTTTTATACCCCGTTTACAAAAAAAAGAAATCACTTGGGGGATTTGCATCTTTTTGGCCGATCCAAAATATAATTAAGTCTATTAGAAATCAAATTAAATTTACAAATTTTTAATCCATAAACTTATATTAAAAACTTGTTGTATTTTTGAAAGTAGGTAAACAGAATTTTTTCTAAAACAGGGTATCTTCTATTTGAGCACTTTCTTCTTAAAAAAAACTTTAACTTTTTGCATATAAATAGCCACCATTCAAGAAAATTTAATTATTCCTGTTTGTAATTAGTTTGACGTTTATTAATGATAATAAAATAATCCATTAAATAAATCACCCA
Source organism: Drosophila multiciliata (assembly GCA_037043605.1). Lineage (NCBI taxonomy): Eukaryota > Metazoa > Arthropoda > Insecta > Diptera > Drosophilidae > Drosophila > Drosophila multiciliata. Next base: position 188,413 of record JBAMBF010000592.1, read on the forward strand.
AAATGCATTTCTAAAATGAAATTTCATTAAAACTTTTCAAGAAATCAATTCAAACATTAAGTTTAACATTTCCGCAGTCCAAAGGAAAACTCAGAGTTTTATAATATATATAAATATATAATAAATATATATAAATAATATATAAATAATTTTTGCAATTCCTTTATTGAATATATAAAATAATATAAAATGATATATCTTAAATACAGCTTTTAATTTTAATTATAATTAGTTTTTATTATTTTTATATATATATTCATGTGTATTTTTTTTTATGTATACATTCAATCTTATTGCTGTAAAATAGGGTATTTACTAATCGGCCATTTTACCTGTTCTATATTTAGTTGTTTTGAGTGGCTTCAGAATTGATTTAGTCATATGGAAAATCGTTAAATGAATATTCTGCATTTTGTGCTGCCTAATTTTGGGCGGCTTTAAAGCTGCCTTAAGGCTGCCAATAGCTGCCTTTTCCCCACTTTTCCTCCCCATTGCCCTCCTGTGTGTTGTCGTCGCTGTCGCCTTCAGCTCTTTTGCAATTTCACTGATTAATTGCTGGGGTGTTGTTGTTTAATGTGCTTTTTTTGGTAGCTGTTTTGGTTTTTTTTGTATTTTTTTTGTTTTTTTTTATTTTTTGGATTTTCTGGGTGGTTGGGTGGGGCTTGGTTTGGCTTGGAATGGCCTTGCGGTTGCTTGTGCTCAGCTCTCAGCGCCGACGACGGCTCATCTGTTTTTATTTATGTATTTCATTTATTTAATTCAAACGTTTGCCTCAGTTTCTGTGTTTAGTTTTGGAGTCGCATTTGCATTTTTACTCAAGTCGTCGTCGGTGGCAAGTTGCCTTTGCCGTCGTTTTGGCCATATCTGTGCTCCTTTGGACTGTTTGCTCTTTTGTTGGCACTGGCGTTTTTCTTCATTAAATGCGTTTGAATTAATTTATAATTTGCTGACGCTTATGTATTTATGCCGCCTGCCCTTGGCCTTTTTCATATTGCTGTTGTTGTTGTTGTTGTTGGCGTCGCTTTTCCATAGCCATTTTCACGCCTAACTGTGATTAATTGTCATCGAATTTTCATCGAGTCAGCTAGCTTTGGTTGCTTCAGCTCCTTCAGCTCCTTCTGCTCCATCTGCCCACGCACTCATCTCTCGTTCTTAGCGTAATTGTAATGGCCTCTCATTTTTCTAGTTGTTATTGTTGTTGTTGTTGTTGTTGTTATTGCTTAACGCTTCTTAGGCTTGATATATGGGCTGGCCGAAAGGCTCGCTGATTTTATGGCGACTTTGCTCAATTTCAAAAAATACAAATTTAAATAAAGAAATTCGATTTTCAGCCCGATGAAGTATTCGAAGTTTGTTTTGAAGTTTTCAACGCTAAACTGGAAAATCTTTGGTCACAAATTATAATGCTCCTCAGCAAAATAATCAATATTGTATCGTTTCCGCTAAAGTTTCTCGGATATCTTAGGTAAGCCGAAGTTATATATTATATATATATGTTATATCCGTATTTGGATTACACAACTTAAACTAATCTTTTCAACGATTGCTCCAATGGCAGCTGAATGATTTAGTGGTCCAATTATAATGCTCTAAATAACCAAATTTAAGAAACTTCCTAACATAAGTATATCTTGTAGGATTAATCAGTATATTTTTTTTTTGAAAATTATAGATTTTGGACTATATAGATATATACATAGCGACTAAATAAAATGGTGATTAGGTCCAGGCGCCTCCCTTTTCATAAAAAGCCGAAACAAGAAAACGGAATTAAGTAAAAAAAAAAGATTTCTGAAAAAAAAATAATCCGAAAGGACAATATAAGTATGTATATATGTAGTTTTGTATGTATGTACATTTGGTATGTTTTTAACCAGCTGTCAGAATATGTGTGTGTATTTAAAAGTTTTGTAATTTGTTCTTGTTGCAATTGATTTTGAGTTATTATGTAGATTGTGTGTGTGTGTGTGTGTGTGTGTGTTGTGGGTCTGTCAATATGTCAATATTTGATGAAGATATGTGGTGCAGTTGTGGATATTAGTATTACGGGCGATTTTACGATTGTGGCACTTAATGCACTAAACAATTTCACGTTTGATTGAAAGCAAATAAATTACAGCGTTTGCGTTCAAATCATGCGAAAATAATGCAACCCACTTGAGACTTGCGAACTGCTCTTGTTTGAGTGGTTGTTGTTGTTGGTGGACAAATTAGAGGGCAGTCAAGCGAAAAGTGAGTATACGCACCGTATAACACAGAAATATGCGGTGAATGTGAAGTTAAGCCCTGGGCCACTGAACACACACACACACACAGTTATGTATAAGCCAGCTCGAAAACTCGAACAAAAAAAAAAAAAAAAAAAAAAATTGATATGTACATGTTTGGTTAAAAAATGTTTGTAATTCAAATTAATTCTTATCAGACGTATACACATCAAATTATACAAAAACTGCATGTTAAAAAAAAAAACAACAATTGGTCAAAATGATTTAATATAAAAAGCAACTCAGTTTAAAAACAGTTCCATTGACCAATTAAATATTTTATTTTTAAGATTAAAAAAATGCAAATATTCACATTTGTAAATAAATCTGTCGATACTGAAAACTTGAGCAACTTCAAGTAAGCCGGGTTAAGCCGAACTAATCTCGATTAGCGTGTTTTGGAAATCAGTGAGCGGGCCAAGATGGCTGAGACCCAATTGACAGTTGACGCCTTTCATTCGAGTGCTGAACTCGGCTGATGCTCTTCTTAGATGGCTTGGCTGAAGGTCGCCTCTGGCAGTGCCCAAGGGCCGCACTCGAGTGGCCGTGCGTGGTAAGTGGCAATCAATTGACATTCGTTTGTAATTGCAACAATTGAGATCGCCTTCGTCAGCCAGTTGTGATTGAGTGCCGCCTCTGGCCACTAGAGAGAAATCCTTGATATTTTCTGCATCAGATAACTGGAAATTAGTAGCCAAGCGAAAGCTAGAGAAACTTAACAATTCTTATTTATTGATTTTTTAATAAGTGATTATAATTATGCTAAATATTATTATTATTATTATAGTAATACTTTTTTTTTAAAATGATTTGAGACCACTGTGCGTGGAGCTGGAGTGTTTAGTCCGGCTGTCATTGACAAATGCTGCAGCTGTCGTCAGAGTCCGGCAATGCAACACCTTGGACCAAACACACACACGCACACACAGCACACCCTGGTTAGTATTCACTATTCAAAACTCCTCTCTCTCTCCCTTCACTCCCCTCAGTTCAGCAAAAGGCCAATGTCAAAGTGCAGCAGTGAAGGGAAAAATTGCAATGTGCAAATTGTTGTTGGCAATGTTATTTCCATTCTGCTTCAGCTAGTTTTTCAATTTTGCCTAAAATACTTTGCGGTAACTGTCCGAGCTGTCTAAATGTCCGAGTAGGCGATGCCAACTTGCAGCTGCCACTTGTTTTCACCCAAAATATCAACATTGTTCCATATGTGACATTGTGCCAGCTGTGGCTTCAGGCACCTTCGGAACATTTCATCTCAACTGCAAGGACTTTTTTTTTAAGCACTTCTGTGTCCTGTTTGACTTTTGTCTCCTATATGCTCGTACGTGCTGTCAATTGTTGACCATAAATGCATTTTAATACCCACTCTGAAATTGTAATTGCATTTTAATTACACACGATCCAAGTTGGCCACTTAATGCAATTCCAGTTTGAATCAACATATTCAAATACATTTTCAAATACATATCCGAAACGTGCAAAACAAAATAGTTCATCAATTTATAAGCAAATAAGTAAATCAATTGACTAAAGGCAAATATGCATTTAATTGAATTCTGTAAACATATTGTTTGAAATATATGTGAAATATGTCAACAGAAATAAAGTGTTATTTTTTGTTAATGAAAGTTGGTGTAGCAAAAGCCTAGAAATAAATAAAATTGACAAATGGCAAAAACTGAGTAAATTTAGTTTAAATATTTTTTCCCAAAAAAAAAGCATTTTTATGTGTGGGAAATGTTTGTAACTATATATAACATAATTATAGACTTTCTGGTAGAATTTAGAAAGTAGACAATCGCCTGAATAAACACACAGCAATTTTAATTATATGCACGGCGCATAATTTTGCACATATTCACAAACACACAATTCGCATTCAAAATTCTATTTGAATTTATTCACTTTTATTCATATGCAAAGGTGGGAGACAATACTTTGCAAAATGCACGAAATTACGCAAATACAATTTACATAAGTAAATTGCATAAAATAAACTAGCAAACTGCCAAATCATAGACAATATTTTGATAAACACACACACTTACACACACTCGCACACCCTCGCTTGGTTTATTCATTCGTGTTTAATTAGCGCTGTTAATTGTCCACAATTATAGATTTAAATGTGGCATTTTGCAACTGAATTAAATAGCTTTTGAAAAGCGACATTTAAAACTGAACGAAACAATGAAAATATTGAAAATAATATAATATGAATATTTTTACTATAATCGCACTTTCAATTATTTAATGGGCAATCAAAAATGTTGAACGATTTTCATCTGCTAATAATTATTTGCAAGATGATTCAATAAAAACGATTTGACTATTTAAATAGATTTTAAAAGCGGCATTTCAAACTGAACGAAACAATGAAAATATTTCAAATAATATAATATGAATATTTTTATTATAATCGCACTTTCAATTATTTAATGGACAATCAAAAGTCTGCTAATAATTATTTGCCAGATGATTCAATAAAAACGATTTGACTATTTAAATAGATTTTAAAAAGCGACATTTAAAACTGAACGAAACAATGAAAATATTTAAAATAATATAATGTGAATATTTTTATTATAATCGCACTTTCAATTATTTAATGGGCAATCAAAAATCTGCTAATAATTATTTGCAAGATGATTCAATAAAAACGATTTGACAATGAACATTAATTTTTTCTTAAATTGAGTATTTCATTAATGGCAACTGTAACAGCTGCAAATCTGGCCATATCTTTCACAGTCTGATGGACTGAAAAATGTACAACAAAGCGAAGGCGTCAATAAATAAAGATTTTCAACATTTCAAATGAAATTTATTAAGCGGAACTCAGAACAAATTCACCGTGGAAGAAGGGCGGAGGGGGGGGGGGGGAATGAAATGGCATGGACCAAAATCGAATCACAATTGCCCCAAAATGAGTAACAACAGCCCAGAATAACCAGAATTTGAATAATGAACAAATAAAAATATGGCCAAATAGGACTGACTGACTGATGGGCGTCGTCGATTGCCCGCAGTCGTTGCCAAGGGGTGGGTGAGGGGATGCGGGTGTTTAGACGGCCAAATTGATGAAAATCAAGCTGAAAATGTTTTTACTTTGTGCTTTAACGCAAATTGACCGTCCGAAAAGCTGCAACTTTAATGCTCTAAACTGTTGTTTGGGAATAAACACATACCAAGGGCATTCCCAAAAGTTTGACACACACACACACACACATGTACGCAGCTAGAGAAGTACTTTTGTACACACAGACAGCTGTAATTCCCTGTTGACGCAAAATGCACAGAAAAATATTTGCACAAGAAAAAATGGTGGTATTTGCCAGGCCGAAAATGTACATACACTGATAAAATAAATTGAATAAATACTATATATATATATATATATATATATGTACATACACTGATAAAATAAATTGAATAAATAGTATATATATATATATATATATATATATATATTAAAGTGCCCAAATGGAAAGATTTGGTTATATCTAAAATACATTCATCTGCCAGCTACGTATTTATACTTAATAAAATAAAAAATAAATAAAAAAAATAATAATAAAATAAAATAATAAAATAACTCCGATTTTTAGTAATTTAATTTTAGATTTTTTAACTTTTTAGCCAACTAATCACTAATCATTAAACCTGGTCGAGATTAGTGCGGGTCAAAAGGGTAGATAAATGAAAAAAAAAAACTTTAATGTTTGTAAATGCTTTTCATTAAGATATTATGTCAAAGGTCACCAAGTAACACACATTTACACACACATAAGAATAGAGAGATAGAGTAAGAGAGAGAAAGAGACAGAGATATAAAGAGAGGGAGTGAGCGATGATCAAAACACTTCCAGCTATTTTCATAAATATTTCATTCGTGCCATTTGGGTTTGTTGTGTGGCTATAAAGTTATTTGGGCTGGGAACGGTCATGGCTAACAGTACAACGCACGTACGTACATATTTGTATCTATGTATGTATGTGAAAAATTATGCTATTAAAACTTTATCCAGCGAATAACAGCAACAAAGTCTGAGAAGTTACCAAACATTCAAGCCACTGGTAAACGGTCTAAACACACGGCTAAAGATACAAAAAAAAAACACACAAATGCTCACATACACTCTAAAAAAAAAAGTTGCTCAAAAATGCAAAGAATGCAAAATTGTCTTAATCTAAAAAATTTTTTTAATATTTTTTAAAAATTATTTAGAGTACAACAAAAAAATGTTTAATATTCAGTGTCAATTTCGAAACCTACGGCAATTTTTTGCCAAGTGTACATTTCGGGGGCAGTTGGTGAACTTCGGCAGTTACAAAACTTTTGAAAATTTTTGCATCAACAAAAAAATAGCACCAGAGGCACTTCAATGCCCAACTCAGATTTGAACTCGAAAATACTTGAAGTTATCGATTCGAAAACAGAAACAGATGTGTTTTGATCTGCTGATACAGATATATAAATCGATGCGTATTGGAGTATTTTCCTAGCATTCTGCGATTTGAAAAAATGAGCTTTTAATCGGGTTTAAGTATTTTCCGAGCATTCTGCGATTCAAGTTTGAAAAAATGAGATTTTAATCAGGCTTTATCGATTTGGGAGAGACCCCAATTTTTACAATTCCATATTTTTCAAGGACTGATTATTATCGATATTAGAGCATAACTGTAAAGTTTTCTTTTTAAATTGAAAACTTGATTTTTATAGTTTTAATTGACGGACAAATTAAAGCGAATAAAATTCATTTTACATTTGATGCACCCAAATTTTGGAATGTTGCAGCAATATCAGCATTGTGGTTGCAACCACAACCGAATTCGCAACGGTGCCGTTCTCCTCATATGCCAAAAATAAAGCACTTTTGTCAAATGCCATCAGGGGAGATCAGTTTTTCATCATCTGGCAGCTGGCGATGGACTGGAAGTGGCAGTGATGGTTATCACTGTGGTTGTGCGGCTGTGGTTGCAACCACATTTCGTTAGTCTATGTTGCATGTTCAGATATGCCGCATATCGATGGACAAATGGCTGACAGCAATACGAGAACAGAAATATTTATGGACATCTAATTTGAATTTGTTTTTGTATTTGCATATTTTGAAACGACAAAAAACACTTGAATATTTCAAAATTAACAACATTTATTGAAATTGTGAAAATAAATCAAATCGAGGTATTAGTCCATATATTTACAGTTATTCGTAGCTCCCAGCTAAATTATCAATATTTGGCATTTTCAGTGAGATTCATTTGAAACATGAATTGACTTTGACCAAATACAAATTGTGATTTGTGGCAAGAGTTTATTGGCAGCGAACCAGCCCAAAGCACAACAACAATATGGGAATTTTGGGCAACAAGATTTACACTACAATAAAACCCCAAAATCGCTTTGCACGTGCTTTGTTTTCGTTACAAAATGAGAGAGAGAGAGAGGGAGTGAGAGAAAGAGAGAGAGGGAGTTTACCCGTTAGCTCAAAAAAATAAAAAAAAAAAAAAGCAATGTGTCCTGTGTTGCTCTGCTGCTAAGTTGGCCATTTGCTGATTGCGACCGCACTATTTTGGCCCGGTCTGGCATATAAATTGACTGAGAAACCCGAAAAACCCATATCCAAAACCAAAAAGCAAGCGTTGCCCAATAGTTAAGGGTCTCGACTTGACTTTGTATGCGAGCAGATTTGGATTTCAATTCAATTGCATTGAGTGGCTGAGTGGCGTGTGCTTGTAATCCTGTCCAGACTAAGCCCCAGATTAGGCCCAAGCTATGTGTGTGTGTGTGTGTGCCCATTTAACCATTTGCCAGCCGATGACTTTTTACTGTCGACATGTGCGCACCGCACTTAATTGATGCAATGCACTTGAGCTCAGCCCGACATAACTTTGCTTTTAGGCCTCGCAGAGGCGTCAACATAAACTGGCAACAATTCGGCCTACAAAAAAACCAAGTTAAGTGAAATCAAAAAATAGGGCACCCTCTACAAAAAGGAAATAGTAGAAAGCATGACAGTCAAGTTGCTGGAGCGAAAAAAAAGGACATCAGGAAGGAAGGAAGGACTTGCGCGCTAAGCGTTGCTCATACGCCTTGTTGGCCACTCGGCGTGTGCGTTAATCCTTCTTGTTGGCCAAAAAATACAAATGTGTTAATACGAGCAACGCCGTTAACACGTTAACACAAAGGCATTGGGCACAGATTTATTGCAATAGGAATATAAATATTGTATGTATATAACTATATATATATATATTCTTAATCCGCATAAATCCGCCCGTCAGCTCTCTTATTTTTGATCGACTGTCCATGGCCAATAATTTTATTGACTTGTTGATTTTAGACAAAATATATTTGCTGACAAAATATAATTTTTTCTTTCTATGCGTTGGAAAAATACCCTGGAAACTGGCGCAACTGTGAGCAATGGAAACACTTGGCTACAGGGTATCGAGCTAGTCGAGCTGTTAGGGCAAGTGTCTGCTTAACTGTTTTGATTGATGTGGTGTTTTTAATGCCACATGGATTATTCAGCATCAGCTGTTCAAAGTGTGGATACCCCAATATTATTATTATTTAACGACAATTTAATTGGATTACCACATGCAAAAATGTAAGTAGGAAATTTGCAGTGTTCGCTTTTGGGGCTTAGAATAACAACGCCGTCAAACTATCACGCATGCCACTTGTGGCCCAGCCACCCCAAGCCCAGCACCAAATGCCGTTGGCATTGAACCCAGTTTGGTGTTCACGCCATTGGCGACGACAGCCGCCGGCATGTTCATATTGTGCCTCGAGAGAGACTGTGCTCAAGTTCCGCCACTTGCCGCCCCCTTGTTCAATGGTTTGTGGTCTCCATGTTGGATGGCCAAAGTAGACGTTAGTTTTTTTTTTTTTTGGTTTTTTTTTTATGACGTTCGCAAGGTGGCAACATAAAACCGGAAACAATGCAGGCCACGGCAAAGCCAAAGGCAAAGACAAGGGCAACGACAACGACAACTCCGACGGACTACTCCTCGCTCTGACGTAAACTGAAATGTAAATGAAACTGTTTCAATGTGTCCTGTCTGTCCTTTGGCTTGTTGGTCGCGCCGCACTAAGCCCGTAGGAGTTAAATGGGTGCGGATGTTGTGCCCGATGCTTGTCTTCAACTGCGTCAACGCCCAACAAAGAAAATGTCACGGAAATAACTAAGGATTAGATTGATGAGTTTGCTGCTAAGCCAACCAACCGGCTGGCCCAAGCCTCAGACCCCAGCCCCCCTGACCTTGAGCCAGCTCCAGCCCTACACCCGCACACACACACACATACAGCTTGGCAATGTCATAAACTTGTCACCGACACGTGAAACATCACAAGTTAAGGTCCAAAAATGGGGTCTGGAGGAGGGGACTGAGGGGTAGCATAATATTTTGATTATATGGCAACATTAGTTTATTGCGCGGTCGTTTGTGCCATTTCAACATGTGTTATCTTCCACTCCGGCAGCTGTAATTAATTAAATTAGACTTCTTTGGAAGAGTGCGCAGTGCCAAAAAATATATTCTAGGAAAATTAACTTGCAAAAGGGGAGAAATATACGTTGACAACAACAGCAACAACAACAACAACAAGACACCCTTGACAAGGTCGTTCATATGCATACATATGTTATTTTTGAGTGTCCATGTGTCCACACACACACACACACACACATATATATATTTATATATGTACACAGGCCAGAAATATAAACATGAAAACCAACAATCTACTAGAAACATCATTTTAATACACTGCCACAAAAATATTACGTAAATGCAACATAATATAAAAGTTAGAAAAATTATATAATTTTATTAAATTTAAGTACACTTAACTTAACACATCCTTCATAATAGAAAATTAGCCTAAAAACTATAAATAAATTGTTGCAATAATAAATTGTAAAAATACAATTAGTAAATGATAATAAATAATAATAAATAAATAAATCGAAAAATTATAAAATATTATTAAATTTAATTACACTCAACTTAACACATCCTTCATAAATAGAAAATAAGCCTGAAAACTATAAATAAATTGTTGCAATAATAAATTAAAAATACAATTAGTAAATGATAATAAATAATATTAAATAAATAAATCGAAATATGCTAAAAGTTTGTAAAAGATTTTAAAAATTTATTACAATTTAGTATTTTAAATGTTAGATAAAATAATAATTATAAAGACAATGATAACAAATGGAACCCGGCATAAAAATAATTAAACCAACGATAAATATAATTTTAAAATTAATAATCTATTTGAAAAATACTTGTTTTTTTTGCTTGTGTATATTCATATACGCATGTGTGTGTGTGTGTGTGTATGTGTTAGTGCATATATAATGTTTAACATTATCGCCGACATTTATTAGAAGCAGCTAAGTGAATTTTTTGCTTTTTTTTTGCCCCACACTAAAATTGTTATTTTGTTTTTATTGTTTTTATTACCGTGTTTTTTCCCCCACACATTTGCACCCTTTACTCGGCTGAGTATCTGTATTTAAATATGCATGTGTGTGTGTGTGTGTGTGTGTGTGGTCTACTTATTTAGTAGGTGTCTCTGCCTTTGTCACGTTTAACCGGCCCAGTTTGTGAGCCTTATGAAGCATTTTGGGTTCCATAGTTTTATGGTAAATTATTGTCATAATTAATAATTTAATTAAAACACACATATATATGAAAGTAATTTCATAATTTAGAAACTTTAATCCGACATGGAAATATTTCATACTCAATTGAGAAACTCGTTAAAAAATGTTTTTATTATTGTTTTTAATTATGTTTTTGTTTTTTTTCTTTTTTATGTGTACAACATCAATTCCAAAAACAGATAATCCTCGAATCGCTATACACAAATTGTTAATTCATATATATATATATATATATGTGTATGTGTATATATTAAGGCGCAGTTATTGTCTGTTCAGGCCATGAATCATGGGGCAGGCCCGCACAGCCTGTGTGCCACTGCGGACGGAAGAGCCCATGTGGCACGTCTATTAAGCACTTTTAATGTATTTTGATTGCATATTTTTTGTGAGTTATGACTTCAACATATGCGCATAAATTTGAGAGGGAGGGCAGCAGAGCAGAGGGGGAATCGTCAGCACAAATATTTAGCTACTCAAATGCCAACTAGTCGCAGGGATAATTATTCATATTTACCAACTGAACGAGTGGCACAAGGGACACGCCATAAGTGGACACGCTGCTCCCCCATAAGAACTATAACAAGGTGTGCCTAATGTGTGTGTTGCCCAACCAATCCCGTTCCCAGTCCCATTCCAGCTTAAAAGATCATTTACCTTCACAATTGTTTATTAAAATCGACATTTTGATGGCCTTCCCAATGTTTTGGTGCATACGCCAGATAGTCTGGGCTCCGTGATTCGAATCCGTTGACTGCGCTTCCGTTGCTTTGTGTGGAGTGGAGGCCAGAGTTGTAGTCATTATGACGCTGTGTTTCCTGTCCCTGGCGCCGTTGTCGTTGTCGTTGCCTCTGTCAGGATGGTGCGTGGTGGTTGCCAATTGGATGGGTTGCAAGTCATCACCTGCCTACCAGAGCCAGAGCCAAAGCCAAAGTCAACAGCGTTAGCGACACTCTGCCACGTTCCGAAGCACACAGACGGACGGATGGACGGACGGACGGACGGATGGACGGACGGACAGAAGGACAGACATACGGACGGACGGACAACAATGCACAATTGAGATTGTAGTCATCCAGCTCATCATATTCTTTGTTATCCGCCCAAGGCTCGGATTCGTTTCGTTACGTTTCGCTTCGTTTTGCGGAGGACCATATCGAAGCAGAGCACAAGGGATGCATCCCTTTTGGTTTGGCCACGTCCAAGTCATTATCATTATTATCGGCACAATGCCTCATCGCCTTGTTATTAAGCATAATTATTGGTTGCAATTTAACATTTTGCTATTTCAATTCAATTGCCCCCATTATTATTTATTGTTGCACTTAAATTAAGTGCATTTCACATATATTTCTGAGTAATTTGTGCCAACATTTCCATAAAATCTTAATTCGAAGAATATACATATTTACTTAACAAACTGCATAATTACACATAAAATTTGATATTAATTGGGAAATCATCATTATAATTCTTGTGATATTTATTGTTTAAATATAAATCCCATTTGTAGACTCAACCATTTTAAACCTATAAAAATTTCATTAAAATATAAATATATTGAAATAAATATTATTTTCAATGCTTTTTCATGCCTGTTAAATTTATTTTCAATTTAGCAAAAATATCATAGAAAAAATCGTTATTAATTTGGAAATCATTATTATAATTATTGTGATATTTATTGCTTAAATATAAATCCCATTTGTAGACTCAACCATTTTAAGCAAGTGTTGCAACCATCAGATGTTTAGCTATAAATATTTAATTAAAATATTATTTTTCATGCGTGTTAAATTTATTTTCAATATAGCACAAATATCATAGAAAAAATCGTTATTAATTTGGAAATCATTATTAGAATTCTTGTGATATTTATTGTTTAAATATAAATTCCATTTGATTGTAGACTCAACCATTTTAAACCTATAAAAATTTAATTAAAATATAAATATATTGAAATAAATATTATTTTCAATGCTTTTTCATGCCTGTTAAATTTATTTTCAATTTAGCAAAAATATCATAGAAAAAATCGTTATTAATTTGGAAATCATTATTATAATTATTGTGATATTTATTGCTTAAATATAAATCCCATTTGTAGACTCAACCATTTTAAGCAAGTGTTGCAACCATCAGATGTTTAGCTATAAATATTTAATTAAAATATTATTTTTCATGCGTGTTAAATTTATTTTCAATATAGCACAAATATCATAGAAAAAATCGTTATTAATTTGGAAATCATTATTAGAATTCTTGTGATATTTATTGTTTAAATATAAATTCCATTTGATTGTAGACTCAACCATTTTAAACCTATAAAAATTTAATTAAAATATAAATATATTGAAATAAATATTATTTTCAATGCTTTTTCATGCCTGTTAAATTTATTTTCAATTTAGCAAAAATATCATAGAAAAAAGCTTTGGTAATTTTGACAGAAGAAATCGTCGAGTTATTTGCTGTCTGTGGAATTCTCTGGGATTCTCACATTGTATGTTTTGTAATTTGGGTGAAAATGTAACAAAATTTAATACTCATAAAACCCAAAAAGCAGACGAATTAGAGGCAAGGCAATAGCAGAGGGAACAAAGCGTTGCATGCAACCAACTAGAAGACAATGTGTAAAGCAAAAACTTGGGCATAATGAAGAAAACAAGGTAGAGGAACAGAGATGGCAGCGGGAAGGGGGCGTGATTGGGGCATGTTCGAGGGCGTGGGCGTGGCATGGCGTGGCGTTTGCCGAATTACGCTAGACAAAGTTGAAATGCAATTGAAAAGTTTTGCGGAAAGTAGCAACTACTCTATATGCATATTGGGCTAAGGGATAAAGTGTGGCGGGAAAGAAAGTGATTGACAGAGAGAAAGAGAGAGAGAGAGGGAGAGGGAGAAGGAAGAACACAAGAAATGTCATAAATGTTGACTGAGTACTTTGGGCACATCCCAGCAAAGTCGCTAAATTCATATGTTGGAACAAGTTTATTGGGGGCAACCATTTTGGGTCTGATGTGTGTGCGAAATTCATTTGAAACTGAAGAGTCGACAGCAGCGCTATGAGGCAAAGCTGTGTTGCAAGATAAGGCCACTCAGTTGGAGGATAGTGGGGGGGGTGTGAGGATTGGGGTTTCGGTTGGTGCGAAACTTTCACAACCGGACAAGTTGAACAAAAGTCTTAACATATTTTCATAATCCAAAAGTTTAGCACAAATGCGACTTAATTGTTGCAACGCGTTGCTTGTTCTCTCTTTACTTTTGGGCTAGTTGCAGTTGTTGTTGTTATTGTTGTTGTTGTTGTTGTTGCTGCTGCTGCTTATTCAACTTTTGCTACTCTTTTTAATCACTTAATAAAGCGCGGCAACATCATCAACAGCAAATTCATTTGGGTTTTCAACTTGCCAACGCTTTTACAACAACAACAACACCAACAACAACAGCTACAACAACAACAACAACAACAACAACATCAGTTAACAGTCAGCAGTCAGCAGTTAGCTACGCTTCAAGGGTGGCCAACTAAACTACTAAGCGGGACTAACAGCGATAAGATGTGAGGGGGGGGCGATGCACACCACCCATGGAGCAACCACATTATGCAGATTTGTGCCCAGAGCACAAACCACCCAAACGGAACAGACAGTAACTTGGCTTATTTGCTATCCTTAATGCGCTTACAGTGAAACTGAGCTGCCAAATGCTTGCTGACTTTTCCTTGGCTTTTCGCTGGTTTATGCATAAACCAATTAAATAATCTGGCTTATTATATTTTTCATTAATTCGACGCTAAATTAAAATTCATATTTTTAGCTGAATGACTTAATGAAAAACTTTAGTAAAATGAAACTGCTCATTTGGGTTGTTGAGGTGACAAAATTGAGAATGCACTAAAATAATTCATTTTTTTTTTTAACTTGAGTTTGTATATAAATAAATATTTTTATTTTGAATTTTTTATAACACTTTTAAGTAAATTGCTAATGAATAAAAATATAATTAATAGAATATAATAAAAAATAATATAATAATAGAATATAATATAATAAAAACAACTTAAAATTTAAAGTCGTATTTTATCCATGCTTTTTGTGGCATTTTTGATATGTGTTTAGTTATTACAAAAAAAAAAATATATATATATATATATATATATATACATTTGCGAGTTGTTTTGACAACCTATATATTTATATATATATATATATATATATATATATATATATATATATATATAAATACCAAATTACTATTTCTTCTTGTTATTCTTTCTTTAATTTGTTTCCATATTTGTGGCATCCGCCTGCGTCACGCCTCGCCTAGCACCAAATAGGTTTTATGAACATTCAATCAATTTTTTTTTTTTTTTTTGCTCAACAACAGTAATAATAACAGCAGCATCAAGCGGCAAGGACAGCCAAAAATTGATGACAGTCGCTTGTTGCAGTCGATGTTGTTTTTGGGGCACAGAATTCATAAGTTTTTATGTCTTCATTTTTGGCAGGCGCCGCAAATCACAATGTCTGTATATAAATATATATATATATATATATTTAACACAAATGCCCTTTTAGGCGTAAACAATGTTACGTAGACGTAATAAATACGGACATTATGACAAGAACAGGAGAACAGCGGCAGCAACAACATTTGCAGCAGCCTCACCAAAAGCCGCAAAACTGAGGCATTAATGCCACAAATTTCGACACAAATGTGACACAAATGTCACACAGACTCATTGATTTCTTCGAATAAGGACATACACACAAGCACACACACACTCGCACACACACACGTACACCATCGAAGGCAAAGATGCGAATCCTGATTGCTGACAGCTTAGTCACAGTGGGCGCCACAATTTAATTCCAGGGTGCTATAATGGAACACTTTTTGGGGGCAGATAACAGCAAACGTGCAACACATACATATACGAGGGCCAAGCTGTGGCTATTATCGTTGATGCACACTCAAGGACGCAATTAGGTGGACACTAAGCGCAGACTGTGATTCCAAATTGGAGCTCCAGCAATTGGTTAAGTATACGCCCGGAGGTTCAACTCATGTCTAATCACTAATCAGGCAGCTGAAGCGATCCACCAGTTGTTCCAGTTGTTGTTGTTGTTGTTGCATAGGGATTGAGCAGTTGTTTGCACATAGCTGCCAATTAATCACATTAATCGTTGAATCGTTATCGTTATCGGTATCGATACATGCACTTAATGAGTAACTCTTCCGACTTCCATAGATCCATTCCGTCTTTTCTATATTTGTGTTGCCATTTGAGTCTCTCGGCTTAAACTTTCATTAAACCAGAATTTTTACTGTAAATATTTAATAATCTTATAAATTAATCGATTGAAACAACTGAACTTTCAATATACGTAATCGGTTCGCCTCTGCCTTGGCCCAATTTTAATTATTTACAATTTTGCAAAGCTGTTAGCAGTCATCGCAAGATAATTGTTGTATTTGAAATGTGTTAATATATATTTTTACCTACACTCAAAGAAGCATACTACACACACACACACACACAGCATACGCACACATACATTTACTCATATTTAGCAATTAGCCATTTATCGTGTTTGATGAATGGGGGTCGGTTAGGTGTGTGTGTGTGTGGGGGGGAGTGGCACTTATGGCGTCAATAACTTAATTTCCACTAAAACGTGATTTAATTAACGATTACTAATATCCTGACCCTTTTTGGCCAGTTCATGGACTGGGTTGCTCCGTATGAAACAATTAAATGAGTTTGCCTGTCGGTTTGAGTTAACAGCCAACTTTATATCGAGTCGGTCGGTCGGGTCTTGCCAAACTTTTTCCCGTTAGCTACGTGCCATTTAATGGGAAGTGAAAGTCAGTTTCTAGGCGTGTGTTAATTGGGCCATATTCAATTTGGATCTACATGAGTACTAAACACGCATCCATAAAACAAATTACATTTGCAGGAGAAATCCTGTTGCGACTGAATTATATTTCATGTTTATTAATAAATTTTTTAATATTTAAAAGATTTAATTTAATAAAATTAGTTTTATATTTTCCATTAAAAATGCCGACAAAATAGCAAAAAAAAAAAAAAAAAAAAAAAAAAAACAATTAAATATAGCAGCTACGTGGGGGATGACAATGCATCACATAATTTATAGCTCCAGAAAAACATGTTTCCCATCTCCAACTCCATCCCGTCCTTAGCCATGCCTCGCGCACTGCAGGATGCTATTGTCGTTGCGGGACACAGCTGAGAAGTGTGCTATGATTTCCCTTATGTCACCCACCCAACAAGTATCCAAAAGATAATAAATATAGTAAAGCTCTACATTTAATAATAAGAAACTCGACTGTGTATTTTACTGCATATAGCAAATTTTTGAAAGCCCAAAAATTATATCGAGATCCAAGTGCAATTTTTTTTTTGAGATAGATTTTTTAAATTTCAGGGAAAGTTTTTTTTAATGATAAATGTTAGAACTAGTAGAAAAAGTGTGCAGTAAAATAAGTTTGTAATTCTCTAAAAAATTCCTTTTGACAAAGAATACACATTTAATTTTTAGTTTAATCTAATCCAGAATTAAAGATAATTATTAGGTTAATTAAAAATTATTACTTTAAATACTTGTATAATTCAAGGCGATGATTTTTGTTATATTAAAATAAAAGAATAAAAATATAAGTAAAAGTACTTATCAGTTGTGGACTAGCCGTGTTGCAAGTGCCGTTGCAAAGTAATTTAGCCGTCAAATTTGTTTTTATTTTTTATATGGCCAGTTTTTTTATGTGGCTAAGTTTACCCAGTAAACGTCACTAAAATATTTAAGCGATACAAATAAGCCCAAGCTCAAAGCGCTTCTTTAAAGTATTGACTATTTTATGGAATGTAAATTTTCCCTAAATAATATTTATTTGAAAACCATTTCAAGTAGTAATCTAAATGTACATTTAGATTGGAGAATGGACCTTGAAGAGTGGTTGGGGAGGGTCCCCCCCACACATCTAATTTGTTTTGCTATTTCATTTGACTAATTTTTTACATGCAGTAAAACTTTCGCACCAACTTTGTGGCCCAGCGAATCGCGTTAAAATGCACAATGCGGCGTAAACTGCCAGACAACAACATTTACATCTGCCCCACTGCCCCACAGCCCCGCCCTGCACCACTAATAGACGCACTTAAGCGCATTATATCGAAATTACGGTAGTTGCCCGTTTAGTCCTTGCAGCGATGCGCTTGTTCGATCCACAACAGGACATGTCTGGCATGAATATATAAATATATTATATATACATATATGTGTGTACAGTCCAGAGCTAAATCAAATAATTCTTTTTCTGAAATTGTATATCAATTTCACTACTTAGGATCCTTGAATAGCAGATCGATTCATAATGTATTGTATCCATTTTAAATCATCCTCTTAGCTGGCCAAAAACTGCAATTTAATCTTATTTGAATTCACTCCTTGCGAAATACTATTTCCAGTTTCGCTTGAATCCAAGTGGGATTGAATCTTGTGGGAGCAGAGCATTATTAAAATAATGCAATGCATTGAATTGGATCGTTGGATAAGCAAGATTTTATTGACTTGGTGTTAATGAAAATGCAGGTGTAAATCATAGTTTTATTACGCATTTATTTTTCATACATTCCTTACATATATCCATATTTTATCGTTACAAAAAAAATACAGATTTTTTTCGATCATGTTATTATTTTGCATTGATTAAACGTTCATTTACAATTCTCAATATCTGTCTGACATTTTTTGGGGTTTGGTTTCCATTTTTTGGTACTCAAACAATTTTGTTTGTAGTTTGAAATCAGTTTTCTTTCCATTCATTTTCCTTTTACTTCATGAAAATTTTTGCTTGTTTGTTTTTATTTAAAATGTACACCAAAAAAAAAAGTCAGCTATACATTTACATCTAGAATATTTTTGTAATTATCAATTTGCAATTAAGTTTACTTTAAACATTCTTTAATTTTACTTGTGGTTGTTTTTTTTTTATTTTTTGGTTTGTTTGGGACTTTTTGAGTTCAAGCTCAAAATAGCTTCCGCTATACTCACAGTTCTATGAAGGAATTAATATAGCGAACTAACACATTGATAGACAATTATAATATCTCAAGTTCTGTATTCGCCAATCATTTCAATCGCACAATAAAAGACTACATCGTTTTGCAAATATTTAGTGTGGGATTTGTAGCTTTTTGTTCCTTAAGAATCTTTTGATAACAATTTTGTTTTGATATTTTGTATTAAATTTAAACGTCGTTTTTTCCATCATAGATCAATCCATTTCTCATACTTCAGCTAATGAGATTTATTTCATTTTCTCAATCGTCTAGTCTGTGTGGAAATGCTGTCCTGCTTTTCATTAAAGTCACACTGAAATAGTGAATATAATTAATCGTACTTATTCTAAGGCTATGACATGTATTTTTTTCCACTCTATACTTAGTTTTTAGTAATTCACAAAGCAAAAAATATACATTTATTATAACATTGTTTTATACAGTAAACTTGGTACCATGTTTGTTTTTTTTTTGTTTTTTTTTTTTAGTTCTGTGATAGAACAAGACCACAGAAAGAAACAAAAAAAAAAAAAAGACAACACTAAAAGAAAATTCTCTAAAACGAGACTTTTTGTTCACAATTAGTGGTTTCATTGGCTTTTAAATACTCGTATTCTCTAATGACCAAAAGGTTTACTTGTGTTTTTTTTTTGTTCCTTGCGTTGGTAAAATTTGATTTTAACAGTTTATAAAATTTAGATTAAAAAACCATTGTATATACGAATATACTATATACATTTATGTGTAACACTCAGTTATTTATTGATTTTATTAGGCTTAGGCCTTAAAAAATAAATGTGGCATGCAACTGATTTTTGAATAAGTTGCTTTTCCTTTTCTGTTTCACATGCCACAAATCCAATTTTATTTCTTTTATTTTTTTTTTAAATTTGACACTTTTTAATTGGTTTAATGCTGTTCCTTTTTTTTTTTTACAAAGTGTGAATCTTAATATATATATTGGCCATAGCAAGCCGTAAGAAAACTTGAACAAACTGTGAAATTGTTGGAATTGGTTTATTTTCAAATTTATTGGCATTATTTATTTATTAACTTTGCTTTGTTATTTTTATAACTCATTGGATTTTTTGTTAAGAAACTTCACATTCATTTAGCCAAACTGCCTCAGAGTAAGCATCTTTTATTGAAAACCGTGATATGAGCCAGTACTTATTGAAGTTGTTGTCTTTTGGGTTTGTTGGTAGGTATTATTTGTATTATTATTATTATTATTATTATTTGTATTGAAACTGTTGTTGCTGTGTGAAAGATATTAAATACAGTTTCGCTTGGGTGGGTCAAAGTTAAACGTGGGTGAAAATCCTTTTGATTTGCTTGGCATTTCAACAGTTGGCATATTGTCCTGACTCGCTTGGGGAGGGTGTGTGTGTGTGTGTGTGTGTGTGTGTGTGTTTGAGTGGGTGTGCATCATTTGTTTCCAATAGTATTAGTTTAAGTAACAAGAAACCAATCGTAGTTCGAAGGAGAAAAGTAGTTGCTAGTTAGATTTGTAGATCTTTAAGTAGTATTCTTAACATCGATCGTTAAGCATTTAATTTGATTGATTAGTTTGTGTTTTTAAAGTGTGGAGAGGACTAGAAATCTAAGTGTTAATACATAGATAGTTATAGAGCAGTTGTGTGCAAGATTGCAACGCATTTATATTTTTTTTAAATATTTTTGAAGATGTAATCATTCGTAATTATTCCTACTACGGCAACATTTCTCTAAAAATAACACCATATTTGTTTAGCTTTTTCTTACATTGTTAAACACTTATTATTCATCATAACTTAAGTTCTAGTATTATTTAAGTATGATCATTCGTTTTTCATTTATTTTTTATATACGTTTTTTTTATTCAATTAAGACAACATTGATTTTGTTATTGTTTAATGTTTTATTGGGTTGGACACAGTTTTCTAGTGGGACAAATCTTCGAATGTCTTAAGATTTTATGTTAAAATATTTGTATTTAATTTTCTTTTATCAAATGTAGATTTATATTTTTTATTTATGCCTCATAGACCACACTTGGTGCAGTTTCATCTTGAATGTAAATAAGTAAGTATTAAGTAGTTGTAAAATTGAAAGCTTTTTTTTAGGTGTTTCAGCTAAGGTACCAAATTGTTACAGGTTGTCTAAGTGGAATACTTTTGCACTCTTTCTCTCTTGGTTCGGGTTCTCGCGCTCTCTCTCTCTCTCTCTATCTCTTGCTTTCGCTCTTGCGCTTGGGCCAAGGCAGATGGGGGATCTATTGAGAATTGGTGTTGGAAGACTACATCTATGTAAATACATATGCATATAAATATGTATATACATATGTGTATATGTGTAAGTGTGGATGTAGTTTGTAGTTTGTAGTTGTTAAAAAGGATCAAATCAATTATTCAAAGGACTCTAGTTCCAATTGTTTACCCAGTTCGGCTCAATTGAGTATTTTGAATATCCATTGTTTTTAAATAATAATAAAACTATTTACATTAGTTTAGTTTGGTTGGCTATTTGCTATTGTTTATCGTTTTTCTTCTTCTTTGTTTTTTTTTTTTTTTTTTTTTTTGTTGTGCTAAACATTTAATGCCTAATAGTTGTGAGTGTTCTGCGCCTTATTTCTACTTAAAAAAATACAACGAATCAATATACGTATTCGACAAACATTGTATTCTCATAGTATATTTTTTATCCATAAATACATAGGTTGTTTTTCAATATTCACACATTTACTTATTTATTCTGGAATAATAAGCTACAATATAATGCATTTAGTTAGTTTTCTTCTTTTGTTTTTTTTTACTTTTCTTAGATTTGCTGGTCCAATTTCTGATTTTAAACATTGATTTCATTTGATTTGCTTTGGTTTTTATAACTCATATGTCTTATTGTTTAACACGCAAGTATATAAGTACATGACTAGTAAACTATGTACTATAAGTTGCTATATACATAAATATGTATGTATTTGTTTTTTTTTTATGTATGTAGAGTATACAGGTTGGTCTTAACAGACTTGGAGATTATTGAAAATTTTAATTTGAACAGCAACAACAACAAACAGAAATTCACAATTAGTCATTGTCTTTTGAGCGGTTATACAACAGATATATTGGCTTATCATATTTATTGGCTGACATCCACTGCTCTATTTACTATTTAAATGTGCTGGGTACAATTTTTTAAATCCATTACACCTCAATTTTATTAAGGTTTCGTAAAGTCATTTTGTTTTTTATAGTATGCCCAGTATACGACAAAAAATGCATGTAAAACTGATAGGTTCAGATTCGAAGATTGTGTCTTTAAAAGCACAATCAACCCAAATGCTATAAATTTTTTTTTTTAATACTCTCTTAGAGTGTCATTTTGCAAGTATCGTTCTCGAACCAACTATTTAAAAATAGTTTCTGCTCTGAAATGGAAATCTTTTATTCAGATTATCGGCATATATAGCATTTTGAAATAAACTGATAGCTAAAAAATTGTATCATAGAGGTAAAAAACTTCAGATGATAACAATTTTTTTAATATTCTTACAATACAATAAAAAAAAAAGTATACGGTGTGAAAATTGGGTTCCCCTTCGGTTTTTTTTTTATAAATATAGCATTCCTCTATTTTAGAAATATTTTTTCGTTTGAGTTTTGTGTGTGTTTTGCGTGTTTTGTTTTTGATTTTTGGTTTGGTTAGTCGGTAAATTGTTGGTATAAAGCTTTCGTTACACATGCAGTCAACAGTGAAAATGCTGTTGCATCATTTTTTGGGCTCTCCAAATTCCAAATTGATTCTAATTTGCCCAACTATGTACATGTATGTGAGTGTGCTTGTGTGTGTGTGTGTGTGTGTGTGTGTGTGTGTGTATAATTATGTAGATATCTTTGCTAATTGCATATTGAGTGTTCGTTATTTTCTGGCTTGGCAGTGCGCAGACGTTGTTCGTGTGTGTTGCTGTGTGTGTGTGTGTGTGTGTGCATCACACTGACAAACATAAACACATCCACACTTTAGGCAATAATTTGAATATTTCTGACCATTTCGTAGCTAGTTTGACAATTCGCGTTTCGTATCATTTTCGCATTCGCTTCGCTCACAATTCATGTTGTTGTTATGCAAATTTATGTTGCTTGCATAAACATCTGTGTGTAAGTGTGTGTGCGTATGTGTGTGTGTGTGTGTTTGGGTAAGTATGTTTTGAGTTTTGGCCAGTAGTATTTCAAGCAGTCAGCAGGCAACAGCAACGGGCAGCAGCCAGAGCGGCAGAGAAATCGGCAATAAAAGAAAGAGAAAAGATAGAAAGAGAAAAGGAAGAAGAAGAAGAAGAAGAAGAAAAAGAGCACATATTTTAATTGGCATACACAAATTTTCAATTTCATGCGTCTATTTGTATTTGTATATGTATGTATGTGTTTACATCGCAAAAGAAAACAACGACAAATCATATAGAAAAATAATATATTAAAAGAAGATAAACACAGATAGACTTAGATAGTTATAACGGTTAACAGTTGGCAATTATTGATTCCCATTTATTCTATGTGTGTCTCCGCCAACGGGTCATTCCTCGCCTTTGACAACAAATACACAGAGATACACAAATGCATAAACACACAACATAACGGTATATGCGAGTGTAATAATAAATGAGTAAGGCTACAACAAGGCATACATAAATACATAAATACAGAAATACATAAATACATTTGAGTTTGATTTAATTGAATTCTTAGAATAACACATCTACACCAGGGCGCCAAACCGAAACCTGTCTCTGTTCCGGCTCCAGTTCCGGCTCCGACATGTAAAGTGCGAAGATTATGATTTTCATTTTCATTTTATTTTAAATATATTTTCTGGTATCAATTTCTGTAATTGGATCTTTAATTCCGTATTTAAATCCGGTTTGACACCCCGATCTACACACATTCAAAACTGAAATTTAAGCCTATTTTTCGATTCGTGTGAAAAGTTTGAATTAAAATCATTTTTCTGTTATGTGTTTTAATTAGCAAAAATAACTATAAATATGAGTTTACACTTTTATTTATAAAGCCAATACAAACAGTGTCAATTAAATAGAGGCAAACAAATGTTAGGTTTAAAAAGTGGTAAAAACGAGAAAATTGTCCAAATTGCATTAACCTACACGCACACACACACACCACACACGCATAGACATGCACACTTTCACTCAATAATAACAGCTGACATTTTTTAGGTATTCTTTTTTTTTTTTATCGTTATTGAGCAATTTTTCGGACCTTATTCATTAACTTAACTATTTGATTTTCTTGTTGTTTTATCCCTTGTCCACTCTTCAGTTTGTTTGTTTTTTAGTTTAAAGTAGTTTCAATTTTCATCACAGCTAACGTCGATTTGGGTTTTGGTGATAACTACATTTTTTTTATTTTTTTTTTTTGGTTTCTTTGTTTGCATTTTATTTGATTTCGCCGACTAAAAACTAACGAAAAGGAACAAAATAAAAAAGTAAATCATATTTTTAATTTGATTATTTGCTTTATTTTTTTTTTTTTTTGTTTAGTTTAGGATTAAAATTGCATTATACTGCAGCTTTACTGTTACACATATATAAATATCTATTTAATTATTAAACACTATAACACATTTTACACCTTTTCAACATCAATATAACATACACACCGATTTGGATTTGTTTGATCTTAAACTGAACTATGTGTAATATATATATATATATATATCTATTTTTTTATGTTTTAGAAAAAAAAAACATTCAAGAAAAAAACACATACATATGTATAGGTAAAGTACATTAAACTTAGAAATTAAAACACTTGAGTTGCAATTCAATTTATTATTGTTTATTATAGTATAATAATAATATTATTAATATTATTATTATTATTATTAAGTCCAGCCTGTAGTCTCTTTCTTCGCTACTTTTGCTTCACACAAACGTTTACGAAGTTTGAGCAGAAAGAGCGCAAAGAAATGAATGCTTTTTTCATTTTTACATTTTCTTCTATTTTTGCTATTTTTTCTATTTTTCTATTTTTTGTTTTTCATTTGCTGTATTTTTTGAACCTGCATGCAACATGAAAGATCTCGGAAATACTTATGCTGGTATCAAGGATGTACTCACTGCTGCAGCTGATTAGAGATACGGGTTTTGAACGTTTCAAATAAATGCCTATTAGCAGGAGACGCCCTGCTTGGCCACCGTGTACCAAGTGCTGACCGTAACCAGCGACGGTGAGTCTGGCGTTTGGGGCAGCTCTGTCTGCCCAATGCCTGCCACACGATGATTATTATTGTTCAGCGGTGGCGGCAGCGGCGGTGGCAGCGGAATTGCTGCTGCGGCGGCGGCTGTTGCAGCTGCTGCCTGGACATGTTTGCGATTGTGGCGCTGCCTGTTCTTGTTTTTACTCTTGGCCGGCTTGGATGGCGCTTGACCTTGACCCTGACCCTGACCTTGCACTGACGGGCACAACTGCTGCGGATGATGGAAATGCATTGGCTGCGGCGCATGCAGATCGCGACCCACCTGCGGCCCCACCTGCGGACAACGGAAGCGTATCGCCTGCTCATTGGCTATGCTCAGCTCTGGCCATCTTGGCGGCTTCTGTGAATTTAAATGCTGTTGCGAATGCGGATGCGGATGCGGATGCCGTCGCTGCTTGCTCTTGCTGCGCTGGCGCTGACGTGACTTGGATTTGCGCACTCGCATTGGTGGCAATTGGTGCGACTGCAGCTCCGATTGGGGGCGCTGGCAGTGGCGGCAAATGGATCGACTGCGTGGCGGCATCACCTCCTCGCTGTATTCATAATCATCAAGGTCGCCATCATCTGCATACTCTTCATCAGCGTTATCATTGTCATGCTCCCCATCTGCTTCATTATCCTCCTCATCTCCATCATCTTCATCTTGCTCATACAGCTCCTTATCGTAGTGTCTATGATTCGTTTTGTAGTTGTTTGTTTTTGTTGTTGTTGTTGTTGTTGTTGTTGCACAGGTGTCATCAATGTCAATGACATGGGAACACTTTGCTGCTGCTGCTGCTGATGTTGCATGTTGGCTTGTGCTATGTGTGGCTTGCATTTGTTGCTGTTTCATCTTGTAGTTTGACTTACGTTTCTCATGTTCCGTTTGTTGTTGTTGTTTTTGTTGCTGTTGTTGTTGTTGTTGTTGCCGTTGCTTTTGCTTTTGTTGCTGACTGCGACCACGTTGCCGATGCCTGCGAACCGTGTACTCATCGCCTTTGTCAGTCGGATATGGTCAGAATGCTGTATCAAATACGGACATAGATCTGGATATGGCATCATCATTGCGGCACGCCTCCAAAAACTCCTCCAGCGTCACAACTCCATCCCGATTGATGTCCATTTTCTGTTCAAGTTTCAATCGAACACAAAATTGTATTAGAATAAATTGATATAAATTTATGAAATTTCACAAAATTTCTAATTGCAATTTTAGTTTTCTAATCTATTTATTATATTATATATGTTCTTGATCAGCATCATATCGCCATCTGTCCGATAGTCTGGTAACTAGTTCCTCAGCTATTTTTATCAAAAATAGACTCTATTTTTTTTTTTTTTTTTTTTTTTTTTACCTTATGTTAAATATCTCTGCCAAGAGAAATAGATAAAGAAATGAATTTAGCCAGGATAATACTGACAAATATATAGTTTATCCTGCTACGCATTTGGCTCGCCCCTTTTGGCCCGGCTGCCATCTGGACAGAGACAATATGGGGCATGCAACAGGATGGTAACCGCTAATGACACTGCGTGACTGGCAAACACAATGAGCCAAGACAACAAGTTGGCCAAGCTGGGCAGATAGACAAAGTGACAGTTTCTCCTATTTTCTGGCGCCTGGCTGCCATTCGATGTGCTGTCTTGCGAAATGGCCAACAAAAGAAATACATAATTTGATTTGCATAATGCTGAGTAAATAAGCAGCCAGTTTGAGGCAGGCGCAAATTGAAATTGAATAATTAACATAAGTAATGCGAATCGTTGCGGTCAGTTGCAGAAGTGAATCTTGGTCAAGCGAAGTGAACTGAACCGATACCCGATAGAAGCAACTAGAGGGATGCCACAATTGTGGGCACTCACCTGAAAGATGTGGTCCACCTTGCCCTTGATCTTCTCCTCCTCGGGACACTCGTCGGGCAGGCGACCCATTAGCTCGTATATGGCCGTCACAATGTCAGTCATTTCCTCCCTCGTAATGAAGCCGTCGCCATTGATGTCATAGAGGGAGAAGGTCCAGCGGAGTTTCTCCTCAACCGAGCCGCGCGACAATATCGAGAGTCCTTGAACGAAATCCTGTGCCAAATGAAAAATAGGAAAGTATTAATACGCATTACACGAAGCAAAATAAAACTCTGCCAGTTACAAACAGGTGCGACAGGAAAACAAGACAACGGGCCAAAATCGAATATATGCGTTTAGGAAATTGCCTGTAGGCCACAGACCATTAGCACGTACATGGCTTCAATTACCCGACACCCGACACACCCGACACACCGCCCCCCACCCCCCACACTCTGGTTAGCTACAGCATTGTCCAGATGGAGACTTCCGAAACGCAGACTGCTGCTGGACTGGGCACTCATCTCAGTTCTGTGTGTGACAAATGTGCCCCGATAAGAACTGGCAAGTGGAAAAAGTTGTACAAGTTGTCGCCGCACAGGACTCCTCATCCTGCCCAAAGAGCTCCAAACAAATATAAAAATTTTCCTTCATTTTGCATATTTTCTCACTTTTGTCTTATCTTTTTTTGTTTTTGTTTTTGTATTTGTTTTGCGCTTTGCTTCAGCTATTTTCAGGTTTTGGCCCATTTGGCAAATTGCAGAAAGCGCTAGTCTAATTTATCAATGAGCCAGGGAAAAAATGTTTTTAAAAAAATGGAAGAACATTCGCAGAACTAGTTTCCCGCATTTCCAGTTGCGGACGCTGACAAATGTGTGTTGAAAACACAACCAAAATAAGCTGAATTTTTGTTGCAAGGTGCAGTGTCTGCAACCAATTGAAGAAATAAAAGATGAGGCGGGTAAAAGTTATTATGCATGCTAGCAGGAAATTATATATACAAATTAATAAAAATATTCGAATATCCAATTAAAGCCAGACTCGAAAAAATCTCGATACTTGAAAGGCATTTTAAATACTAAATTTTCTTTGAGCTGCCATTTCTGCCATGTTTTTCTATAAAATTTGTCCAACTTTTAAATTACTTTTTACTCACTAAATTTAAACAAAATTGAACACTTTAAACCAGGGAAAATTTAATATAATTAAAACAGTTTGTTGAATATTTTATTAAAAATTAATATAATTAAAACAGTATGTGGAATATTTTATTATTTTATAAATTCACATACAGCCAAGTAATTTTTATCTTTGTAACTAAATTTCATACATAAATTTGAAATTGTAAGACTTTTGGTATTTGAATAATTCGTGAATGTTTTGAAAGAAAATTGGAAGATTTATAAAATGAATGCAGAACTGATTAGTTTTTGCAAAGTTTCGGTTAGCCGAAAGCATTTTCCATAAATTGGTAACAATTCAAATTGAAAATGGCTTATTTTGTTTATTAATATTTGATGATGATTAAGTAGTGTTGTTTACATTACTTTTTAATTTTCTCACGTCACTTCAGCTGGTTTCGGTTTCGAGTCTGTTGAGGAAGATTGCAAAATTCAACTCAAATCCAGCAAACAATTATTATTTCGCTGACGGCAAAACCAAACCACGTTTTCAATTTAATAAAAGCAACTGTCGTGCGAATCGTGCATAAAACACTTTGCAACAATATGTGGGCTTAATTGAAAAGCGGAAGTCTACTTAGCCAACCATCACTCGACACATACACACACACACACACACGCACACACATAAACACACACACGCAGCTGCACACAAGGCAAGAGCAGCTGAAAGGGAGAGTGGTAAGTGGTAGGGTTTGTGTGTAGGGTGTGTGGTGTGTGTTGTGTGTTGTGTGTTGTAGTGTGCTCATGTACATACACTGAAAAACAAAATGAACTAAAACGATCTAAATAAAATATGCTAGAAAGTTTTAAAATAAAAAACCAGCCCCAAATCAACGACTTTAATTATCAAATTATTTCTATCTTTATGTGATTAATATATTTAAATTTAAATATTAAATAAAATGAAATTGCATATTTTAAAAATCCACTTTCTAAAAAAAACAAAAATTTCAAATTCGTTTTTTGAAGTGTATAAATGTTTACGTTTTCAAGTATGTACATGTTATATATATATGTGGTGAACGTGCCTTGGAATCATTACAATTTTAGGTCATTATTCACAAACGAAAATGGCCAACAGGCAAAAAGGCAAAGGCGAAACCCGCTCATATTTGCCCAGATAAGCGACTGTCTCCTAGTAGCTAAAAGTGTGTGTGTGTGTGTGTGTGTGTGTGTGTGTGTGTGGGTGGGCAACTGCAGCAGTTGTCTGCCTTTTGTTCAGCCTGTGTCTTTGCTTTACCATATTGGCCTTGTGTCTCTTGACTTGGCCATCCCAGTGAGTTGGCGTTAAAATCGCCATAATTCATCGTTTCAATGGCATCGCCAGCCAGTCAGCCAACACGTGCTGCCCTCTCCCACTCCCACTCCCACTCCCTTTGCTGTGTGCCATCTGCGCCATCTTTGCATAGCCAATGGGCGTGGCGTCCCTCACACCGGAAGTGAAGTTCATGTTCGGACGTTGGCAAACAAAGCTGCAAAATTATTTGCAAATTTGCATGCGAAGTTTCTGCCTGGCACACCCGAGAAAGAAAAAAATCCCTGCTACTGCCACACCTCAATCCACTCGGGCACTGACCATCCCCCCCCCCCTCCCCACACACAGCCATTTGCCACGCTTTGCCTGCGCATATTTATTTGATTTCCGTTTGGCTTCTTCGCGCTTTGTTTGCGCCACCAGCACTATTTCTGTTGTTGTTGTTGTTGTTGTTGCTTTGTTTCTCTTTTTTGTTTGTGCCATAGAAATGTTGACAATGACAGCAGCAACAACAACAACAACACTAGCAGCGACAGCTACATGAACACCGCACGTGAAAATAGATTGAGATAGGCGACTGTGCACCACCCGCACCCGCACCCGCACCCCCCCCTATGCGCTTGTCATCCACTTGTGCTGCATTTTATTTCAATTTTGAGACATTTCGCTTTTTTTTTGTTGTTTTTGTTTTTGTTTTTTGTGTGTTTTTTTTTTTGTTGTATTTAGGTTGGCTTTTGTTCGCTCGTTTTGCGCTGCCATTTGGCAGCTTTCCCGCTGCCGGCGAAATACCTAGAGAGGAAGGAAGGAGTCGTCAATGGGCGGAGGGGGGGGAGGGGAAGGTAGTGAACATAAAAATGCCAACAGTTGTTTTCAGCTTGTTTTCTGCACATGGGCAAGATTCCGATTGAAATTTGTTGTTGGCTTCAATATCTAAATTTTGATCAAACGACTGTTCAATCAAGATGACAATGCTGCATATATATTTAATTTATTTACTGCCAATCTGTGTAAGCCAAATGCAATTTAATTTTCTTGTGGCCAATAAACAAGTGCCCCACTTCATGAGACCCTTTCCTTATCCATTTTACATGGCTTGCAAGCAATGCAATCAAATCATTCAAATCAACATATATTTTTTTTAAATCAACATTTGATTTCAATTGAAAAAAAACAATTAGATCAAATTTCAGACATGTTTTCCTTAAACTTGGAAATGTTTTTTTTTAAATAGTTGCAGAATTTTGGCAACTGCCTGATTTGGTAAAACAGGATGTTCCATTAAAGCCAATAATTGATTCGCAGAATCAATGACAGACAGAAAATTGTAAAAAGTTTTGGGCAACGCATTAAAGCAAAATAAAGAATAGGGTATGTGTGTGTGTGTGTGTGTGTGTGTGTGTGTGTAATATAGTTGGTCTTTTCGTATACGTATTATTTAGTTTGGTTTGGCAGCTTTAACAAGAACTTTGCTTATTAAAACTTGCAACTAGTCTGAGTTCCAAAATACTTATCCAAAGCACACAAAACATGTCGACAGATTTTATATTGTTGTTGCTGACTATTAAATCGCAGCCAAATGGAGGAGGAGGAGGAGGAGGAGAGCTGTGGCCCCTTGAAGCATTTTGCAACATCATTTGGGGATGTCAGGCAACGGAGTGGCAGAGGAGCAGACAAGTCGCTTATAATGCCACTCGACTCGTGTCGGGCAGTTTCAACTCAACTGTCAGCCATATTTTATGCTTAAAATGTCCAAAGTAATTTCAGTGTACTTAAGCGCTGTTTGTTGCTCTTTTTGTGCTTGGGGTGTTGTGCGTGTGTGGGGTGGTTGTGGGTGGTTGTGGGTGGTTGTGGGTGCTTTGCCATTTGCCGTCTCAGTCGACTGACCAGTGAGACCGCCCAGCCAAGTACTCTGCAAGTACTCTCCAAGAGAGAGAGAGAGAGAGAGAGAGAGAGAGGAGAGATATGAGAGAGAGAGAGAGAGTATGATAGTACATAATTAAGTACATTAAATTGAATTATTTTCCAAGTACTTGGGCGCATTACAAAGTTACAATTTTCCATTTGCCAGCTTAACTCTTTAATGTTTAGCTCTGAACTGGATTCGGTTCTTAAGTTTTATTCTTATCTCTCTCCCTCTCCCTCTCTCTCTTTGTCTTTCTTGACTTTGTCAGTTCTTAAGTCTTTAAAGAACCTGCTAACTGAAATGCTTTTTTAATGGCTTAAGTTGTCTTTACTTGTGGCAAGACAACTATTTTTAATACCGTGAATAATTGGGGGCAGAATTCACTTTAAGGTTATTTTTGATAATCGCAAATTTGATAACATTATCCAAGTTTCATAAGGATACACAAAAAATGCCAAAATGTATAATTAGCAGTTTCAATAATTTTAATTATATATATTTTATTTTAATGGCATTTCATTTTTTGCTCAGAGTGAAATATATATTTTTAGTTTCGATTGTTGACTACATCAAATCAGGTATAAATAATTTAATAATTAAAATTGTGTGAATAAGGTATTATTTATTTATTAAAATGTATATCAATTATTACCTACCTCAAAGCTGACAATGCCGCTGTGATCCTGATCCAGGGTATTAAATACATAATGTGCGTATAATGTTGGATTTGCTGTAGTTATCGTTATCGTCGTAATTGTTGTGTGTGTGTGTGTGTTTTTTTTATTTATTGTTGTTTGTTGTTTGTTGTAAATGAAAGCAAGAAAAGAGCAGCGTTAAATGTGAGAGTACATTGGTTGGCAGTCAGAACATAAATAAGTTGAAAATACGCTTAAAATACACACTTAAATATAAATTAGTATATTTACATTAATATATATATATATGTATATATATACAACTATCAAATTTGATTACTTGCTATTGATGCGAGAACATTAAAAGCATTTGCAAATGACAGATGCGAGATAAAAACGTGAAAACGAATGAAAAACTTAACAAAAAATGTCAAATGAAAAATTTTGTATTTTGTATTTTGTGTTTTGTATTTTGTGTTTTGTGTTTTTAGGGATGCCAGCTTAAAAATGAAAATGCCACCGCTGCTGTGTCATTATTGGGTGAAAACTTTTATGGGGTTCGACCCGCTTGTCTGCCCTTGCCCTGTGCACTTGTGGCAGGCCACCAACACCGCCGCCATCAAAATGAGAAGAAGAAACACAAAATTGTTGCACGTAAACTTTCTGTCTGTCAGCCGCAAAGTTTTTGTTTATCGTTAAAAGTCAACTTGGCCCCCGAAAAGGGAACTTTCTACGACCCGCTCCACAAATGTGCCCAGCTAATTATGTGTGTGTGTGTGTGTGTGTGTGTGTACTGATAAGTTGACAAATGCTCAGCAAATTGTGCAGCATGTGTGCTTAATCGGATACCATCAAATATGCGGGGTAACCCAAATAAATTTGTAATTCTCTATTTGAGAAAAATAAATACTCGGCAGCTGGATGGCAGAAGCCATTGATTGTAGGACATTTAACTTGTTGGTAACACTCGCTTGTTGTCCCAGTTAACACAAGCAACATTTCCGAGTTGCAATGGTCACTTGACGTGGATGTCCTTATCCTGGCTATAACATTACATTTAGATTATTGCCAAGCAGCGGCACATTTGCACTGTTTATGGTTATGACATGATGTTTGTCTCAACAACTGCAGCTTCCCCCCTCCTCCCCCCCCCACACACATCATGCTTTTCTCGCTTTTTATGGCCACTGAATGTTTACACTTGCCTCGGGGAGTCGGACAAAAAGTGCAGTTCATAAAACGGGAAACTCGTTCATCTTGGCATAGAGCGATTTTTATTGATGTGCTTGCTGCGGCTAAGGGGGGGTTGGTGGTGTATTTGGGGGATTGGATCTGTTGAGGATACTTTCTTGCGGCATCGCGAACTGCCAAAAATGTATTTGTAAAAGTTTATTGTCGCCGTTTTTGATACTTAATGTATTTTTATGTTGCATGACGCATGAGGCACAAACACGCCCACAGTGCACCCACACAGTGGCACAAAGTACACACAGTAAGGTCAAAGCTCAAAGACAAAGAGAGCTTCTGTTGTTGTTGTTGTTTATGTTTTGGCCAAATCAAAAACTGACTGCAAATGTGTCATGTAAAAATTTAAAAAAAAAAAAAACTGGCAGCAAGGAAAATGTATGGAAAACCCAAACGATTTGCGACTGGGCCCCAAAAGTGATAAATCACCAACTTTGATAATGATTTTTTTTTTTTTACATATCTATATATATATATATATATTTTTTCTTGGTTACACTTTCTTTTTGCTTGTGGCTCAGCTGCCACGTTGTGGCCACCCCAGCACCTGCATCACTCACAGCGTTGTGGCAGAGTGGAAAAGCGGCTTATCAAAATAAAAAATGATTTCATTATTTATTTTTCATCAGATAACTGAGGCGCAGCATGTCTCGTGTCTACTTCGCTTTTTTACAAGCGTTTCCGCCTATCGCTGTCGATGCTCAGTTGTCAGCCTAATACACAACAGCTACTTGGCCCCGCCCACCACTTCTATGTCTACCTCCACCTCCACCCACACCTTCGACTGCCACTTTCACTGCTCCATCTTGAGCGTAATGCTCGAGCTGCTCTGCCAATCTCAAGGCTCCATCTCCATGTTCACATGCATTACCATGTTCCATGTTCCATGTTCTTGTCTGGCTTGCTTGTCTCGCAAGACAGCCAAATAAGTTTATTATAATAATTTAGTGCCAAACATGTGTAGCAATATTTCTCTGTGTGTGTGTGTTTTGCTCTCTTTTTTTTTTTTTTTTTTTTTTTTGCTTCGTCCTGGCCGAGGGGATTAGTGCATGACAACGAGGCAGAAAAATAACACAATCATGGATTTTAAGTAGGATTTATTGCCGCCCTCCGCAGCATACGATATATATATATATATACACATATTTAGATCATTTGAAGAGAGTTTCAGTCATATTTGAACAGCAGTTTTCAAAATGATTTTGAAATGTTTTTTTCATGTTGCAATTGTGTTCATCCCTTAATGATTGTCGGGGCCAATTCAAATTATGTCTGAACCTGATTTTATACTGCATTCAATATGTTTTTGAAAATTGAAAATGCTGTGGCTAATTAACGTATTTGGTTATGGCCAGATGAGGCAGGTGTTTTGGCTAACACTTCACCTTGTGTCAGCATAATCCAGAGCATGGGGCAGTCATTCAATTGGTCCACTTTCCCGGCAGATAGTCAGCCAGTCAGTCAGTCAGTCAGTCCGCTAGTCAGTCAGTTACTGTCCAGTATCTCATTATCCATGCCGCAACTTTGGCCCAGCCAGGCAGGGGGAAGCTTTTGTGGCAAGGCTTTTATTTATGGCAGCGGCCGCGTGGCAAAAAGTAAATGAGCAAATTTACTTGTTATTCAAACGAGGTCAAGTGGGTGAAATGGGCGAAACTTGGTTGCCAGCTGCCTTGGCCAAGCCCCAGCAACCAGCCCAACCCAGCCCAACCCAATCCAACCCAGCGGCGACTTGTGAAACATGATTTTGCTTTTTATACTTTTGCTAATTTGCTCTCTCAACATTTTAGTTTTACAAAGCGAAAGGGTTTCGTTGCCCCACAAATCCAAAGTCTGTTGCAAGTCAACGTTCCCTTTTCAAATACCCTTTAAACCCAGTTTCAGTCAGAGCCAATTCATGTTCATTCATTGATCAAAGTTAATAGTTGGCAACGAAAAATAGAGTTAATACAAATTGGATTTCATGTCGGCATTGATGGCAAAAAATTGGCAAGAGCATCAGCTGACATCAAGTCAAGTTCAATTCATGGCTAATAGATTACAATGAGGCATGTCAAAAATAACATTTACGATAATTAAGTATAATGAATATGATTTGGCTGTGAATACGAATATATAAAATAACTAAATTATTCAAATATTTGTAATCAAAATTATGGATTTAAAGTAGTGTTTTTCATTGGAAAAGCTCATGCACTTAATTAGCTAATTATCATTGTAGCCAATTTGAATTTTATTCATCTTAATATTTTTTATTATGATATTTAATTTAATGATATTTACTTTAGCACAAAAACTTATAAAACTTCTGTTGAAGTTTTGAAACTTCTTAATTATTTAATACTTCTTAAATGCAAATTTTTTAAATACATAATTTAAAGCAATCCAAAATAATTAACTGGCCAAAAAACTATTAGCTGAACATATAAATGATTTTTCAAAGTTTTATGTAATTTTCAAACAAACACATAACTACTTATATAAATCGAAATTAAAAAATGAATTTAAGCATGTGTTTTTTGGATATTAATTTTGATTTTACATGTATAATTTAATTTGAATGTATTTAATATTGATAATGAAAATACTATTTATGCATGTATGTATGGGCAATCGTTAATAATCAAGTCAAAAATGTTAACGAAACAAATATTATACTGTACCGCACGAACCTCCCTGGGGAAAGAACTGCGAGTAGATCACTTTGAAGGTGTCCTCCTTGACGACGCCCGTGGGGCATTCAGCCTTAAAACCGCGATAAATTCGTTTGATTTCGTCCTCTGTGAAGCGGGTGGCGCGACTCAAGGCGCTCAGCGAATCGGGTCTGTATCGGGCCGGCGTCTCAAATTCTTCTAGTTCGGAATCTGCAAAGCCATTAATAGACCAAGCCGCAAGGGAACCAAGGAAACAGCGAAAACGGAGAAAGAGAGAAAAAAGTAGAGAGAGAGAGAGAGAGAGAAAACATGAAAGCGATGCATGAGATAATATGTATATTAAGCAAAAGCTGTGGATTATTTCTGATCAATACTTAAAAGTAAAATTATTCAAATTTAATATAATTGCCAGTTTTTAGTTATGTATTATAAATAGTATTATTTAACTTAAGTTTGCGAGAAACGGGAGGGGAAGAGTAAAGATAAACAGAGACACAAACTGAAATCACTTTGAAATTGTCATCTTTCAAAATATTCCATAAATTCGAATCGATTTTTAAGTACCAAAACAAGAAACAGCAAGTCAATTTAGCCGAGTTTTTATTTTATAGGTTAGTTGGAGAGAGAGAGAAAGAGAGAGACTGCTAGTAGGTATTGCCATTAAAAAAAAATAAAAAAAAAATACTAAAGTGCAGAAAATAGTCAAAGTGTCACAGAGATATTCAAATAAATATCTTTTAATTTATTTTGTCTGTAAAGCAAAACTTTTAAGTGTAAGAAAAATTAATCACAATCACCGAGAGTGGTTTCTGGCGTTGAATAAATACTTTCTTTAGTTATGTCCTTATTTGTTTAAAATGCCATCACATTAAGGACTCTGTGCTCTTTGGGGACTATGTTTTATAATCATCTGAGTAGACGTACAGAGAGAATATTACAGTTTTGTCTGGCATTAAGGGACACGTCTCAAACGAATTTCTCTCAACTTTTCTCTACACATTTTCAAGGGCTTTCTTTAAATGTTTTCAATTGTCATTGCATGAGTTTGAGCAAATGTTGCAAGTTCCATCATCTTATTAATTCGACAACATTTTCCAAATGTATATGCGTGTGTGTGTGTGTGTGTGTTTGGCAAGAATGTGTTGCATGGCTCATGCTCAAATTGAATGCAGGTTGGACAGAGATTGAATCGATTGCGAATACAATACGCATAAAATATCAGCTAAAAGACTGAATTGCTTATGTTGTCCTCTGAGAGGGAATTGCTAAGTGTATTTGGGATGTGGGGCGGTGGGGCGGTGGGCGTGAATCACCTTGACAATGACAGTTGGCAAACAAAACACTGAACATAAATTGAAACATTCGATTGGTATTCAGCGGATCTGACAGCCAGCGGTGTGTGAAAACTTTTCTATTGCCTCATCGCGAATGATAGCCGCTCCAAGGACATCCGTTGTGTCATATCTATATCCATTTGATATTCGTAATTCTGGCTTTGCCACGTAGATAAATATCAATTTGCTTTGGCTCTAGAGTGATCGGGTCTCTGCCAGTTAAGCGCCGGATTTGTTGGCAGTCAGCTTTTTGGATTGGCCAGCGATGAACAGGGCAAAAGTTTTATTGAAAAAGTTTTATGAATGACAAAATGGCTGATGCCACCCCCTCCCCCCCCTAAACTCAGCCGCCATCTGCCGCATCTGCCCCACACTGTCTCTTTTTCTAATTTTCTAATTTTATTTGAATATGCAAAATGATTATGCACTTTGCCTAAATTGATTAAAATTCTAATTTGCTTGCTTCTAAAAAAAAAAACCCTCTCACTGAACATTTTGTATACAATTTATTATTTTCATTTATTTATTTTCATTTTATGTTCACTCATTTAACACGTGATAAAAACTGAATAGTTAAATAACTCTACAAAGTGTCTTTTTTTAATTCGGGCTTATTTAAATGTTTTCAGCTGATGTTATTAATAAAATTTATGTCATTTCTATCGGAATCAAATTGGAAACTGATTAAATATGTGTCGATAAAATATAAAAAACTTAATCTGTACGAGAACTCTTATATTTCAACAGATTTTCAGCTCTAAAAGTCGCTGAGATCAGCTCAGTTATTTTGAAAATTTGCTAACAGAATCTTTTTTTATAGTCAAACATATGTTTTATATATATCATATCGATTTGTATGTTAATATTGAATATTTTTTTAATTCGGTTCAATTATTGTTTAAGCCACAATCCGAATTTAAATGATTTGGCCGAAAGTTTTTAGCGTCGACGACGAAAAGAGGATAGTTTTTTCGCTTATTTAAATAATAAAATAAAATTTAAAATAATTATATTCCTTCACATTCGCCAATAATTCAACGGATTTAATCTGTTTGAAGTCGCTTGAGGAAAAAAACTAAAGCAAAACTTGTATTATATATATAATTGTATGATTTCCTTGTTCAGTCTTATTTCTATGGGCGTTTCTATATATATAGAAAGATATTACAGCTCGCTTTTGATGTTGGCCATTTCTTGCTGGTTGTCGCCATTTTGCTATTGACTGCATTTTATGGTTTCCCTTTGGCCTCAAATCACAGTTTGGACGTTTTCCCGCTGCAGCTTCGGCTACATCATTAAAAACCATCTCTCAATTTCCGACCGAGTCTAAGCCATTTGTTGTTGATGGTTTTTCCTTCTCTGTTTTGTCAGACAGTTTTTGTTAGCTACTTGCGATTTGGTCCTGCGCTTAACTGCACTTCATAATTTCTTCATTACGGGCATAAAACGCATCCGTAATTGAATTCATCGTCTACATTTTGTGGTTGCTTCAATTTGTGCACTTGATGGCCAACTACTAAAAGTCCTTGCATTCCGCAGGACTCCCCAGGACTCCCCCCACTCTGTCAGCCACTCTGTATGCTTTTAATTATCATTTCATTATTTTCTGTTTGTTGTTTGATACTGTACATAATTTTTAATGGAAGTGGTTGTGCTGGCCACAACCAAACGGAAGGGCGTATCTCAACACCAAGGGGAGGGGTTTGGGTCGGGTCGGGACGGGTCGGTTGCTTTGCTTTTATTGTTCGCTGTTGACTACTTGGAGGGACACCTGAAGCTGGCACCTTTGAGGCCTCCACGACACTGCGACTGACTATCTTGACAGTTGGCTCTATTGGCGCACTTCCACTTTCCACTTGCCATTCACTGGCTTTCAGCTGAAAGCGCAAGGATGCCGCAGGACATCCTTGTCATGTTTTTTTTCTTTCTCCCTTTCTGTGATTCTAATATTAAATATGCTTTGCTCTATTTAGCTAAGCATGTAAATAAATAGTGAATGTGCAAACATAATTCAACATTGAAGGTAAAGAGTATTTTGTAGTCGGCTCGTCTCAAATACCATTTGAACTTTATAATTCGTTGAGTTTTGTATGTTTTCCTACTTTTTTTCACATTAATATATGTATGTGTGCATTTAAGTGTCAGGGCTACCACAATTTAATTTATTTAAGGGCATTCTGTGCGGTTTGCAAATGAGCTAAGTGCATTCTGCCCTTCACCCCTTAGTTTTGTTGTACCCCCTCTACTTTGTGGATGAAAAGAGAATATTAGAAACGACAAATGCCAAAATTTTAATAGTAATCGAATATAAAGTTATTTTGCATCTTACTTTCACTGTTTTTCTAAAATCGGCACAAAATTCATATTTATTAGGAATGCCTAGAATAAATCGATTAATGAACTGTCGATAGGAATCGATTAATGAACTGTCGATAGGAATCGATTACCAATTGAGATATATTATATATATATTACTAATAGAGTAAATTGACGCAATATTGAAAATGCAGCACTTATGATAATTACAAGAGTGAATTTCTATCAAATATTTAATTTATTCTGGTTTCAGGTAAGAGCTTTCAATAAGAAATACACTTAAAAGAATGTGTGTGCACACGAGCCCAGATTTTGTTGTTGCCCCTTTGCCATAGCTATGGCTGGTAATTGTCTGGTAAACTTGCGGTGCCACAGCAACTGCCACAAAAATGTGCAATAAAAGAAGGCATCAACAGCTGCACAAAAGAGCCAAAAAAAATGCAACAACAATTGTTTCATTCTTGCAACTTGCAACTTAGCGGCAACAATGTGTTGCGAAGCGCCCCACAAAATTTGTCCTCGACATTTCGACAAAAATGTTAAGCATACGCCGAGTGTGTCAGCCCTTACTTTGGCTATGAAAAAACCCAAGCAGCCGTAAATTACGCGACATCAAACGAGATATATTTGCAGACATTGTTTATGTGTGCTGCTAGAAATTCAGCTAACCGAATTGATTACATATATGAAAATATTGTTAACATCTATTTTATTCTCAGTTGACGATAGTTTCGACAGGAGAGTTTTAGAAAGCTGTAAAATGACTGTAGCAGAAGGAAAACAATTTCTTCGAATCCATTGAGTATATACATTCTTGACCAGTATCTAGAGTGTAAGTTTTTTGTGGTAACGATTACTCAGTTTCGATAAAAATCGATTACCGATTGCAATAAATGCAAGTTGAGACTCAGAAATAAAACGATTGAAATTTACCAAAATTTCATTTTAGTTTAAGCTGCTCAGAAAATTTGGTTTCTAGAAAGAAAATACTTAAAATTTGAAAAAGTTTTTGAGAAAAATGAAGCATATTTCTATAACAGCTTTGGCTAAACTTTTATTGACTTGTTTTTCGATAAAAAAGCTATAATATATATATATATATAAATATGTATGTTGATAACTTCATCATTACTCGTGCAACAGAAGCAGCCCCAAATAATGCCTGATTGTGTTTTATGTGGCAAAGAATTTACTTGGCTTAAACGATTTCATAAAAGATACATTTTCGCTGCGCTTTGACATCTGCCAGGTTGTGCGTGTGTGTGTGTAAATGCGTGTTTGGCTTGCCACGTCTTCTTTTGCGTATTTTAATGATGACGAGGACTCGATGGTATTTTTTTTTTAATATTATTTTCTTTTCTTTTTTCGGTTTTTGCTTTTCTCTTATATTTCGGCGCTTGCTTATTAAGTGTACGGGGAAAAGCTATAAAACTGCCAAGGACGTGTGTGTGTGTGCATATGTGTGTTGGAGTGTGTGTGTGTGTGTTTATTTGTGGGCGGGTCGTTTCTCTGAACGCTTCGATTGAGCACGCTTATCTTCAAAGGATTGATTGTCGCCATCTCCAATACATTTCACATATATACTACCTATTTGCCTTGTGTATATTTGTTTTGATACGACAAACTATATATATATATATACATATATACTTGATTTATTTATTTTTTTTTATATCTTTGCACTTATCGACACTCGGCAGGCACACTTGAAATTGAGCAAAAGTAAATATTTTTGTGCAGTTGCAGTGAATAAGAGGGGACAAAATGTAGAGTATAGAAATGCAGCAGACCTAATAAAAAGCATTTGCACAGTCGAGACTATTGCACCGCCCACCGTGGCAAACCACCACACAGAAACTTGCACACCCTGCGGCATGCAGCAGCTGCAGCAGCATGCCAAAATATTTGCGCTTGGCTGATAGCGGCTGCTGTTGTTGTTGTTGTTGGTGCAGCAATGCAGCAATTGCAATGGTGCTGCAGCGGAAACGGAAACATGACACCAGCACAAGCCACACTCGCACACCCACACACCCGCACAACTGCACCTGCTGACATACACACACACACACAGTTTGGCAACGCGACAAACAAACAAACAAACAGACAGAAAAACAGACATAAACAAGGAGTCGAGATAAACAGGAACTTATTATGCAAGCGCATGCAACATTGTATGTTGCAGGTGCACGAGCTGCATGTATCTTTGTGGGTCTGTGTGTGTGTGTGTGTGTGTGCTTTATCTGCAATTACAATAACAACAGTGGGAGTAGCAGCTTGAAGCTCTGCTCACCTTTATTTATAGTTATGGTTACCAATGACCACCGACCAATGCTGACCAATGATTACCCCCTCTCCCCGTCCCAACACCTAAAATGAAAGGGCACATTTGCGTACTTGCCACCTTGACGTCAACAGCAGCAAAACTGTGGACGATTTTTCTTCTGCAAGACTTTTAGTCAGGTTGATACCCCCCAAAAGCCCACAATAGGCCCAAAAAAATAAATATTCTACTCAATTTGCCAGTTTTTGAGGTCACAGAAAATGACTTTGTTGTGCTTGCAAATAATTTTAACTGGGAGCTTATTGTTGACAAGCTGATAAATAAAAAAAAAAAAATATATATATATATATATGTATATATATGTGTATGTGTGTTTGTGTGAATGAATGTCAATTAGGGCCACAAAACTCAAAGCGTAGTTTGCCTAATTTTGAAAAGCAAACCGCAAATTAATATGCATGTACTTAAATTAAAAAGCCAACTGCCAACTACCAACTGAGAACTGAA
Source organism: Drosophila multiciliata (assembly GCA_037043605.1). Taxonomy (NCBI): domain Eukaryota; kingdom Metazoa; phylum Arthropoda; class Insecta; order Diptera; family Drosophilidae; genus Drosophila; species Drosophila multiciliata. Next base: position 230,831 of record JBAMBF010000592.1, read on the forward strand.
AACTGTCAACTTACAGATGAGTGAGATGAACCCACAGTTGAAGAGCCAAGCTTATAAAAGAAGCAAAAAAAGAAAATAATGTCCAACATTATTTCACATAACAAACAGTTGCAGCTGAAATGCAGAAGCAAATGCAAAACGTGCATTTCATATGTGAACAAGTAAGAATGCTGTACTCGAGTGAGCTCGACTGTGATATACCCCCCCCCCCCCTTTTTTTTTGGTAAATATTCTTACAAATGGGCTTGCATATTTATTATCCGATGTTGATGCAATTCGACCGGATGTACATGGTTACAACGACTGGGCTTTTGATCCTGATCAAAATGCTTTCTTTGGCATTCTTTTACATAAAATCCCATTTTATCCATTTTCAATTGAATCAGTGTAATAAAAAAGGAAAACACGAGAAACTCGACACCTCGACAGGTATTCGAAGTGCAGTAACTCCAATCAGCAAATAGAATATGCAAGAACCAGTAAGAAATTGTCGAGGAGGACTAGGAAAATACCCTCAACTAGAACTGGAAGCGCATCTTAAATTGTTCCCATAATGTTTATTTTAATATTCTTCCGCGAAATTTCGAAGATTTCGGATTTTAATTCGGTATTTTCAAATGTCCTGTTTTCAAAAAGAGCATAATTTCCGGTATATAAATTCTGTTATATTCAATTGCTTAATTTAATTATTTATATAAATATTCTTAAATCATAAGAGCTTGGCTTGCACATTCTGAACCTGAAATAAAATAAATATATATAATGTACGAGATCGAAAATGCTTTCTTTTGCCTGTTACATACTTTTGCACTCTATTATTACGCCCTCTTCACATTCTGAATGGCCATACACATACACACACACAGGGCGTAATACTGGTGTGCAAAAGTATGTAACAGGCAAAAGAAAGAATTTTCGATCTCGTACATTATATATATCATAAGCCAAATACCACACACACACGAATCGATTGAGAGAAACATACAAAAATTAATTTTCTCTCAATCGATTCGTGTGTGTGTGTGTGGTATTTGGCTTATGACACACGAATCGATTGAGAGAAACAGACAAAAATTAATATGCCTCTCGATTCATTTTGTAAATGAAGAAAAAAAAAGTTGGCGGACCAACTCGGTAGCAGAGTGAAGCTTGGTATTTTCTCGGGGGTATTGGCAACTTGCCTGCTAGAACTACTTGCGAATTATAAGATTCAAGCATTGACTGTTTTTTAGATTGGCAAGCAGTGCAATATGTGCAAGCAGTACAGGCAGCGCAAGCAGCACAGGCAGCACAGGCAGTGCAATTGGCTGCTGTTTACATCTGCTTGCTGTTAACATATAGCTAATATTATGATAATTAATAATAAATAATTTATCTTGTTTTTGCAGGTACTTATGTAACAGCTATTGCCGTGGAGTCTTCAGGATGGATGATCAGGTAAGTATGATTTTTAGTGGCTGCCCATGCCCGCTCATAGCCAGTTGATCACCGATGGATTTTTCACTTTGTTGGATGACGTGATGGTAGCTGCTGGATAAGCCTCAGGAACGGGTGAGTGTTATTTTCCTTCTTCTTTTCAGGTACGATTGGACGGATGATCGCCGATGGACACTTCGCCCATCTAGATTTACTGGAGTCAGGAGCCGGATACGCCGATGGAACTGGTAAGTAGAATTGAAGATGATCTGCGGCTGACATTCCTCCTAGTTGGATTTGAAGTCTGATGCTCGATACGCCGATGAAACGGGTAAGTGTTGTTTCTGCATTAATTAATCTTATCTTCTTTTATTTTCCAGATGAAGTTGGCATTTGGGCTGACTGACTATTATGGTGATAGCATGTAGTCATCATATAAGTCGTAGTCGTTGGCGGTGTCGTCCGTATCCGTCCACGAGTCATCTTGGAGGGTTTTGGCGTTGTCCACTTGAATTTCATTAGCACATGGGACGTCACTTACAGCTATGATATCTTTATTTTGAATACCAATAAGCTGCAGTATTACATCCAACAATTGATCAATTTTGGCTTCTAGGCGTTTGATCATGGTCATGTTTTCCTGCTGCTCTTCCGGCGGGTGTGGAAGCTGCTTTATTTCGGGCGGAGGCTGCTGCTGAACGGATCGCTAAACTTCGCTTGTCGTACCATCTTTGCTGCACGGCTCATTCGCAGAGTGCGCTTTTTTGGCAGGTGAGTTCTTCTCCGGCTTGTGTTGCTTTTGATGAAGTTTGTGCTGAAACTTGGCCAGGTGTTTTTCGGCTGTGTTTTGATCACTGGCAACATTTAATCCGCAGCGCACTCTCCAATCGGTCAAGGTAGCCCAGGATCTGCGCTCTACGTAGATGTTTTTGTAATAAAGAAACTGGGCTTAATATAGCCAGTACCCCTGTAACTAGCTCATTGTTTGATTGGCTGGGTTCGTTGTCCCTCTCAAGCTCCAGCCGCTGCTGTTGCTGTAGTTGCTGCTGACGCCGTTCTTCGCGGATTCCCTCAATGCGGGCCTGTTCACGCCTGCGCATATCGTCGCGGTGCCTTATCTTGGCAAGTCTTTCCTCGCGATCCCGCGCCTTTTGGTCATCGTGCGGGTGTGGGGGCGGTGGAGGAGGTCGCAGGTGTGGAGGAATGCACCTAGTCTGTGTGCAGTGTGCAGTTCCTCACGTACCAAGGAGCATTTGTTATTAGTCTCAGCGTTTTGTTTTGCTCCGTTTGAATCCTGCCAAATTGCATTTGGCTTAGCAACGGCCCCAAATTGCCATGCAGTACCTCCAGATCGGTGCCACCAGCTGATTCCAGTGATCGCAGCGAATTACGTGATCTTCAACCAGGCGCTAAATATTTGCATTCTTTCACATATGTTTGCACAAAACCCCATTTTATCCATTTTCAATTGAATCAGTGTAATAAAAAAGGAAAACACGAGAAACTCGACACCTCGACACCTCGACAGGTATTGGAAGTGCAGTAACTCCAATCAGCAAATTGAATATGCAAGAACCAGTAAGAAATTGTCGAGGAGGACTAGGAAAATACCCTCAACCCTCAACTGGAAGCGCATCTTAAATTGTTCCCATAATGTTTATTTTAATATTCTTCCGCGAAATTTCGAAGATTTCGGATTTTAATTCGGTATTTTAAAATGTCCTGTTTTCAAAAAGAGCATAATTTCCGGTATATAAATTCTGTTATATTCAATTGCTTAATTCAATTATTTATATAAATATTCTTAAATCATAAGAGCTTGGTTTGCTCATTCTGAACCTGAAATAAAATAAATATATATAATTTACGAGATCGAAAATGCTTTCTTTTGCCTGTTATATACTTTTGCACTCTATTATTACGCCCTCTTCACATTCTGAATGGCCATACACATACACACACACAGGGCGTAATACTGGTGTGCAAAAGTATGTAACAGGCAAAAGAAAGAATTTTCGATCTCGTACATTATATATATCATAAGCCAAATACCACACACACACGAATCGATTGAGAGAAACATACAAAAATTAATTTTCTCTCAATCGATTCGTGTGTGTGTGTGTGGTATTTGGCTTATGACACACGAATCGATTGAGAGAAACATACAAAAATTAATATGCCTCTCGAATCATTTTGTAAATGAAGAAAAAAAAAGTTGGCGGACCAACTCGGTAGCAGAGTGAAGCTTGGAATTTTCTCGGGGGTATTGGCAACTTGCCTGCTTGAACTACTTGCGAATTATAAGATTCAAGCATTGACCGTTTTTTAGATTGGCTAGCAGTGCAAGCAGCGCTATTTATATAAATATTCTTAAATCATAAGAGCTTGGCTTGCACATTCTGAACCTGAAATAAAATAAATATATATAATTTACGAGATCGAAAATGCTTTCTTTTGCCTGTTACATACTTTTGCACACCATTATTACGCCCTCTTCACGTTCTGAATGGCCATAACAAGAAATAACTTCTAATTTAAAATATAAACTTAAATATAAATAAATTGTTTTTGTGTTCAGAGTATTTGCCAATTAAAATTTAAATAATCACTAAATAATAATTATCTCTTATATAAAGCAAAGGTTTTATTCCAATGTTATTTTATTTACTTTCTTTTATATCATTTTCATTGCTATCATTTTTGCTTTTTGACTGCACTCACTGTAATATAGTTTTGCTATATTATTCGTTTTTGTCTAAATGGAAAATATATTTGAATATGCATGAATGTTAGTTAGTTTGTGTGTGTGTGTGTGTGGTATGTGGCTTATGCCAGCAGGCATGCATAAAGGCATTAAAAATATTTCTTTCATCGAGGCGCACTGAAATATACCTCTCATGCACTTTTTGCTTTTGTTAACAAAAAAACAAAAAAAAAAACAATGATGTGTCAAAAAAAAGATGGTCAAAATTTTGATTGGTTTAAAACATTGTTTTATTTATTTTTTTTCTAAGAGAAAACCACAAATTTGTGTGTCAGTTGAAGAGTAATGCATATTTTTGATGAAAAATCGGATAAATAGTCGGTTGGCACTTTTTGTTTGTGATTGCGATAAAGATTAGATATAGATTCGCTCATTTGTGCATGTGGCATGTGGCATGTGGCACGCCTTGTGACATGAGGCATATACCCAACCAACGCCGAGCGAGTGGTGAGTACTCATTTATATGCGAGGATACCTCCAGGCGATTGCCGAGCATTCGCGTCGCAAGTCTGCTCCAAATGTGAACAAAGCTAACAAATAGTTGATGCTCTGGCCCGGACATATCTCCACCCAGCCCCGGAAACCAGCCCAACCCAAGCCAAACCCAACCTTCCCCCCCAACCCCCCCCCCCCCCCCCCCGCTTACGACCCGTTTTGCCTGTCACAGTTCAGTCGCTGAGCGTGTTTCATGCATTTTTAAGCAGCCATTTGTCAAGCGCGTGAAAAGTGTTGGCTGCTTTTGGGCAACTTGCGCTCTTATAAGCACACTCACATACACACACACACACACACACACACACATACACTTATTCACGCGCACTGCCTGCAGCTGCTGTGCATGTGTGTGTGTGTGTATTTATGAGTTGAGCAAAACTTTTAATTAACCAAAATTGAGGCTTTACAGCCGCCCCAAAGAGTTTTTTCTTGTTTTTTTTTGTTTGTTGTTGTATACAAAGCCAAAAAGAAGCATTTACCTGCTCCACAGTCGCAGTCGCCATGCTTAAAAGTTTCCGATTTGTTTCTTTTGGCAGACCGACCACAAAAGGAAATTTAAAGCAAAAAATAAAACTACATGAAAAGTTTTTGGAGCGACAGGTAAATTGCTTTGGAAAGTTGCAAGTCAATTCAGCGCCAGAAGCAACCCAAAAGATCAAAATCACGGCAACTTCTGCACGTCATGTGTGCGTGTGTGCGTGTGTGTGAGTGTGCCTAATATAGGTGTAAGCTTGTAGCAGAGCTCTTGGCCAAACAAGCTGAGTGACGGGTAAAGATAAAAATACTCCTCTTTCGAGAGGAGCCTGCAGCTAATGACAAATATAACGAGAAACAAGAATAAAACGACGACTTTACCACATCGAAGTTTATATACCCTTAATAATACAGACATATATTTTTTAGACTTTGAAAAGTATTTTTTCAACAATTAAGAATTAAGAATTTACAGTTGTGCTTTTTCGAAATTGAATTCTCATTAATTTAAATAATTTAATTAATTTAAATTTCAATAATCTTCTTTTTTTTTTAAGATCGAGAAATTTGTTCAAATCTTAAAATTCAAATTTGTGATGCCATTTACCATAGACACAGATCAAGTTAAATTCTCAGTTTATCGATAAACGATATCGTTTCTATTTGAAAGAACTTATTTTGGACAGATCAAGTTTCGTTTTCACATTATCGATAAAAATCGGCTTGTTGAGGAATCTCGAGTAGAAAATTATAATATGATTGTTATTACTATAAATTTGTATAGTTTTGTCTATGTATGCAGTGGGTGTGCACAACATATCGGCACAAATTGAATGCTTATGAGAGCAGGCGCAGGAGCAGGAGCAGAATTGCAAGTGGATTAACGAACGGAAGATGCCAAATGGTATCTGAGAAGGGATGCGAAAGTTGCATTTTTAGTTTTAGTTTTAGTTGGGGTTAGTCAACGCCGGGGCTGAGCGGTTAGTGGGTTGGACATGGTTATGGTTGGAAGGGAACCGCTTACGTTTGGAGAGACAGCCCCAGGCCAAAAGTAGAGCAGTCAAAGCTACACAACGTACAAGGAGAGATAATCAGAGAGAGAGAGAGAGAGAGAGAGAGAGACAGAGAAAGGAAAAACATAAAATCAAAATCAAACAAAAATTGTACAACTAAATTATGAAAGTTTGGCGAGGAATTTCGATTTGGAGCGGGCAAAAGTAGCTTACCAGTCTGTGCGGCGCTGCCTTGGAAGAGACTACGCAGATAGCTGATCAGGCGGCGATGCAGTGGCCGATGGCGATGACGCGACGATTTGCGCACCGTTGAGGATGAGTCCTGGCCACCTTCTCCCTGCTCCGCATCATCGATGTTTGCCGTCTCCTTGCCGCACTGCGTTGCATCCACAATGATCTCAATGCTGCGCTGGGTGTTGGATTTTTTGAGCACGACACCGCCGCCACCGACACTGCCACCGCCAGTGTGACCAACTCCACTGCTGGTGCCAGTGAGCGCGGCCAGGGCGCTGCTGCTGCTGCTGGCACCAGCGCTGGTGGCAATCGTACCAATGAGTGCATCCGTGGCACAGCTGCCCGTGCCCGCAATACTGCTTACAATGTGGCCGCGTGCACTGTGGCTCGGCTGCTGCTGGATGATGCGGCTACTGTTCGGGGGCAGCTGGCGCTGTCCGGTCATGAGGCCGGGAAGCTGCTCGTTGACCGTGCCATTGCTGTGACCGCCGCGGTAGATCAGCTCCGTCTCGTTGGACACCTGGCGCAGTGCGTGCAGTCCCAGGCCCGTGTGTGAGGCGCTGCTGGCCATGCCGGCAGATGCGCCGCCAACGGCACCGGAGCCACTGCCATTGCCATTGAGGCCGGTGTAGTAGGCGCTATTCGGTCGCTGCGTATGCTGCACCTGCGGCCCAGCCATGGCTCTATCCCGGAAACGGAATCGGACTCGGACTCGGCGTCGGGTCGGGTCGGGTCGGTCACTCGACCTCAAGCGGATTAGCGGCACAGGCTCAACTCAGCTCAGCTCAGCTCAGCGTCTACTCCACTTTTTAGTAGTAGTTGCGTGTTTGGGTTAGTTGCTTTCCTTTACTCATTATTAATCTTAATGTGATTATTATTTACATTTTGCTCTGCTTTTTTATTATTATTTTTTTATTTATTTTTTACTAGCGTTGGAATTGGACTTGCTTTGATTTTAATTAGTTTTTGCTTTTGGTTTTAGTTTTATGTTATTTGAATTAAGCGTTTTTTGCGTCGCTTTAATTTGATTTTTAAATTCTCAACATCTGCACGAAGAGCGGGAGAAACAGAGAGTGAGAGAGCGAGAGAGCGAGAGAGCATGATTGGGTTAGAGGGAGAGAGAAAGAGAGAGAAAGAACAAGATAAAATATTAAAAGCTTGTGGTTAATTTATATTAACATTTAGTTATTTAATTATTTATAAAATTAACAGCCAGCAGCGTTGCAAATGTGTGTGTGTGTGTATGTATGGGTGTGTGTTAGTTACATATATATTTCACTTTTGATTTATTGTCGTATCTAATGGCCAAAACTTTCTCTTCATCCGATTACTTTCTTGAAAAGTTGCAATGAGGTCAGTTGGCAACAGTTTAAACAGTTTAAACAGTTTTAACAGTTGGCAAAAGATGGTAACAGCTCATATAACAAAGTTAATTATAACAAATACTTTGCGATAAACAAAACTATTCAACAAACTTGAATAATGTATTTGACAATGTCATTTTATTATGCCATACTTCAACATTCACAAATCTTGCTCCTTTTAAGCAAAATATATTCAATCCAAGTCGAAAATGTAATCTTCGATTGCCCAAAATAAATACAAAATAATAAAAAATAAAATAATAAAATACAAAGCACTCAGGGAAACGGTTGTAATCCCAGCAACTAGTGGCTTTGGGGCACTTAACAAATGATAAAATTTCAAAAAAAAAAAATATATAGTCAAAAATAAAGCCTCAAATTGAAACCAATCGATAAATTCAGAGTTTTGTGGATATCGAATTCACTTAAATAATATCTAATAATAATATCTTTCTTATTGTTTATCATAATTTGACATATTATTGTTAATCTCTTGATACTTAGTATATAATATTAGCTGGAATATATCAAATGTTTTTTTTTTTTCATTTAAAATGTCCAATTTAAGTGGCGCTAAACTTAATTTAATCAAATTTGTTTGGTTTTGCTCAATTAAATTCTGTTGACATTAAATCTTTCTTCCGTTCAAATTTAAAGAATTACATATATATACTCAAGATTGTGAGCTTTAACCATGCCCTCCCGCCCCCCACCAAAAAAATACCGCTACTTTCCCGATGTTATTTTTCCGAATGGCCGCCTGGGCTGCCACCAGGAAAATTTATAGCATGTCTTAAGGAAATTAATTTTTGACTATGCTTAGCAGCTAACAAGGCCAACGTGCCACAGATTCTAATTATTACTCAAACACACACACACACACACACACACACACACATACACACATAGACTTATTTGACTATTTGACCAATTGCGTAAAATTTAGCAAGCAAAAACTTTTGAGCATATAATTAAAAGAAAATGTTACCTTTGCAGGCAGAGGGGGAAAAAGTTGCTATTGTTTTACGTGAGCTCCTGCCTGGACGGCTAAATCTCACGGCGCCAAGCACAGAATTGAATTCGAAGTCACTTCTGTTTGGTCGTGAACTTCCTCTTTTGGTCTTGAGCGCCGCCTATCTTCAACGACTTCCGATCTTTGGGATCTCGGCACCCTGTTGAATACGCAACCACACGTCAAGCCGAAACTTTACCCGCATGTAGGTATTAAACCACAGCCACCACGTTACTCCCCGAAGAGCCTCACCAATAACCAGGACGGAATAAAATTCCGCGGGCTCCTGGATCCCGTGGCACCGCTTTATAGCCGCCGGTCAGGCTTCGCACCAATGCACCTTGGCACTTTCTTGTTTAACTCCAAACAGTTAAGGGAAGACGGCCCTTGGATTGTGGAGAAAAATAAGGATGATCTCACGGATCTGACAACCGTTACATCAAAACCTTACTTCCCACCCTTTACTCTACCTACCCCCGTGGATAGGCAGAGGGGGAGTGGCAATTGCCGAAAAGGATGAAATTTCACAATATGCGCCCTGTCGAGCTGTCAATAATCGGTAAGCAATCCCAGCCTCAGCTTCAGCTCCATCTTCAGCTTTCTAGTATCTCTATCTCTGTCTCCATCTCTATCTCTATCTCTACCTCAATCTCTATCTCTATGTCTGCCTCTATCTCAATCTCTATCTCTACCTCAATCTCTATCTCTATCTCTGCCTCTATCTCTATCTCTGCCTCTATCTCTACCTCAATCTCTACCTCTATCTCTACCTCTATATCTACCTCTATCTCTATTTCTACCTCTATCTCCATCTCTATCTCTCTCTCTTCCCCTCTCTCTCTATCAGCAATACGCTGATTTGGTCGTTTGCCACAATCGCGACGATTGAGCAAAAACCCCGCGTAACCCATTGCGTATGAGCAATATTTGCATATTTTCAGCTATTTGCAGCCGTTAGGTTTCAATGGAGCATGGACAAGGAGCCTGTTGAGCTCCATCTGCCGGCTGGCTGGGCACTGAAATTCTATTTCCGAATGTTAATAGTCAAATGGCATCCGTTTGTCCTTGAGTATTGAATTGGTGCATTAATTGAGATTCGCATTGAGTTATTGATTTTCATGTTTTTGAGAAACCAAATTGTTTCTGTATCTGTTTAACTAAATAAATCTGATCCACAACTATTTCGAAAAGAAATTCGAATTATTATTTTTAATTAATTCCGCAAACAATTTCAATAACAATAAAAAATTTAAATTCCACGCACAACATTAAGTTTTGATGAATTTTTACCGATAAACTTGAATTTTAACTTTAATATTTAAGTGTTAATTTTGGACAAGCAGCTTATTGTTAAATAATTGAGTAGGAAATGAAAAACAACAAGGCAAATGATTTCCAAATCACTTATGTAATCCGATTAGGCAATGTTGCTTCTTAAGAGCCACTTGTTGCCCTCCGGCCATTTGTAAGCCCCATTGTAATCCCGTTTACCCAAATGCCAAATGCAATTCAATCAGCACATCCACAATATTCCAAACGAACGATCAAAACCCATTTGGAAGCCTAGCTTTTATCAAGGGGAATATATTTATATATATATATATATCTATTATAATAATTTACATATGGGACATTTTCTATCAAACTGATTGTTTTACACAACTCTATTTGCGTACGTGTGTGTGTGTGTGACTGTGTGTGTGTGTGTGTGAGTACTCTCGGGATATGTTGCAATTTAGCAGGCAGGAGCAGACAAGCTCGCAGACTGCCTGTCTGATTGTCGGTCTATCTGAACATTTCCCCTTCCCCTTCTCTGTCTCAGTTTTTCTCAATTTATCTGTTACATTTATGACAACATTTTGCATATCACACACACACACACGCACACACACACATACAAGTGACACAGATATTGCATGTTTACAAGTTTTTGCAGTCATGTTTTCATATAAATATATTTTTCCATATAGGTTTTTATTTTTTATTTTATTTTTACGGAACAGACCCACATTTTCACACACACGGAAATGTGAGTCACTCTTAAAGTGCCGCATAAATTGGCTACTCTACTTGGGGTTTGGAACAGGTTAAATACACTTGTAAAAACTTATGTAAAAAAATATCTTTTAATCGATTTTTAATTTTGGTTAATGAATCGCATTTTTATGAAATTACAAAAATGCATTTGTCATTTTTCAGATAATTTACTGAATTCGATTTTTTTAAATAGGCAAGTTTAGGTCGATAGAATCACTAGAACCAAATGGCCAACTTGTTACATGCTGTGAAATTCAAGTGCGAAATGTGGGCAACAGAGAGAAACAAAAGGAATATAAAAATAAAGGCCTAAACCGATTTGTCTGTCTTGTTTTGGGCAACTTTTTGCTTTGTTATTTTGCTTAATGTGCCGGCTATGTTTGACTGGCCTGGCTTAATTATGTTAACGCTTTTCTGCCATTAAAAACTTGTGTTTTTACGCGTTGTTTGGTCCCACAATTTATTCAGGCAAAATGCATTTTCAGGCTCCTTAATCTGTCCATCAATTGGATGGGTGTGGGTTGGAAAATGATAACAGGAGCCGGCAAGAAGATCAGCAACTGATGCTGCTCCACTTGGCCACATATTGGGCACGTTTACCGTAACATTTATAAGCCGGGAGTGCAATAATCGCGCACCTCGTTCGGCACGTGGCCGGGCAAAAGGAGCTGCCAGGACATGCCAGGACCTGCCAGCGCCTGTCTGTGCTTAAATAATTTACATGGAAGGCCAGTCCCGATGGAAAAGCTGCGAATTGTGGCGCAGCGTAGCTGGACAAATCAGCCAGTGGCATGTGAGGGGTGTATGTATGTATGTATATATGTATGTATGTATGTATGTATGCATATATATGCAAACTGAAAATTGAGTTGAAAATTGCTGGAAAAGACCAAGTGCGAGATGTGAACAGACACAGAGGCACATTTGGCTATACGCAACAGCAGCTGTTGGTACGTAATGGAGGGGTGGTGAAGGGTGCGGGGTGAGTGGCGATTGGGGAATTTTGTTGAGGTCTCCAACTCAATTCATAATTCGAAGTTAATTGCCTTTGGCGCGCTAAGTCGACTCAAAAGCCCAGATCCGTAATCAATATTATGGCCACTGCGCAAATTGTAATCCCTCATTTGCCAATCTGTAGCAGGCTTCTTTCTCACTCGATCTCTTCTCTCTCTCTCTCTCCACTCTCTCCGTCACTCCCTCTACCCCTCTGTTGGCTGTTGTGCGACTCGTGTGGCCCCTCAAAGCAGTGTTATCTCAGTCATTAGTCTCAGATACCAATGGGTTTTAGTAGGTATGCAACTGAGGATTAGCCCCAAAAGCTGAGACACACACAACACACACACACACACACACAACACACACACTCGGCACACACAAAACATGCAAAGAAACGTACAAAATTTATCATGTGAGAAACAATTTGTGTGTGTTGTGTGTGTGTTGTGTGTGTTTGTTTTGCTTGTGTGAGCTGTGGAAATCAATAAAGTCGAATTATTCATTCAAATTTGCTGCTCTCCCTCTCTCCCTCTCTCTCCCTCTCCCTCTCTTTCGCCCTCTCTCTTTCCCTCTTCTGCTGTCTGCAATTAATTTAAAATGAGCTGGCGTTTGGGCCAAAATGTGTGATATATGCACATGGTTGTCACTAGTCGTTAAGCTGCGGCAAACCAACCCCACCCCCCTCTAACAACCCCCGCTGTGTTTGGTGTTGGCCTTCAAACGATCAAAAGGAATCGTCTGCCAAAAGCCGATTTAACGCTCCGCTGCCAATGCCAACGACTTTTAAGACCCAAAACATTGTTGTTTGAGGCATTTAAGCATTTGATTAATGCGAGCCAAATACAAATCCCAAATCCGATGCCCACACACACACACACACACACACACACACTCAAAGCTCAAGGTCAAACTCGACCGAACTGAAACTGAAACTCCATCCAAAAGCCAACGTGAGCAATTCTAATCCGTCCCAAATAGTTGGCTAGGTCAGCAAAGGAAAGGCGTTGAAGCAAGGCGATTGATGCCCCACTTTTCCCACTTTGCCCAGCTGATGCTGAATTATTCTGATTATTCGCCACACAAGCAGAGAATTCCACATGATAACAGTTAACTCAAGCAGGTTTAGATGAGCAGCCAGCCAGCCTGATGGGGAAAAAGAGTCTTCTTTGAAGGATGTGCAAGAATTAAAAGTGTTCACTTAAAATAAAAAACCAATTTGCGAATGCTGTAGAAAAGTGAACTCGACTTGGAGATACCCTAATTTATATATATATATATATTAAATCGATTAAAGCATAGCTTTTAGTTATAATATCTAAAAATCTAGGCTTGGCATATTTTCATTTAAAATTCATAAATACAAAAATAAAAGTTCTGCATTTTGAAAAAAGAAAATAAATTTGAGAGTAATTTTTTTTAAAACCAGAGTCGATAAAAATGTGGGATATATGTGTGTCCAAAGCTGGACTAGGTTAATCAAATCTAATCTAATTTAATTAATTCCGATATCCCAAACTAAATTGTTGTCTATCATAAGAAAATCAAACCAGATATTTCCTACTCAGGTTTCCATTTTGAATACTCTACCAAAATCAGATGTTGAAAAGCCGAAATTACATTATTTTGGCTTTGCAAACTGAGTATTTTAATTAAAATACAAAAATATCTAAATTAAGAACGTAAAAAATAAATATAAAATATGAGGAAATATTTTGTTTGAGTGGATCGAATTATTATTTCTGTATTATTTTCATTTTGGTAATAAAATTTGCAAAAAAAATCCATATAAATCTGTCTGTTTTTTTTGATTGACATTTGCTTTGTTTTTAGCATTATTTGCTGTGTGTGTGTGTGTGTGTTAACGTTCTTTTATACAAATACATAAATGTATGAGCATAGAGTGGGATGTGCAGGATTGCAGAATTGGGGAGTGGCCAAAAGGCATTCATGTGTTGGTATCTGGTAACTATCAATTCACAAAGTTGACACTTTGCTGGCTTTTGTTTAGGGCCATTGTCGCAATCAATGAGCCAGAAATGTGTGTTGGAAATGAAGCCAGATACACGCACACACGCACACACACACAGAGCACAGGGCACAACACAATTGACAAAAGATCGCAAAGAAAGAAATTCATTTGGCAAGGCAGGCAACACAAAAAAAAATAAATACAAATAAAAATAAAAATAAAAAAATAAAGAAGAAGACGAGGAGGACGAGGAAGGCCAGCTGCTGCTTCTAGGCAACTGGTAACTGGGAGCTGGGAGCTGGGCTGTGCTCTTGGCCTGACTAATTAGGTATCGATTCATTCCTGAGCACAGAGAAGGAAGTGAGGGGGTTGGTTGGCAGGTGTTAGCATAAGATGTCAACTAATTGGCATTTGATTAAGTTGAAAGTGCACATACCAAAATGAACTTAATTAGCGCTCAAGCATAGAAACCGTATTAGATGCCAAATTGATTTATGTGTCTAACAACAGCGGCTTTTGTGCTTCCTATTTCCGGTTTCCTCTATTTCCAGCTACTTCCTGCCACCGAGACAATCTTAACTGTCCTCACAGACTGACTACCCTCAACAGACATTTCTGTTTGGTTGCAGCTTTGTCAATTTGTCAGCACTCAGAACAAAACAATATCAAAAACATCAAATTACCAAAAAAAAAAAAAAAAAAAAAAACCAAAAATCATTTAATATGCGCATAGAAAATATCAAATGTTTTTCTTTCATTTATATTTATTTGTTGCGAATGAAAACTTGCAACTGCAAAAATGCAGCTTTGAGCACAATTTGTAATTAAGTTTTTGGTATTTGCAAAAGAATAAATTAATTTAAGCTTATCATTTAATATATTGGAATATAATCAAAGGACTGTGGTTAATTAACCATTTGATTTGACTTAATTGAACCACAAATTCTTATAATTGAATTAATATATTTTGGCAAAAAGTTCACAACAAATAAATTGAGACATCAAATCCAATTTTGGACAAAATTCCATCTTAGACTGCATTTGATTTGTTGTGTGCATTTTTAATTAAATTAAAAGCAACTATTTAATTCGTTGCCAATTTATGTGAATTAATTTGACCAACTAATTGGTCGGATCAGTGCAGTTTATTAACTGAAACTTTATTACGGCGTAAACCTGATGCAGCCGAACATTTAAAGTGTTTGTGTGGCATGTGGAAAGTGCGACAAATTTAAAGGAGGAAAGTTTTAATTTAGGCCGGTTCGTTGCTGCCGCGCGTGGTAAGCTAAGCTAAGCTAACCATTCACCAATGTGGCAAAGGGTGCATTTACGGCGAGCAACAGCTGCCCACCATCAGGCCCACTCCTGACATGGCTGTCAGCCATTAGCTAATAGCCAATTAAGTAATTAAGTGACCAAGGTGCAAAAACGTGACAACTGCAAATTGCCGTTACGAAAACAACAAAAACAACAAAAACTAGCAGAAATACTTTATGTTTGCGTGAAGTGTGTTTTTTTATTATTTTTATTTAATATATATATGTATGTTTTTTTTTGGGCCCAGTTTTGAAGTCGACTTTACGTGGCAAAGGCCAATCGATTAGCTGTTGCTGCGGGTAATTAAAGTCATGTCTGACATCTAATTAGAAGTAGTTTTCCGACCAAAATTGCCAGCATTAAGGAAATTAATTTCAATTTTTAGTATAGAAAACTAGCGCTGAAAATCCGCAAGCCTTGAAGCTAAAATGCGATTTTAATAAATAGTTTGCAAAAAAGCAGCAACGACATCGAAAGAGCGTTTCTAAAATTAGAAATTACAATTTGCGGCTGTTTGGCTGTGTTTGGCTGCTGGGAAGGTCATGACACACATTACCACTGCAGCGTCACCTGGCGGCTGGGGAGCTAAACTACACGACTTGAATAATTGTCGAGCAGGCAACGGAACCAGTCTGCTCCCATTGCAGTGGTATTCATATGCCACACACAACTCCAACTTGCAAATATTAAAAGTGTTTCCATTCCAAGCAAAAAACGCTCAACTTAAATAAATCTACTTGACAATCTAATATGATCAAATTTAGATATAATGCTCAAATTTCAGCTTCGAGCTGCTCTTGAAGTGCATTAAAATTTATTAAATATTTTACAAGCAAAAACGTATATCAAAATTGATGTACAATATTATAAATAATTAATTAATTTTAAAGACTCAATAACCAAGTGAAATATGCAGCTAAAAAACAGCTAAAAAAAAGCTAAAAAATTGTTTTTGTTTCAATGAAAAATATTTTCTATTAAGAAATATTTTTCTCGAACATAGAAAAGAAGCTAGAAATTAATTAATTATTTCTAGTTAATTTTTTTGCTGTTAATTTTTTCAGCTTTTATTATGATTTTTCAATTATGTTTAGAAAATGTTTAGAATTAGCCTAGTTGAGAGAAAGTGGTGCAGGTTGAGGATCACATTTGCTGATGGAGCTGCTGATCTGCAGCGAATGGCGGGATTTGGTGTCACTGTGCAACATGGACTGTAATTAAATCCAACTTCAATTTATGATGGTGGCGATGGCCCAAATGGCAGCTGGCATAAAGAAATTACACGAATCCATCAACGCACGCAATGAAACCAAACGGACGGAAAAGTAGACGGAGCTGTAACCGGAGCAGGAGCAGGAGCCGGAGCCGGAGCTAGAGCAGCAGCAGCAACAGCCACTGTAAGTAAAGTCCGGTCCGAAACGTAAATGTAAGTCGGAGCTGGGAGTCACAGCTAAGCGATGCGGCACTGGAGAAGGAGGAGAGGTGTGGTGGATAGGGGGGGGGGGGGGGGGGTCTTAATTATCAGGTTCTGAGGTCAACCAACATACGTTTCCGTTTCTGTATCTCTCACCATCGCCGGATGCATCGCCCCTCCCGTGTCTCTCTGTCCGTATTAACATCTCGTGTTCATCTTAATTTGGTTTCATGTTTTATTTTGAGGAGCCCATTGCCAACGAAATTTGCAAGCCAGCGGCAATAAAGGCCAACAACAACGACAACAACAACAACAACAACAAGGACAGCTTAGCATCATTCCAAATGCCAGCGTTGAACTCGATGCTTGGTGCTCATGGTTTGGCCACAGTCAGAGTCAGAGCTCTGTGGCAGAGCAAGAGTCACAGCATCATCATTATTGTCATCGTGATTATCATTTCATGGTCATCGCCATCATGGGCAGTGACAGCGCAGTCAGTGTCAGTGCTGTCAACGTCAAGGGCCTACAACACCCTGTCCCCCTCTCTTCCTCCAACTCGAAAAGCCCTTACATTGTCAGCAACACGTTGGGCAGAACTGGGATTTCTTTGCTTTAGGTGGGTATGGGGCTTGGCGCTGCGATTGGGGTTGGGATTGGGATTGGGGTTGGGATTGGGGTTGGGATTGCAAGTGGTGTTCTGTAGATTTCAACAGCCCATTTCTGTTGCTCCATTTTGTGCTGTAACCCTATGCCAGGCTTGTAACCCTAGTCGTTGTTATTGTTATTGTTGTTGTTGTTGTTGTTGTTGATTTCATAGCACTTGGCCAACTTCAATTTCATTTTCACTCTGTGCTATTTTGATTTTGCCCAACGACCTGCTCATCTCAATGGTGACAGTAAAAAAAAAAATCCCTTTTTTTTTTTGACATGTTTTTGTTGTATTTTATTCATACACAAATTTAATTCAATTTACTATGGAGACTCTTGAGTTGGGCAGCCACGCGCTTTCTGGCTCACAAGTGGTCTGGGAGGGGGGTTGGGAAGGGGCGTTTGTAGAAATGGGATTTGTCTGTAACTTGGTTTCACTGTTGTCTATTTTGGGCAGACCGACAGACGGACAGACGGAGAGCACAAAGCAATGCACAGGACATTGACCCAAGTGGATTCTATTATTAGATGAAACCCAACAAAGTTTTCAGTTCTTAACTACAGTTTTTACTACTATTACATAATATATGCAAAAGGTCCACTCTGAGTATTCCCCTACTATATTCCAAAATGTGTGCTCAAATATAGGCTGATTCCTCTTATAGATTGTATTAATAGTTTTCTACATTTAACTGCTAAAAATACTTTATTGTTTTTTGTATTTCGGAATCTTGTTGTGAAAAAAAAAAAAAAAATTTATACGTCAATATTTTTTTTTTTTTTTTTTTTTTTTTAGTTTATATAGAGATTAAGTTACCAAATGTGAAAGGCACACCTATGAATATTCATCGGATGAGGGAAAAAAACACCAAGTGTCGCCTCTGCCCCGCCTCCACTAGAATGTTCTGGGATCAGCTGTAATAATAATGATATCAGAGTATTCAGCAGTCGGATCCAACATGTTGTGTATAATTTATGTGATTTAATTTATGTACATTCAAATCTGTTAACCAACTCGCAATAAGTTTTAGCCAAATAAGTGGTTAGAGGAGATTTTGGCTAAGTGCCTCCAGTTAACGTTATCACATCGTCAGCGAAATGCTTAATGTGATCTGAGAAGCCAACATCGCTAAGAGTTGTAGAACAAAATGTCGGATATTATACATGAGGTATAAAAACACACTCAAACACACACACACACACACAATCAGTCTGGGGGCAAAACGCGAGTCGCGTGCAAAGCTCGTAAATTAATTTTTATATCCTTTTCAATTAGATTAGCCCCGTCGATAGGCCCAAAGAACCACTATCAATGCATACTAATGAGCAATGGGATTTGAAGATTGCTTATCACCAGCTTGTGGCAGGCTTAATTGTTATTGTTGTTGTTGTTGTTGTTGTTGTTATTGGTAGTGTTGTGGTCATTAAAATATATGTAATCAGTGTTGGGCGTAGGGGAAAAAAAAATAATTGCTGCAAATAATGCATTAGATGTTCAAGCGGAAAACCCATTAATTTTCCAGCTAGGCAATCCAATGCAATGCAGCCTCAAGGAAAGAATTGGTAACAACAACAATTCAAATGAAACGCGTTTACCTCAGCTGCGTATATACATTTAACGGCCAAAACAACGGCTGCAAATTCTGTGCTCGGTTTTATGAAAGCATTTGAATTAATTATACTAAAAGTTGTGAAAATAGAAAATGTTTTCCACCTGATGCCTGGCTGACAATGAGTGCCAGGCAGACTGACAGCCAGCATAAAAGGCTGGTGGACAGGTGGGCAGGTGGGCAGGATGCTAAACGCAGATTCCACAAATAGTTGTGGAAACAGTTGCCAAAGGCAGAATTGTTCTTCCGTCCGTTTCGCCCTGTTCCGGGGCTGTTTGCTTTACGTTAATGTGAAGCAAGCCGCGACACCCACACACACAATCACAAAATCACAAGAGAAAACTATATACACACAAGTGGCTTATATATGTATTAGAGGGTGTCTGTCTGGCTCCTTTGTGCCCATTTCTAGGACAACTACAACTTGCAACTTGTTATTACTTATGTGGGCGTGTGGCAGCCACGACAGATGTTTTACTTTCCACATGGACCCCTTTCTGGGGTAACTACCACTCAAATATGTATGCTCACAGACATGTATGTCGTCTATGCTTTGCCTTCAATGTATTTATTATCTCGCTTGATTGCACTGCAATTAGCCATAATTCAGAGCTCAATATAAAAGAGTGTGTTTTTTTTTTTATATATATAAAGTAATTGCCAACTGTCAAAAAACAACTGTAAAGAATAACCCTCAGAAGATATTTGTAACAAATTGCTCAAATGAAAAATTCATAACCAAGTGCGATTTCCGGCTGCTACTTGAGTAACTATTATCTTGGCAATACCCAACCCACCTGGGCACCATCGATCCACAAAACACGTTTTTCTGTGTGTGTTGTAGAAAAAAAAAACCAGTTTTGATAGCGAATGAAGGCAATTACCTTTATATATTTATACACATCGATTTATGTGCTTACAATTCTATCCTAAATAATGCATAACCCATGATAAAAGTGCGATATATATCTTTTATATATACACACATCGACTTCGTTTCATCATGTAAAATGTTTAATGGGTATAGAATATAAAAAAAAAAACGATTCTTCGCATTATCTTATATTCTCAAACACACACACATGAACACACACATGTGTGTGTTGTGCACACTTGAAGCGAAAAACCCACTCGAAAGTTTTCCAGTTTGTTCTTCCTTTTTTTTATTGGTTGTATTACATTGAAAAGATACTCGAGTTCGAAGACAGAGCTGACGGAAGCACGTGCTCTGGAATATGGTGTGCTTGAGAATGGTTGCAGATTGCTGGTTGCACGTTGCACGTTGCAGGCTAAGAGGCGTGGGCGGTAAGCGCCAAAATGCTGATTTGGGCACGCAACTTCTCCTTTGAGTTTTTTACGTGCGAAAAACGCAGCGCACAAAAAAGAATAAGATAAAAATCATTTGCCAGCTGGTTGTGGGGCACTTCATGCACCTGCAACACTCACCTCTGTTGCACACACAGTTGGTGGCAGTGGCAAGCGTTTGCCGAAAGTGTGCCACTTATTCTGGCAGCTCAGGTGCATCTTGTGTGCGGGTCACTTGTCTGACTTAGTCGTATTTGACGTGGTTGCAACAAGTCGCATATTAATCAAATATTGACTGTGTTGCACAGTGTTTAACCATGCCTCTTCATCATTCAATCCGAGCACAAAATGACTACAGAGAATCTTCTAGTTTATGTCTTCTATTATTATTATTAATATTATTATTATTATTATTATTATACAAATAACAATCTGAGATGCTGTCAAGTCAACTCTTGGTTTTTAACGGGAAAAGTACTTTCAAATTTCAGAGTACTCAGCATGATTATAGTAATTATAGTAAAAAAAAACCCAAATTCTGATTTTATAATTAAATTAAAAACGTTGGTAGAAATTTGCAGAATTTATATACCTCACTTAATAGCAAAGCCTTTAATTGAGAATTGAATTTTATTTAAGTCTTTCTCAATTTGAGTTTCGCAAAACAAATAAATAAATAAACAAAAAAGCCGAAAGAAGCCTTAAAATTGTCGCTTATCCTTCTGGTCCTTTGAGCAAACTGTGTGTGTGTGCGTGTGTGTGCATTGTGTGTTCTTTTAAGTCTCTACCAGTTGCCCCAAAATTTTCACGAGAGTTTTTTTAAAATCGATTGAAATTTATTATTTTTGAAGATTGCACTGGAAAATTTTGTTTGTTTTTTAAATCATTTGCAAATTTATGAAAGGTAAACATATTAAGTAAATGATAAAAAAATCGAAGTAACATAAACAGCTATTATAATATTTTTTTTTAATGGTGTATATTGAAAATATAACCAACAATTTGTAGAATGGCAGCCTTTTTTTTTACGAATTATTATTATTATATTTATTTACTCACTGTTTTTTTTTTAAGTCGAATAAATACTATAAGTTTTAAGTAAATCGAATAATAATTTGATTGGCTTACACAGTTGACAAGCCAAATACACATGCTCTATAATAAATATGCAAGTTCCAAAAAACTTGGCAATAAGAATAAAAAAAATTTATGGAATTTTCAAAACACAAACAAAACGGGAAAAATGCCAGGCGCAAGGTGCATCAGGAACTGTGGATGCCTTAAGCCTCTGCAAACAGCAATTTATAATGCAAAATCAAAATATGTTTACCGCCATCACACACACAACACACACACACACACACGCACAATGCTTAGCATTTCCATTGAAATTGGCAAGGCAGCTTGAAAATCAGCTTTTGCTTCCACTTTGGATCGGATGTGCTTGAGTGGCATGTGTGTGCTTGTGCGTGTGTGTGTGCTTGTGTGTGTGTGTGTTGTGTGCTGTATGGCTAGACAGTCCAAACTGCCCAGAGCAAGCAATAGCAGAACAACAAATGTATTAGCTCATTGTAATCGCTATTTGTACGCCCGGATATTTGTAAAATAATGTCAACAAAAATCCAATTTCCTTTTACCTTCCCGTTTAAATAATGCACATATTGTTGAGGCGACTCCGTTGTGGTAACGTTGCCACTTTTCAGCACTCAAACGGAACGTGTGGGTGGACCAACCAGCTCCAGCTCCAGCTCCAGCTCTGGCAAAGTGCACTTGACATTTGTGCTGTGAATTTAGTGGCGGTGGTTGGTGCTAGGCACCACTGAAAGGTGCTGGTGGATCGCCTGTGGTGCATCTCACTCAGGTATCTTAGTCATGGCCAGAACTGCTATATATATATATATGTATACGCTTTGTGCTGCAGCCGATTCAAACAGTTTACCTTTTTTTTTGTTTTGCTGTAAGCGGCATATCCGTTTTCCGCTTTCCGGCATCCGGCACACTTCATCAGCAGTGGCCCAAGCGCAAAAGCTGAAGCCAAACTCGATTGCGGATTCACAGCCGGAGCAGGAGCCGGAGCCGGAGCAACTGCAGCCGCATACCGATTACTCTGAATTGTTATAATACAATTCAACTTAATTTCCGAGCGTTTTGCTTTCTTTTCTTATGCTCAAGTGCGTCTAAGTGTGCGAGTCCCTTTGTTGTCCACAACATCATTTTGTACACCAGCACAACTTGATCATCATCATCATCATCATCATCATTATTTCCATTCCCCTCCCCACCCACCCTCAACCTCGTCGCTCTCGTTGCCATGCACTTAATTTCCTCTGTTCACGTCGTTGATTTTGCCTTCCCATCGAAGTGTTTGCCTTGCACTCCAGTGCTGGCCCGGCTTAGCTGGCGAGCACCACCTGACCTTCAACATAGCCTATGGCCTCACCCTCCCCCTCACCCAGTCACCGCCTTTCAACAATGTTGCCGCATTATTATTATCGCTGCTGCCGCTTTGTGAACTCAAATTTATTTCAATCAAATTTTAATAGATATTTATGCATTGTTTTCCATTCGATTCTCATGGATTTAAATGTTGGCAACATTTCCGACACGCCAATAAATTAAGTTTGCATTCTTGATTCATTGACAGTTTGAAATAGGCCAAAAAAAAAAAAAAAAATAGAAAGTAAATAAATGATTCAAACCGGAAATCTTATGAAATTCTAATCACGTCAGGATGCTAATCAGAATTGCATTTGAATTCGAATTTGAATTGGAATTTAAATGCCCAATAAATTCGATAAAAAATAAACCAAACAGGAAACAAATATTTATACATTTATTATGATAAAATCCAAAAAAAAACCTATGCCTAAATATTACTGAGCATATGGCATATAAATAAAACTAAATAGGAATTCAAACAAATTTAAATTTAGCAAAAAATTTAAAAAAAAAATAGTAAATAAATAAAACTAAATAGGAATTCAAACAAATTTAAATTTACCAAAAAATTTAAAAAAAAAAAATAAAAACAAATAGATATATAAATAATAAATAAATAAAACTTAATAGGAATTCAAACAAATTTAAATTTACCAAAAAATTTAAAAAAAAAATAAAAAAATAGATAAATAAATAATAAATAAATAAAACTAAATAGGAATTCGAACAAATTTAAATTTAGCAAAAAATTTAAAAAAAAAATAAAAACAAATAGAAAGTAAATAAATGATTCAAACCGGAAATCTTATGAAATTCTAATCACGTCAGGATGCTAATCAGAATTGTATTTGAATTCCAATTTAAATGCCCAATAAATTCGATAAAAAATAAACCAAACAGGAAACAAATATTTATACATTTGTTATGATAAAATCAAAAAAAAAAACCTATCCCTAAATAATACTGAGCATATGGTTAAAATAATTTTAAAAAAAATTAAAAAAAATATATAAATAAATAATAAATAAATAAAACTAAATAGGAATTCAAACAAATTTAAATTTAGCAAAAAATTTAAAAAAATAGATATATAAATAATAAATAAATAAAACTAAATAGGAATTTGAACAAATTTAAATTTAGCAAAAAATTTAAAAAAAAAATAAAAAAATAGATAAATAAATAATAAATAAATAAAACTAAATAGGAATTCGAACAAATTTAAATTTAGCAAAAAATTTAAAAAAAAAATAAAAACAAATAGAAAGTAAATAAATGATTCAAACCGGAAATCTTATGAAATTCTAATCACGTCAGGATGCTAATCAGAATTGTATTTGAATTCCAATTTAAATGCCCAATAAATTCGATAAAAAATAAACCAAACAGGAAACAAATATTTATACATTTGTTATGATAAAATCCAAAAAAAAAAACCTATGCCTAAATAATACTGAGCATATGGTTAAAAAATTGTATATAAAAAAAAAAAATAGATAAATAAATAATAAATAAATAAAACTGAATAGGAATTCAAACAAATTTAAATTTAGCAAAAAATTAAAAAAAAAAATTTTAAAAAATAGATAAAATAAATAATAAATAAAAAAACTAAATAGGAATTCGAACAAATTTAAATTTAGCAAAAAATTTAAAAAAAAAATAAAAAAAATAGATAAATAAATAATAAATAAATAAAACTAAATAGGAATTCAAACAAATTTAAATTTAGGAAAAAATTAAAAAAAAAATAGATATATAAATAATAAATAAATAAAACTAAATAGGAATTTGAACAAATTTAAATTTACCAAAAAATTTAAAAAAAATATAAAAAAATAGATATATAAATAATAAATAAATAAAACTAAATAGGAATTCGAACAAATTTAAATTTACCAAAAAATTCAAAAAAAAAAATCAAAAAAATATGTATATAAATAATAAATAAATAAAACTAAATAGGAATTCGAACCAATTTAAATTTAGCAAAAAATTTAAAAAAAAAAAAAATTAAATAGATAAATAAATAAAACTAAATAGGAATTCAAACAAATTTAAATTTACCAAAAAATTAAAAAAAAAATTGTTTGATTCAGAGCTCCCTTTGAGGTACATACACAGATACAGATTAAGGGGAAAATTACAAAAAATATTTGTAGAAAAGTGTTTGGTAGTCGATGAGTTAAAGTGGGTAAAAAATGAATGATATACAAACTATATATATACATACTCGTATATATATATATATCGACAACTGATAGCTTACTCAGCACATTTTCAATGGTCTCAAAATGCAGCCCAAACAAAGCAAGTGCAAAATGCACAAGTGAAATTGAGCTCTTTGCAAAAATTGAACGCAAGTGCAGACAATTTGTGAAAATTAATACTGACAGAATACAGAAAAACAAGAAACACAGAAACACAGAATTCGAAGTGATTGAGAACTGTTTCTATGAATACCATTTTGAGCTGTTTGGCAGTCTTCATTTAACAAGAAAATCACATTAAACATTTTTGTTGTTGTTTGTTGTTGTCCCTGTTGAGCGAAAGGTCGACAACAAAACTTTGAAATGCATAAATCATTTTGTTAGTGATCAAGGTGGTGGCAACCGGGGGAGGGGAACAATTGAAACAGCATCACAAACAGGTGTGCTGCAAAAAGAAGTTAGCAATTTGGCCAAGTGCCAGGTAACAGCTTAGATATATACACATATTATATAGATATTTATATATATATAATAAGGATATATAAATTGTTATAGATATTTTTATATATATATATATAATAGAGATATATAAATTGATAAGTACAAATATAAATTGGTGCGTGTTTAGGTTCTCTTACAGATGCTTTTTGCACAGGTCTATCAATAAATAATAAATGTCTGCTTTATTCAGTTTACCGGAGGAGCACGCTCCAGAAACCCAGCACAGTTCCATTGGAAATGGAAATCGAATTGGAAATGGAAATGCCAAATGAAGCTGTTGATGCCGATGCTAAATTGTGCTGATGCATTGCGCTCCTTGATAGCCCTGCATAAAAGATACTCTTTTACGGCAAACCGTCAACTCATCCCAAATTATCCCAAGTTGCAATAAAAATAACAAGTAGGAAAGGATGTCCTGGGCAAGCTAAGGATTACCTGCCTCTCCAGCGTATTTGGTGTCTTTGTACATATATTTTTTTCTGGTGTTATTTGTATGCATTTATTCCTGTTTTATAACAATAATTTCGAGCTTATAAATTAATCAGCCCAGAACAGAACCTATTTAAAATCTGTAGAAAAATTTATAAGGGATAATTTTATAATTGATTTCGCCACTTTTCAATTTTCCGGCGTAGATTTTGCTGGCTTCGTTTGCTAAAATGTTCCTAAAGACAACTTTTTTCAAAATCCGTAAATCGAAAAATATTCAAATATAGATTTATCTTTGTTAAGATTACTGTTAGAAATAATACTGGTAATAGCTCTTCTGCCTGCAAAAATCTGAAAAGCCATAACTCGCGGAAATTTAGAGTTGGCGCCACCAATTGGCAAAGCAACATTAATGAATGGGCAATGGTCAAATCATTGACAACTAACTTGCCACAAAAACGATACTTGCCACTTGGCATCAGTTGGTATCAGAGCTGCAACACTCTCTCGAATATTCATTGCCGGTTGCCAGTGCATAAATTTGTAACCCTGCCTCGCTCCAACCCGTCCCGCCTAGCAATAATTCAGTTGCATCCACGAGTTGTTGCAAATATGCGCATTGTAATTTGACAATGCTGGAAAGGAATGCACAAGTCGAGGCAGTGGATGCAGGCACCCAGCAAATATTCGGTTGGTCAAAGTGGAAATGCTGCTGGTTATGAAGTGGATTGGAATACCATATTATAGACATGGCAGTGTGTATGCCAATGAGTCAGTACAGATCGTTTAGCTGGATTCGCTTTAAGCTCGTTTTAATAAGCCCGGCTAATAATTGAATTGCATTTTCAATGCGGCTAACTGAAATCTAGAAATTAAAATCAATGAGCGAATTTTAAATGGGTTCTATAGAAATTTGAGGCAAAGGATCTATTCTTGCAGTTGGATAAATTGACTCGGCTACTGATCAAAAAGATATTTGCCTGGCGAGGTGGAGAACTTGTCCTTCTGCCAATTACATATGCACTTTTGCCCTCCTCCATTATGAGAAAAGTGGGTGTTTTTCCCAGCAGACCAACTGAGAAAAGCGGCGGTTTTTTGCATCAAGTCAAAAGCTCTCAAATAATGTTGGGCTAAATGCAAATTCGGATATCAAAAAATGCTCGACTTGGTTATGCACTGCAAGATTAGAAACTAATATATATAAATATATATATAATCTAAATGAGTAAAACTTGCCATGAAATAAAATATTCATAATAATTTATTAATATAATTTAGTTAATATTTATTATATATTTTTTATTTTTTTTGGCAGTCAATTAATAGTAAGTGAATAAATAACAATAATAAATTAAGCATTTAATGCGATATAATTTTTTGTCGAAGTAAAGCAAATTTAATTCCAACCTTTTTTAAATGTTTTTTTTTTTTTTTTTTTTTTTTTTTAGTTAATCTCTATGAAAAGGGGCTGTAATACCCAAAATACCCATTTAGTGCTCTGATTACAACTCATATGGCGGTCAGAGGGGTGTGGGGGTGGGTCTGCTGGTTGTTGGCACAGTTGGAGCAACTGCCGCCGCATATGTGTCAACGACTTGGTCAACATTAAAGGCTTTGCGCCTTCCTTCTCTGTGTGGACTCCTGTCGCGTTGCGCTGCATGTGTGTGTGTGTGTGTATGAGTTGGTGTCCTTTTGTGTGTATGCTTCTGTGTTTGTGTGCATGGGGTGGGCACAAACTTGGTAAACTTTTGCATATTCATTTGATCCTTGCCGTAAGTAGCTGACATAATATGTAAAATCCTTACGGAATTTAATAAGCTTAGTCCCTGAAACCTATTCAAAGGCAATCGCATACATTTACAAATACATATATATATATATGTATTAAATACAAATTTAAGTGAGTACCAACCCAGCTGACGCTTATGCCATTTAAATCCTAGGACAACCAAAAAAAAACACCCTTCTGACCAAAAACAGCACCCAAAAAAAAGGGAAAATCGCCAGCAAGGTGAAATTTGTTTTATAAATAAAGTTTTTTCTCTTATTTTTTTTTTTTTTATAAATAAAATAAGCAAAATGACAGATAATAACGATGAGTTCTTGCTTGGATGTTGGCCAGAATTATGCAAAAGTATAGATCTGGTAGGTCCTGTGCCAAGAATCGCCTTGAGTTGGCTTTAATAACAGAAATTTTCAGAATTAAAAAAAGATTTAATTTTTTTTTGTAAGTGTTTGACTAACGGATACCCAGTAAATACTCAAAATAAACAAGTTTAGAGCAAGGTCAGATTAGCCAAGGAAAGACAAGAATCTTTATTCCTTTCATGCGTCGCATTCCAAGTGACACCAAATTCGAGTATTGGTTTTTTTCCTTGGGGTTTGCGTTAGACAAAAGTGGTTTTATTTTCATATCGTTCAGTTATTTTGATTTATTTGTTTGTATTCCACTTGGCGGGATTTGAGTGCTTGCAAAGCGTGCACACATTGTGGGAACATTTTGCTGCAGTTGTCCGTTGCCATGGCAAATCCCGACGCGAGTCTTAGCAGGAGTGGCGGAATTTGTGGGGCGACCGCGACTCTAAGGACTAAGGACTAAGGACAACAATTACTTATTTAATTTTTGTGTGTATGTCTGCTCTGCACTTGTCCTGTCAGTCAGTCCTTGACTCTGTGAACCTACCCCTCCCCCACCCCACCCAACAGAGCCATCATCGGCAGCAGCTTCAGCTGCAGCTGCAGATCGTCCTTTGCGAGTGCTTTGCTGTTAAATGTGGCCAATGTAGCGCCTCCCAAAAGAGCATGAGTGGCACCACAAGTAACAGAGAGAGAGAGAGAGAGAGAGAGAGTGTGTCAGAGCGAGAGAGAGAGATAGTGAGTGGTACATGGCAATTGTTTAGCCCTCTACACAGAAAGTTTTCTTATTTTCGCGCCTGCTGCTTTACAGTTACTTACTTACTCGGGTTGTGGCTGTGGCTGTGGCTGTGGCTGCTGCTGTAGTTGTTGCCCCTTGGGTGCTTTATTACAATTTAACTTTTCTTTTATTGCAACATTGTTGCCTTTTGCGTTCGTTGGCCTTGCGGCTAACCAAGCCGACCCCAGGCCCAAAAAAACACACACAAAGGTTCAGCCGGATGCTGGCCACAGACACTGGCAGACTCTGGATCTTGGGTCTGATTATGTGCCATGTGCCATCTGCGTCATGTGTGTGTGTGTGTGTGTGGGTGTGTAAGTAAATAACAGCAACAACAAGAACGATAAGAGCTTTGGCCAAAACTCATTTTTATGCTGCCTTAAGTTTCATTTTTCTCTTAAGATTTCCGACTACAACCTCCGCACACACACATTACACACACACACACACACACACACACAGACACAACAAACAGAAAGACAAAAAAAAACCAGCAGAAATGAAGCTCGAACCCAAACCGAACTCTGACAACGGCTTTGAGTCTGGCAGCTGTCCATCGCGCCCTGCCCTGGTCCATATCCATGGCCCACCAACCATAGCCTCCTCCTTCTCCTCCTCCATATGCATGGTAGGTATGTGTGTTATGGCATTTCTTTTATTTTATATGTATTTTACTTCATTTCACTGCTGATTGCTGCTGCTGCTGCTGCTGCTGCGTCTTCCCCCCCCCCTCATTGCCTGCTTGGCAAGTTGCTTATGTTGTGAGTATTTCCACTTCTTGCCTCATGCATATTTGAATGTCCCTTAAAGGCACTTCAGTGCTCTTTGCCGCTTCTGCTTATATTTCAGTCGTTGTTGTTGTTGTGGCTGCTGTTTAGTGTATCACACACACACACACACACACACACACACTGGAAAGCACACACTTCACCTCCCACATTGCAAGACCCTCTAGCAAAATCATCATCAGAGTTGACGGCCGACCTTAATGGTCAAATGTCTCTCTTTCTCTATCTCTGTGTGTGTGTGTGTGTGTGTGTGTGCACGTATGTGTTTGCTCTGTTTAGTTATGTGTGTGTTGGCCTGAAAATGATTTCTTAAACTGCAATTCATGCCCTGCAATTGCGATGATGGCGCGTTTTTATTGCTTTCTCTTACTCCCACCTCCCCACTCCCCCTCCCCACTCCCCCTCCCTGTCGCCAGCGAAAATTTAATCGAGTTTATCACATTATTATTTGGGCGTCGTCCTGCGTGTCCTGCCGTGCACTTAAGACGTGCTTATTAGGCCCTATTAGCAATAATTGCACTACTGAGTCAATTTAGATATCTTGTGCAGATTTTCGGTTAACGTCATCATCATCATCATCATCATCATCAGCAGCACTAACATCATTATTAGCTTCATCCCAAAAACATTATCTGTGGCCCCAGGTACAGCTTAGACAGACAGACAGACAGACAGACACTTGACTTAATCCTGCTCTCAGTTTTGGCCAATTTCCGTGCTGGCTGAAACTGACCAAAATAATCATAAATAAATGCGAAAATTAACAAATGTTTTTTAAGCACTTATTAAAATAATCATAAATAAATGCGAAAGTTAACAAATGTTTTTTAAGCACTTATTAAAACCTGCCACTGAATAAAATATGATTCCCATCAAGGAAATAAATATGAATTCCAAAATTGGCAATGAAAAATGTATTTTTTCTGATATTAACTATTAACAAATTGAATACCAAATATGATATATATATATATATATACATATATATAGTCATTGAATAAATTAAAATTGTGCATATTCATGCCAAATTGTAGTGTTTGCATAATGTGGAAACACAGTCGCATCACATCCTGGGCAGCTGTGGAGGATGGACACGAAATTTGACTCGGCTGACCTTTGGCTATGCGGTGGCAACTCAATTTGAGGCAAGCCAGCACGGCAAATATTTTGCCAAACAAATTGAGGGACAAAGGGCGGGCCAAGAGATGAATATAAACAGCAGACATAATTCTCGTATGCAAAGAGAGAGGGAGAGAGAGAGAGAGAGGGAGAGACACAGGTGGAGGGAACAGTAAAAAAAATAAAACAAATTTTTTGCTAAAATCACAAATACACAAAGCAATTCTCGAATTCAAAGTCAAACTTGAACTATGAACTCGCGCTTTAATATAGAAGAACTTTCACTCTCCGTCGGCCATCTCACTCCCTCGGTCTATATGCAGTATATCAAGGACCTGGACGGAGGCATCTAATCTCTTTTAGCGAGGCATTGGACAGCGAAACAGCCGTCGAGACAGTCGAGATCAAAAGCTTTTGATAAACTCAAACAAAGCGCCAAAAGTAAGCGCAAAATGCCACACAAGCACAATGAGAGAGAAAGTGAGAAAGTATGAGAGAGAGAGAGTGGGAGAGAGAGAGAAAGCATTGAATATGAACAAAAAAAAAAACAACAAAAAGAATACAATATTTAAACATTTTATCTTAGGCAGGACCATCACAGCCGACACCCGCACACACACACACACCCGAAGTGTGTGTGTGTATGTGTGTGCGTGTGTGCTTATGTGTATGCGTGTGTGTGTGTCTTCATTTGGCGCAGCTCATTTTGCGTTTCCATTCTTTTGGTCGTCGCACTGCCGGCGGGCATTTCATTGTTTGCCTTTTTGTATCTGCCGCTTTTATCTTGCCACTTTGGCATTGTTTTATGGCCACCCCAACGCAACGCAACGCGACGCATCGCCTCATGCCCCAACTCCTACCCCCCCACCCGACCCCTTCTCGCACTCCTAATTGCATTAAGCGCCTTATTAGATGGCACAGCAATTTGCACATTTTTCGTGTCAATTGTGAAGCAATTTTATTACTCACAAAAATAAAATAGCATTAAAACAGAAACAACGAAAACTTTAAAGACGGCCACACAAAAATAATTAAAATATTTAATATTTATGACCAGCGGAAATATTATCAGTTTC
The DNA here is from genome assembly GCA_037043605.1 of Drosophila multiciliata. Classification (NCBI taxonomy): domain Eukaryota; kingdom Metazoa; phylum Arthropoda; class Insecta; order Diptera; family Drosophilidae; genus Drosophila; species Drosophila multiciliata. Next base: position 262,378 of record JBAMBF010000592.1, read on the forward strand.
AATTAACAGGCAGACAAAGAGAGAGAGAGAGAGAGAGTGAGAATGGGGTATTCAGAGGTATCTCTGAATATAATTTGTCAACTTGAACTTTAAATACATATATAAATATATATTCCTAAAAAATATGACAATTTTTCATATTGATTATTTCAAATGTCAGATTTTTATTATTTGCTGTTTTAATTTGTTATAACCTGAATCCATTAAAAATGCGGAAAGGAGTATAATATTTTTTTTTTTTAAATGTATTCCAATCAAAATAATTTATATTTAAAAGGATGGGAGTATATCGTAGTCGAGCTCACTCGACTACAGCTTTTTTTTTTTTACTTGTTTTTATACTACGGATGCATTGCCTCATCAGTTTGGTTATAACGCATTTCCGCATAATTATTTTAGTTATTATTGCATTCATTTGCTTTTGGCAATAATTAAAAAATTGTTTGGTTATTGTGCGATTTATATTTTTCACAGTATTATTTATTACAACAGGCTGCAAACTTCAACCAACTGGATCAATTTGGCGGAAATTAAAATTATTATTATACACTCGGCTATCTCTGTCGCTCTTCAAGTTCCCAAATCTGTCTCTGTCTGTGGACAATTGTTGATTTATTGTTTGGTCATCGCGGTCAACCAAGGCACACACATACGTGTAAATGTGTTCAATAAGCGGATGGACACACAAAATTGCTCGCACCACATGAGTGACACGCAAAAATGTTCAATCTGTGGCACAGTTTTTTTTTTTTTTTCCAAGCCACATCCCCAGTCCCAGGAGGCGACGAGAGCCATTGCACCTGGTGGTCAGCCGATGGGGCACGCAATTAAATTTATTAAATCCGAATCAATAATTCAGACAACGTCTCAATCAGAACATAATGCATTTTTTATGCAGTTAGTGGGACCAGCACACGCAAAGCAAATCAATTAACTACAACCTGTGAATCATTATCAGAGCAAATCAGAGAGAGAGAGAGAGAGAGAGAGAGAGAGAGAGAAAAGGCTTCAGCCAAATGTGTTTTAGGCAGCAATAAATTTAGAAATGTTGCTAGTTGCCAAATATTAAAACACTTCAAGAGTAAATCGATTTTTTCAATTGCCCAAAAAATTAAACATATTTGAATAATATAAATAAAATTATAATAGTACTTAAAATAAAATAAGAAATTATATTTATAGGCACACAAATATACAAAACTAATAAATTTAAATATCCATTTTAAAAACTTTATTTAAGTCTTTCACAAAAAACATTTGAAATACTCTCTGCAGACGTGTAATAATAATAATCTTATGCTCAATTAAAGTTAATAACAATTAAAAGAGCCCTGTGCCCAGTGCATGCATTGTGAATAAATGGCATTGGCTAACGTGGCGTATGCGCAATTTTAAATGGCAAGTTTCACTATGATTTTATGCGAGAGTTGCTCCATTGTCATAATTAGGCAATATTCATGGTGGAGAATAGGTTTATAATTTAGCTGGATATAATTAGTATTTGTGTTTACCGATCTTATGAGAATGTTGAGGAATCCCCAGAAGAAGTTGACAAGTTAGAAATTCTCAACTAAGACAGGGTTAATAGAAGAGCTATAGGAACAGAAAGAAGCAGAAGAAATTCCCCCAATTAAAACAATATTTTCATTCTCTTAATAAATCGAATATTTACGTAGCAATTCAACATTTCGTTTCCATAATGAATAATACAATCCAAATAACTACAAAGTTGGATTGCTAAAGTAGAAGTAGATTTAATAGAAAAATCTCAAATCTCAACTTGAAAAAGAAATTCTTTTGCTGGCGAAATGTTAATTTTATATTGCAAAGATCCAAAAATCTTTTCAAATTCCATCAATAATTCGGGTCTACGAAAACTCAAAGTTGAAAATTGCAGCAGAGTTTGACTTGACCTGATATAGAATTAATATGCTTCTTGGGGTCAGAGATATTCTCATATTTTGAGCAGTTTAATTACATCAATTTCTAACTGATTTAAGGACCACTTTTCAGGTTACAATAATCTACAGTTTGTGGCCATATTCACGCTGCACTTGCGCCAAAACCATTCCAATCAGTGTGTGTGTGTGTGTGTGTGTGTGTGTGTGTGTTTGGTAAAGGCAAAACAATAACGGTCTGGTCACTTTGTGGCCAATTAGCCAGACAGTTAAGGCCTTCAAAATTGGTTAACTGCGAATTCCAGAAGGTTTCACTGAGAGTTGCAGGAGCACCAAGCACAGAGCACGGGGTGGCAAAGTGGGTGTTGTGGCATTTGGTCATAGTGAAACTAACCTTTCGCAGAGCATTGTGGCTTTACTAGAGACGAGTGTGTGTGTGTGTGTGTGTGTGTGATGTGTGTGGTTGGCAGACAGCATATGACAAGAGCCGGCTTGTGATATTAACAGGCCTCTTCAGAGATGATGTTAAAGGATTCAAACTATAAAGTAAAGATGGATAAATTTACCACTTGTAATATAATTAGGGCGTGGCAAGGTTATCGAGTTGACAATTAAGAAAGTTGTTGAACTTAATTAAATGTGGTTTCATAACAAACTCGATTTGTCGGATATCATTCCAGGCGACTGCTGTTGGCCTCGTTTTCTGACCAGTTGCCAGTAATTGACGTTGCCTCCTCAATGGGCCGTCAAATGTCGAACGTCAGTGATGGCCAACAGCTGTTGTTGTTGTTGCTGTTGTTGTTGTTATTGCTGATGGCCTTGCCCAGAGATTGGTCATGGTTAAAGCCAACTACTTTGAGCTGGTGTAGCTTATGCAGTTGCAGTGTTTTGCAGACAATTTTGTTGAGCTTGCCGCTTTTGTCTGATTGAGTTGACCGGTCCAATGGACCAACATTATTAATACACACACACACACACACACACACATAATGTGCTCGACTGCCTCAGGCTATGGCCAGCAGGTCTGTCTGTGGCTTTGGTCTAACAAATTGCACCACTGTGGTTTTTGGTGGTGTGCATAAAATATGAGGCAGCAACATAATCGGGGTGCGAGGTTGCTCTATAAATAAGCTCATGTTGGCTGGCCAATTTCAATAGAGTCATAAAAATAGTTGGGCCATTTTCCAAAAATCCAGCGCAGCTTGGCCCAGTCAACGGCAGCCCTTTTGGCAATTTGTTAAACGTCATTTGGGCAAGTAAAGTCAATTAGAAAAAGTGGCCGAAAATACTTTTCATATGGCCATGGCATGCAGACGACCACGCCCACGCCAACGCCAACGCCCACATCCATGCCGATGTCGATGCGAGCACCCGCAAAGCCCAAAACCACACCCATTGACCAGTTGCCATATACCATTTAAGCCTTAATTGATTTACAGCAAAAGCAAATAAAAGCAAAACAAAAAAAAAACAGAAAACAAAAAAAAAATGCTTACAACAAACACGAAATGATTTCACTTGGCCCGTTTCCGGTTGTTGCCTTTAGCTGCCCTGATTTTCCAATTGCTGCTGCACTTGCCAGCTTCTGCTTCTTCTTATTATTCTTCCACTTCAGCTTCAGCATCAAAAGCCAGCCCTGCTCCAACTATGCCAGAAGCTCTTTTATATAAGCTACTCGATTGTTTGTTATTTGAAATCGCTTCTGTTTATAATTGAAGCTGTATTTATTTACATTATGAAGGCAACCGGATCGCATCATTGCCCCATTTTGGACAGTTCTTGCCTGGGAGTATCTCTCCGTTCCGCTTACATATACACATACATACATACATATAATTGACCCCAGTCAATTAATAAATGCTCGCTTTGGCCTGGCGCTGGCTTTTGTTCTTTTATGCACCGTTAAGTATGCTGCACTTTATTTGCAAACGAGCAAAGTTGCAATCCACGCAAAGACAAAGAGAGCGAAGCAGAGAGCGAAAGAGAGAGAGAGGGAGCGAAAGAATGTTAAGTTTCAGAGTGCGAGTGCTGCGGAGCAGGGCAATTGGTGTTGGGAAGTGAAAGCTTTTTTTACAGTTCTCTTTTGCCACGCCGCTGGGTGAAATATCTTTATTACAACATAATTAAAAGTAAATTTTTTTTTTATGCTCATTAACTTAATGCGTCAAATGGGTGGTGTGTGTGTGTGTGGGGGGGGGGGGGGGGGGACAAGCCAGCTGTCACAGTTTGACGAAACAAAAACAAAAACTCGTAAATTTAAATTACGCAAACGAATTCCCAAAAATGTATTTAACAAAATAAAATAAGCTTTCAAAATATCAACTTTTACTTTATTGCTAAATTGAGCATTGCGTAACGATTTGAAACCAACTTTTATTCATGTTTTTAATTAAAAAAAAGCTTAACAACTTATGTCGAGTCCTAAACAGATTAGTTTGTTCAATTTGCGAAAAGAATTTCAGCTTAACTCGATTTGATTACAAAGTAAAATAAAACCAGTGGGTTTTCAAGTTGATTTAATTATGTATTGCGCAGTGGTTCGATTAAATGCACCACCTTCCCCTCACCGCTGGTAAAATAAAACTTGCCCAAAGGTGAAAGCCAAATCCAAACCAGATAATTAGAGAGAGTTGGCGATGCAGATGCAGATGCAGATACAAATGCGGAATCAAATTTGGCCAAACACTCAACAGAGTGCAGAGTGGAAAAAAGTTGTGTGTGTGTGTGTGTGTGTGTGTGTGTGTGAGTGGGTGTGTATCTCTGGTTACTATGTGTTATTCCAGTTACATTGAGTATCTAGTCTCTGCTAAGCGCTTTGTGTTGGCTGCTGGCAACGTTGTTTTTTTGATATTACAGATAAGCAAACACATATATATATATATATACATATATACATATACATACATATATATATATATATATATATAAAGAACCAACACTCGAGGTTACCCATTGCATTTGCAGTTGCCCGCAGCTGCTGCCCTTTGGCAATTGCCAATTAAAATGCGGTTAGTCCATCCATTTCCCCCCCCCCCCCCTCTTTCAAACTTCTTTACTTAACTCTGGCTAACCAATTTATTGCAGCCATATTTATGTTAATTAAATTTAACTAGCCAACAACCCGTCGACTCGACTAAGCATCGAAATTTAAAGTTATCTTTTAATTGTTGTTAGTGAAAAGTTAAATAAATCTTTTTTTGTTTGTCAAAATTTCACTAAATTCAATTGAATAATTTATTAAATTAATAATTCTTCAAAATTCATTAAGACTCACAATAACTACAAAAATAAATATATGTGTGTGTGTGTGTGTGTCTTTCCTTTTGCAATGGAACTTTTGTGACGCAACTTTATTTTCAAACTTTCCACCAGCTTTTTCGGCAGTAAAAAAAAGAAACCAAATTCTTGGCAGCTGATTCCCGTGGGTCACAAACTGGAGTGAGATGAAGCCCAAATAATGAGAAAGACACAGAGCGGAAGAGGGAGGGTGAGTGAGAGAGGGTGATAGATAGGAGGAGTGTGGGGTTAGCAGAAGAAAACTTGTCATATTTTCATTGTTTTTACAGTTGGTATTTTAACAGGCTGTTTATTACGAGTATGTGAAACACAAAGCCAGATAAATATATATATATATATAAATATACATCTATAATATGTATATATATATATATATATATATATTTATGTATTTATTTATAAGGAAAGCAGGCAGCATTGGAATTGGGGAGGCGCGTTAAGTTGTCGCCGAGTTCGGAAAGAAATTGTAAACTTTTTTAATTAAGGTAAAGAATTTGCTTTGCGCTGCGAACTCAACTGAGCTACGCACCACCACCACCACCACCCCCCCCCCCCCCACCATCAGGATCTCCGGGTAATGCATTTTTAATACGCTCGCGTTGCCAGAAAAGTTGAGATCTCTAAGGCATGCAATAGTAATTGGCCAAAACACAATGCGACTTCATAAATATTTCCATTGCAAAATCCCCAAATAAAAGGATTGACTCTTTCGATATAAGATATTCCAACTTACGGCTAAAATAAAATTAAAATTAAAAGCAACTTTTATTTGCCTTAATTTCTTTGTTATATTGTTTATGATTTGGCTCCAAATCTGCAATGCTAGTTGCCAAATATTAAAACACTTCAAGACTAAATCGATTTTTTCAATTGCTTTTGAAGTACCCAAAAAATTAAACATATTTGAATAATATAAATCAAATTATAATAGTACTTAAAATAAAATAAAAAAGTATATTTATAGGCAGACAAATAAACAAAACTAATCAATTTAAATATCCATTTTAAAAACTTTATTTGAAGTCCTCCACAAAAAACATCTGAAATACTCTCTGCAGACGTGTAATAATAATAATTTTATGCTCAATTAAAGTTAATAACAATTAAAAGAGCCCTGTGCCCAGTGCATGCATTGTGAATAAATGGCATTGGCTAACGTGGCGTATGCGCAATTTTAAATGGCAAGTTTCACTATGATTTTATGCGAGAGCTGCTCCGTTGTCATAATTAGGTATTATCATCAACGAGGGCGCTGCAAAGGACAGATACAAAATGCATGAGTGTGTGTGCGTGTGTGTGTGTGTGTGTGTGGATGTGCGTGTGTGTGTGTGCGTTTGCGTTTGAGCGTGGTAGGAATATATTGAGCAGACGCCATTTCTAAACATGTGTCAAATTGCGAGGAAGGGCAGAGCTGCAAAATGAAATGACATTTAGCCGTGCAATTTTGACAGGATTTTAATATGCATGTAAAGCCAACGCACAGCTTTGTGTAGGTGTGTGTGTGTGGGTGTGTGTGGGAGATCTGACATTGAGCGCTTCAAATTGAAATTACTTAACTGTTCGCTGTTAGCTGCATTCGCTTAGCCTTTGGCATTTGGCTTTTGGCGTTGGTATTTCGGCAAATAGCCGGACAGCGAAGGCATTTGTTGACGCACAGTTAATTAAGTACGCACACATAAGAGAAAATGGAATGACAGCTTAAGGCTATAAACCACAAAGTATTTTGCCTTTAGCAGCAGCAGTTTTATGGCAACGCACGCACTTGGCTATAAGACTAGGCAAATAAACTGGGCAAGTTAAATTAAAAATGTCAAATTTATACGGGTTGCCTCACTGACTGACTGACTGACTGACTGACTGACTGACTGACTGACTGATTGACTGACTGACAGACAGACAGACTGACGGTTTGCTTGGTTTCCAGAATGCGGTCAGCGCCAGGTCAATGCTAAAAATAGTCGCAACTCCACTTTGAATAAATAGTGCGTACAGCCAAGGTGGCAACATGTCCAGGTCGAGGTGCAGGTCCAGGTGCAGGTCCAGGTTCAGGTCACCTCGGCTTGGCAGACGTCAAAGTGCTGTCAAGCTTTTTCCATTGCAGCAGGCAATGCCGTGAAAAGCCTTGTGAAATCCAATTGCCAATGCAATTTGTACTATTTGTGTGTGTGTGTGTGTGAGGGTGTGTGTGTGTGTGTGTGTGTGTGCCATAAAACCCTTGACGAGTGAAATGTCAGACCTAAATGACTTTATAGTCGATTATTAAAATGCCTTATACCTCATTCACCCCTCTCCCCTCCCCCTTCCCCCCTCCCTAACCACCAGCAGAAAGCCAGCAAAGTTTCCAATAAATAAAAAGCCACAAAGAATTTAACATTTTTCTTCCAATTCGGATTTTAATTTGCCTAAATTGCAGCAATGCAAATTCGAAAATTTCTTTGCTGGCCAAATTCGATACTTGTTAGCCTTAAATTAAACCGATGGAAATTCATAAATTAAGCATATTTGTTTAAGAATTAAATTTGTTGAATTTATTCTGCCAAAACATTATTTCGAAATTTATGGCAGTTATATTTTCACATTTGGCACTCTAAATCAAATTATCGTAAAATAAAGAACCGAAGAAAGCCAGAAAACAGTAAATAAACTTCGCAACTCCTTGAAGACCACAAGGAGAGAGGGGGGGGGGGGAGAGAGAGGCAGAGTGTGAAAGATTTTCATATAATCAAAGTATTGAATTTTCTCTTATTTTGTGTGTGTGCCGCGTCGCCAGCGACTTCTCGGAGAACTGGCATTAAAACTGATTTATTGCTGCAGATAACTTTGGATTTATGTGCTTCGTCTGATGGTCCTCTGCAAATATGCTCCCCCCCCCTCAAAAAAAGAGGCAGCCAACAAATGCTATGAGCGCATCAAAGCGCTTTTAATTAACATGAAACATTTAATTATGATTTAAAAGATTAACGTGTCAAATTCAAAGACCAAATCGCAATCTTCCCCCTAAAACTTAGTACGTTAATTGTTTGCTCAAATGGCTCAAATGGCGTTTAACAGTTGCTATCCTTCCCACCTCACCCCCATTAACAGCTGCTTTGGCCAAAGGCAATGCATCGATAGGGATGATGATTAAGGCCACAAGGACAAGGCCAACCACCCACCATGTCGATGGCATCGATGCACATCATTTTCCATTACATTGCTTTTGGCCATTAACTTGTCTACAAACAACGACGTTTTTTTTTTTTCTCCATTTTTCTGTTTTTTTTCTATCACTTTTGAAAATAGCTGAAAGGATTTTCCGATTACGCACATCTCAAAAATGCAATATCATTTGCATTAATTGGCAACTAGTGACAAATCAGCAATTAATAACAGTTAGTCAGAATTTCTTAATTGGCTTAAACAAGCAGAGCAACAAATGTGGCTCTGACTAAATGAGATGTGTTAACAAATTTCGATATTGTTTCGAAACTGAATATTAATATTCATATAATTAAATTGAATAAAATATATTTTATTATTCTCCTTGGCAATTTTTTATTTATTTATTTTGCGGAATCTAAGCGGAATTTTTTTATTAAGAATTTCTGCTTGTTTTCAGCGTTTGTTTTTAGATATATAGTAAAATAATCTATATCAAATTGGCATATAGCGCAATTATCTTAAGTTAATTATCAATGAAAAATATTTAAAAAAAAATTTAAATGTATTTTGAACTTAAATATTTGTACATAAATATAAATGAAGCCATTAAAGTTTTTCAAGTAAATAGTTTATATAAATGGAGCACTGGATATAAGTTTATATATATATATTATTGTGTGCGAACCTGATTTAGGAGGATTGTGCAACCAGCAGGGATCGACTCCCAAACGTGTTTTGGCTGCTTATCTGCAACCCATTCTTTGTTGGACGCAATATTAACGGCTTTTGTTTGGGCATTCGATGTCAGAAAAAAAAAACGCCCTTTCCCCAAGATTTGTTAACACATATTGCGCGTGTGTGTGTGAGTGTGCGAGTGTGTGTGTGTGTGTTGGATTGTGTCTGTGCTGCGTGTGCGTTAATATTCATTACAATATGCTTTTAAATGTCAAAGGCGAATCGTTGTTTTGGGGGTTGGTTTTGGGGGTTGGCTGGGCACAAGCCGAGAGCACGTTGCCTCTGCCCCAAAACACAGGCGCCCATCTTTCCCAGTTTCCGGCCGATTTGCGCGCGCCTGTGTGTGTGTGCGTGTGTGTGTGTGTTAAGTCTGTTTGTGCATTCGCCTACTTGTTAAGGTTGTTGGTTTGCCGCTTTTCTGCTTTTCTGCTTTGCTATTTTATTTTATTAATATCAACCGCTCGCAAGTTGCTTTCATAAGTTTATTATTTATAAGTCTCACTCGAGTGCGACACTTTGGACGAGTGTGTTCACAGTTACACACACACACACACACAGTTACACAACTGCAGTCTTTTATGAGCGCCTGGCAATCAGTTTATATTTTGTATGGTTTATTTACAATTTGCGCCCCAAATGCGGCCAACAGCAAATTTCAGTTTTATTGCAGCTCAAAAGAAGGCGGAAAAAAGTATTTTAATACTCTCTCTCTCTCTCTCCCTCTCTCTCTCTCTCTCTCTAGAGACAGAGTAGAAGAAAGTGTGCATTGTGCAGAATTGGGATGAAAATATTGTCGCATCAGTAAAAGAACAAAAAACAAAAAAATTGTTATTGTATTTTATTGTTGAAGGCGCTTTTTTTATTTTTTTTTATGGCACGCATAAAACATTCGTCCGCCGGCCAAGACTGACATTTGCTGCTAATGCTTACGGCGGCGCAGAGGGATGGCGAGGGGCAGCTACAACGATAAGCCTTGTCACGCCCATTTGCACAGCAGGCGCCGTGCTAAACAGTAAAAATTACATTTGCCAAATGCTTTCATTTAATAAAAGAAAACTGCTAACTCAATGAACAAACGAAAGTCAGCTAACACACACACACACACCCACACACACACATACATTTATATTAAAAACTCTTTTTAAAATCAAAAAGGTGCACAAAAAACGACAATTTGAAAAAGTTGTTTATGACTTGCAGTTCAAATTATTTACCGAAACAGTTAAACACACATGTGTTTAAATACCTTTGTGTGTGCGTGTGTGTGTGTGTGTGTGTGTGTGTGTGTGTGTGTGTGTGTGTGTGTGTGTGTGCGCTTAAATAATGCACAGGTATTCAGGAGAGTTAAGTAAGTGGCAAGTACATAATGCGAATAAGCTGCTTGAATTCTACTTAGGCTTTAGTCTTTTATTCTTTTATGCGCTGAACCCATTAAAAATGGGTAAAAAGGGCAAAATGTTTTTTTCTTTTTGCAAATGTGTGTAACGAGAAGAAGCAGACGATATATATATATATATATATATATATATATATATTCTTGCTGAGAATCGACAGCCAAGCCATATCCCCGAGAGACGGATTTCAGCGACTATAAGTGAGATTGAACGTATATCCGGCACAGATCGGTTGGTTAGCTGCCTCCGTTTCTTGATTAACGATACATATCGAATTCCGATAACAATAAATGCCAGAATTTTAAAGTTATAATCTTCTTATTAATACAAATTAAACATATGCGTATTATAAATTACATTTGCCAATATATCTCTTAGTTGAGCTCACTCGATTACAGCATTCTTACATGTTTAATTAACTGTAGTTTATCCAGCGTTTTCTACCCATTCGGCTGCTTAATTTAGCTGTAACTCTGATGATTCCACTAACAATATTGCTTGGACCAAATTAGATATGAAATCAATAACAAAAATTTGAATTTTTGTTTTTAAATTTATTGTCTTTTAATTAAATAAGTTGATTAATTATTCATTTTGCAAAAACACAAACAAAATGATGCCGATGATCAGCCAACAGTTTAATTAATTTTCATATCGTCAAATTCTTTGCAGTGCATTTACTGACGTTGAGCTGCAATTTGGTAAGTGAGAATATTTTTCGTTCTTCATTTGTGGCTCAGTCAAAAATTACGTTATTAATTGAACTGTGAACAATTTCAGCACACGTTGATCACACGGACTGTCACTTATCGATTTTCGATAAGGATATTAACGCATTCATTGCGCGTCAGGTGTTTATTCACAGTTTTTTATTACAAAATGCCGTTATTTTCATAAGGAGACAGAGAGAGAGAGAGAGGGAGAGAGAGAAAGCGCAGCGGGTCAAAAGTAAATGTCAAAGGACAAACATTGTCGACGCCTACCTTTAACCAAAAAAATAAAAAAAATAAAAACAAATCAAAGAGTCCTCAAGTCGACGATGAAAAACACTGAAAATTGGGAAATTCTTTCTTTGTTTTCACATTTTATTTTCATTTTTTTTTTTATCAAAAGAACAAAAGTAATAATAAAAATCTGAAGCAAAATGTATCGAAGACTAGAATAATCGAGTGTGTTTTTAAGCTGTGCTTGTTGAATGTCAAAAGCAATATCAGCAGCTAACACTGACAGTTTGTCAGACTGACAGAGCGACAGACTGAGTGACTGATAGGCCGACAACTGACAATTGAAGGGCATAAAGGAAATTTGCTTAGCCTACGTAAATATTTTCAGCGCATCCTCCATGGGAAAACTGTGAAATGGGAACTTTAATGAAATTGATGTGGCTTTAAAGAAAGTGGCTAAAATAACTAATTAACATTCTGGGCCAGCGATGGGCTGTGAATGTGTATGCGGTAGGCGTGGCTGCTGCAGCAGCAAGTTGTGCGTTGTGCGATGTGGCTGATGGTGGGTTGGGGAGGGGAGTGGAGGGGTGTGCAACGACGAGTATGAGTAGCACATGATTACATTCAACTGGCAACAAGAACAGTAACGACAACAATGGCGTCGACAACGAGGCGCTTACAGGCACTGAGCTACAAAGCAAAAGGACTTTAGGCAGCTGCAACAACGACGTGGCAACATCGACAACAACAACGAGACCAGAGACTACAACAAGGATGACACAGATGAGGAGCCTGATGATGAGCATGGAGCATGGAAGCCTCTAAGCCCTAATATTTGCTGTTGCAAGCGACAGCACAAAAAAACCTGTTCACAGCTGAGCCCTTACAGGGGGGCAGAGGGGCAAAGGGGCGGCGCTTAACAAAGCAACAACAACAGCAGTCAAAATTGAGAGGCATACGCAGAAACATGTGCCACACTTTGTGACAAACTACAACAACAACAACAACAAACGAGAGACGCAGCACAAGAGAATGCCACAAAAATCAATTTTTGTGTCAATTTTTCCCATTTTTTTTGTGTGTTTTTTTTTTGTTCTTTTGCAATCTGCTTTTGTGCTCTGTGCAAAAGTAACTGTCAAAAAAATGACACCAAAAATCGGAGAGTAAAAAAAAAATGGCAAGAAATAAAGCAAGAAATTATAAAAATGCGTTTGGACCTCGCTCAGCAGTCGTAGTCGGAGCCGGAGTCGGAGTGGAATTGGTGTTATGGGTTTGCTTTTGTGCCACATATTTCACAGTCCACAGTCTGCCGCGCCTCTGGGTCTGTGTGTGTCTGTGTCAAGGATCTGGCAAGCAATATTTGGCCAAGTACTCACGCACACACAAATAATTAGGAACAATCGCAGACGCATAAATCTCTGCCACAATCAACTTGCACCTCATTGCAACAAACAGTTGCAAATGCTGAGTTTTGAAAATGTGTCCAAATATTTCAATTTGTTCGGAAGATTGCACAACTTTATCTGGGTATAAACTATAATCTTGATTAATTATTGGCTGACTTCTTTTCGAATTATATATTTTTATTATTTTTTTTTTTTATTTTTTTATTTTTTTTATTTTTTTTTTATTTTTTTTTTTATTTTTTTTTTACAAAGGGTGGGCGTGGCGTGCAGCCAAATCCAATGTTATATTGCGCATACGCCCCCGTTGCTGCCGATTGTTAAGTGTTTGTTTGTGTGTCTTGTTTGCCTGGTTTATGCATCGAGTCAGCACATTCGATGTACGTTGAAACAGTTGTGAATCTGTTCCAAAGTAATTCACATAGAGACCACGCCCACAAGCACAACAATTTGGCAATTCCTGTGTGTGCATATATATATTTGATTATGTGTATGTCGCCCAACTCAAATTCACTTTGATTTAACTTTTATTTTATATATATTTTATTATATATATATATATATATATATATATATATATATTATTGCGTAGCGGGCCCCGATACTCAGTCATGCATTCGCCCAGGCCGACAAATTTATGCCGACATCGCCTATATTTATATATATACGCCTTCACCTGTCTTGCCAAAAATCACTTACGAAATTAAATTTGTTGCTGCCTGTCGCTCTCCATTTGTTTGTTGATTTCGGCTAACTCTCTCCCTTCTCCCCATCTCGCCATCTCTCTCTCTTTGCCCACCTATTGCTCTGTCCCTGTCTCCGTCTCTATGACCTGCCCATTAGGCACCCCATTTGTATTACTTAGCTGCCAATCCACATGAGAAGCTCGCGCCTCAAGCGACGCTTCAATCATTCAACTCATCATGCAACATGCCACATCTGAATATTTTCGTATTTACTGCCAACTGGCAAACCTACCAAACACATCTAAAAAAAAATATAGCCGAGCACTAAAAATATGCTTAACTCTTGGCATTTTTTTTTTAGCCCAATTAATTAATTTTCTCAAAAACTAACATAAAAAAAAGCCAGCAAATCATCATTTCAACAACTCAATTTTTATACTTTTGCAAAACAGCTTAAGTAATTTTTGTAAACACCTATTTTATGCAATTAAATAAAATATATAAATATAAAAAAAAAAATTTATGAAACTTTTAGTAATTTTGTAATGAACCAGAAAAATGTGCTTTGTTTTTATGCTCAAACTTTGAATTTAGATATTGAAAGATAAAATCCACTTTTCTTTTTCTGTAAAATAAACAATTTTCTATAAATTTGAGAGCTTAAAAAAATGGTTAATTTAAGGAAACACCAGCAGAGAAAAGTCTGGATTCATTGCGAATAAATACAATAAATCCTTCAAAAAAAAGTATTTAAATTACAATTTTTAAATTGATTAAATTCATCTGTTAGAAATTAGAAATGATAACTAAAATGTCTATCAAATTTTACATTTCTTTTGTCAAACTTTTCATTTAATTTTCAGTTTAACAATACTTTTCATCTATGTTTTAATAATCTATTTTAAGAGTTACTTTTTTATTTTTTTTTATTGAGCTATACATCTGACTGACCAAAGCTGAAATATTTTACTACATTTCCAAACTGCTTAAAGCCGGATTTCAAAGTTTGTTATTTAGATATTAACCCAAATTTTCTTGGGTTGATTTTTATTGTTTAAGCCGTAAGACTTAATATTTTTTTTAATGGACCGTATAATATTCAGTTTGCAGCAATAACATGAAACAGGAAAGTCTTAAATAAAACTATTTTAAAACATACCAAAAAAAAAAAAAATGTTTCCAGCTCCGAACTAAAATTTAAATGTTGCCAAATTAGCTGCGCTCTGCAAGGGCATTTAATTTTCGATACGTCAAAGAAAGATTTTCTTACTTTTTTTTGTTAATGTTTTTGTTGATTTTTGCTTTTTTGCGATTGTAATAAGCAAGAGAAAAAAATGTATTTGTCTTATTTATAAATTATATTTGAATATGCCTGGGGTATTTAATTATATTTGGGTACTTCGAGAGTGTATGTTGAGTGTGTGATACATATATATATATATGTGAGTACTTGTAAATACTTATGTTTTTTCATACGTATATTCATTGTTCTTATTACATTGCTCATAACATAAATAAATTTGCTCTTGTCGTTGACATTGCGCTAATTAATTAAATTTGATCATTTTTAATATATTTATTTGCCTTAAAGTTTTGTTTACATAGTGAGTAAATAATTGAAAATGTGTAGAGCAGTTTTAGCCTTCTGTTTTATTTATTATTATTTGATTTATTGAGCCACATCTGAGCCAGAATTTTAGTCGGGTTTCTATATCGATTCTGTTTATGGCTTTGACTTGTCTTATAAATTGTGCCTCTGCCCAGCCTGATTGCCACAGCTATTTTTTCACTAAATTATGCCATAAGAATGTTAATTTTATTTTTAGTTAAAAACTTAGCCTGCAAGCAAAGAATATCAAAGCGTTATCGAAATCGAAACAAATTTATTAAAATTGCACACTAAAAATTAGTTTAATATTGTTTTTGTTTTTTGTTTTTTTTTTTTTTCAAACATTTCCTTTCGATTTTTAGCTCAAGAAGCGGAACATAAATTAAATTGTGCTAGAAACAATTGGCCATGATCTCATCTCTAAACATTTAAATGTATAACAAACTTAATTCTCAGTAAATAATTGCCGAGAACACATTAAGCACATCCTTAATGTTTATTTTTTTACTCAAAAAAATGTGCAGGTAATGTCATTAATTAAGTTGTTTTCTGTGAAGTGCTTGAGCCAACTTTATGTTGCATTAGCAGCAAAACAATCACATTATTTATTTAGTTGTGTCTGTTGTGTCTCTCTCATTTTTTATATATACATTTTTTTTATAGGAAAAAACATCTTTCTACTGTTGTGTTTTTTTGTGTGTGTGTGTGTGTGTCTGTGTGTGTGTGATTGTGTGTGTAGCAATTGTTGTGCTCCTGTGAAGTTAGTGGCATTTTTTGTTTGGCTGCTTTTGGCTGGATGTGTTTTGTTGTTGGTTGTTGTTTTTGCAATTGTTTAAACGCACAAACGGCTCATTAATTATTTATTTGTGTTTTTACTCACCGACAGTTGCTTGGTTTTTGTTGCTGCTGCCACAAATCAATCAAATGTTGCATTGCTTTGCTCGGAATTGTTGAAGATAAATGTTTTTTTTTTTTTTGTTTTTTTTTGTGTCTTGATTTTTTTTAATTTTGTTTCTGTTATTATTACTTTGATTTACTTTTATTATTATTATTATTTTGTGCTGTTTTGTTATCAAGTTTTTGCTATATATATATATGAGATCGTAAACAGTATTGTTATTGTATACGATTTTTGTTTATGCAGTCAATTTAATTTATGCAATAACAGCAACAAGATTTTTCCGCTTAAATGTCCCAACTGTTTAGCGGTTTTCGTTACCTGGCTGCGAGTCTTAAAGGCCATAGTCATTTTGGCAAGAAAATTAAGCCAAAGTAGAGTGCAAATATTTATGCATATAAATTTTTCAAAATTTTGCCATACGCGGCCAACTTGTGGCCTAGCCGAAATTACACAAATTACGCTCATTTCATTTGATTTTAGCCCATTTTGTTTATGCCACAAAATCGATGCACGCAACGATCTGGGCGTGGGATGAGCGTGGGCTTAGGCAAAGCGAACTCTTCAAAAATGATCGAATAATGTCGATCGATGACACGATTATGATTACATTGCAACGGTGCAGCTGCAGCTGCAATTTAGTGATTCCATGCAGCTGGAAACCGTAAAGTATTTTTATTTGCCACAAGGCTACAATAAGCTGAAAGTGTTTACAACTTAGCCGTTTCCCCTGCGGCCCACCTCAATCAATTGTGAATAGTTTGTTCTGTCAACAAATCACAATCTGCAATCCAAGCAACGACAAACAAATGGCAAATCCAAAGTGTCCACGTCCAGCTGAAAGATGCGACGAAGAAATCCTTTAAATAGCCTTAAATGCAATTTTTAAGCCCATCTTTTAAATACATTTGGATGAAGCGAAAGATGCCAAATTGTAGATACACTTTGCAGGTAACAGCAACAGAGAATTAATGCAATGGCAAATATGTGCATATGTTGTTAAGTTTTAGCTTGCACATATGCACATGAATTAGCAGCCATTTCTATTTCTATTTCTATTTCCGCTGCCTGCCCCATGCGGCGAATGCGTAATATTTTGCATGCCATGCAAAGCTTGGAGCTCATCTGCGCATTTAAATGAAAATGCGCTTAAAACATTTTGCAAAGCAACCAAGCCACACACTCCCACACACACGCACACACGCACACACACACCCACACAGGCATGCAGCAGCTGCAAGGCAGCCCACATATGGAACAAGCCACAGCAACGCGGCGTATGAACAATTTTTTAATAACTATTGCCACGGCAGCTGCTGCTTAAATAACAATTTAAAATTAAGTACTTTAAAATAAAATTATACTTTTTGTTTGTTATTTCTGTTTTATTAACTTATTAGTCAGTTTTCATGTTTGCGAGTTGCTTTTGCCCAATTTGCTTAATCTATTCAAATCTTTAGCTTTTTACACTGCGGCAAACGCTGAGTTAACTTAAATATTTAGCATAAATCGGAGTCTGACAAACTGTTTGAAGAACTCAATCCAACAATATCCAACAAATCTTGAGGGTATTTTACTGGTAACCTCTGTCAAATCTCAAGCCACACCCATTACGCCCAATAGCGACTCATGCAAGTACCACTCATGCCACACACACACACACACACACACGCAGACACACACACATGCAAACAAACATTTTGTGGACAGGTGAATTTTGGCTATTCCGACCACATTTAGGCAATTAACATTTCAAGCTGAAATGACTTTTTGGCTTAAACTGGACTTAGCCAGGAAACAGACAGAAAACAGCTTAATCCAAATCTGAAGTAGTTTCGCAGTTTTACGCAAATGTTGCCAGCAATTTTCATGGAAAGCCCAGAGACAATAATATTTCGCATATGGAATGCGTCAATATCTTGTGGAAATTTTCATTTTTGAAATAAACTGCTTAGTAAACATAATGAATCCTATTTATCCTATATACATATCCCTCTCATCAGACTCTTTTAATGAAATAATTTATACAATTAAAAAAAATAAAACGATAACTGCAATATTTAAAAAAAAATGTCCTTGAAATATCGAAAGTTCCTTCAAACCATAACAATATAACAACAATTTTGAAAAGAAAAGAAAAGTTAACAAAATCGCCAAAATTCCTAACTCAAAAAAGGAAAAAATACAAAACAAAAACTTCAACTTGAGTTGCTATTTATTGTTATATTTAAAACACTTTAGTTAATTATTTTAGCTAATATTTAGTCGAACAATAAATAAATAAATTTAAAAAAAAAATGCGCAGTAAAACGAAGGCGAATATTTTATCTGCGTCAGTTGCACAAACTTAAATGAAATGTCAAAAACCAACGGAAAATCAACAAACGGTATTTGTGCTGAATTCGGATATTGAAATGATCGATCGAGTCGAGTATTGAAAGTGTGAGCAGTGCCCCAATTGCAGCACTGTTGCACTGCCTGCAGCCACAGAGCAACTGCTGCCACAACAGCGCAGAAACCTCAAAGGAGGTTCCACTGAAGAAAGTTTCGATCTACAAATCTCCAATCATCTCGTGAGGAATCCACCTGGATCTCAATGAGTACAAATTAAATACAAAAAAAATACAAATAAAATTCAAATTAATTCAAATTAATACTCTCAAACGGGAATCAAATCGCCTCAGTGCAGAATATGCCAAAAGTGGTTTGCCTAAAAATCCACCAATAACCGAAATATCAACAGAGAATTTTAACAAGGCTTTTGAATAGTTATTGCAACATTGGATTAAAATATTTTGAAAATTATTTTCAAATTTTTTTGTCAACTGCTCACATTTTTTTTTTTTGTGGCAACTTAACAATTTTTTTTTTAATTGTTCGAGACCGTGAAAAAACAAACTTGAAGACATGCGCAAAAAAAACAGATTGCTAATTGCATAATTATATGTTGGTTCCAAAATTGATTATTTATTTATTTATTATTATTATCGGGTGCCTTAAATATTGACCTATATTCACTTCACTATAAATTATGCGATCCTTAATGAATTGCGTTTCTGGCCAGATTTTGGCACCGAATGATATCAGAAGTCAATTTTCTCTATTCCCTCTGCTCTCTCCCATTTCCTTTCCCACATATATCGTATATATACCATAATTATATTGATTAATAACTGGCATATGTCGATCTTTGCTGAGCATCGCCAATAATCTACCTATCCAATTTGATGACTGTAGCCTGTGGCTTTATCGATTGGCAATTATCGATTCTCGATTATCGATTTCGTAAACCTCCTAGTGAAGGTACCACTCGGATTGTTCAACTTTATCTGACGCGTAAATGTTGCAAGCTGCAAGTCTGCAACTCTAAAAGTGTCGCCAGAGATCAGCTATATAACTATTTATAAACCCATAGACAGACAGACAGACGAACACTGTACAAAAATATACAAATAATTTGAAGGCGCCTAAAATAGAATTTAGAAACAATCTCTTTGATAAAACAATTTGACATTATACAAATTACATTTCAGTTGTGTTTTATTTAATAATGTTTATTTTGTTGTGTTATTTTCGTATCAATCTCAAAGCACTTTTATTATTTATTTGATTCGCAAATTATTCACCGACTTTCAATTATGACTTTTCATTACCTGCCAAGTTTTTGAATTTCTCAGTTAGATTTGAAGTTTTCTCACAATCACAGAACTGCCAACACCAAATTTTTGAAAAATTTGCATTATTGTTAGTTGATTTTCATGCACCAAAAATACAACAACAAAAAAAAAATGGACGAGAGGAAAATATAGAAATGTTGAGCACTAACCAAAATGAACAAATTGTTTAATGCTTTATTTTGATTTTGTTCTGATTGGTTTTAGTCGCCGATTATCGTCGCCGATGTCGTCGTTCTGTTGCAGGCAAAGGCAAAATGCAATGGAAATTGCGCTACAGCTGCTGCTGCTGCTTCGGCGCCCGCGCCCCACACAGACAAGAACAAACACGTCGTGCCGTCGGCAATGCTGAACGAAAACTGAAAACTGAAATCACTTTGCGCCAGAGCCAGCAACACAACAGAGCAGAATAGAACAAAATATACAACACACACACATACACACACACACACAGCAGCAGCAGAGTCAGCGTCGCGACGCTATCCACGAATGCAGAGCATTTGGCGTATTCCCATTTTGCCAGCGTTGGCAGCGAATGCGATTTCGACTGCTTTATCGCATGCGAGACACTTGCTTGCGAACCTTCAGTACTGGGATATTTTTGGGAAATTTACAAGCACAACTTAATGTCCAAAGTGCGAGCGAGCGAGCCAGAGAGCCCAAGTGAGAGAGCGTCCATGGTGCAAAATTCCCTGCTCTTGTCGCAGCGGCAAAAACGAAGCGAATACAAGCAAAGAGCACGACGAAGTCGAATTGTTCACGAAGACGAGCACCAAAAACAGCTGCATGCTGTATCTCTCCCTTTCCCGCTCTCTATCCATCACTCAGCGTATATGTATGTAGATTTACATATAAATATATATGTATACAAACATGCATGTGGCTGTGTGTGTGTGTGTGTGTGTGGGCGCGGATGTGCGTGTGTGTTAGTGTTTGCAGGCCAACCCAAAAATGTGGGCCTACCTGTTGCTTAGCAACTCAGCAGAGCGCCCAGACGCGCGCTTCATTATCATTGTCAACATGCCAACATGTCGGACGGGTTGAGCAGGTGCAGGGGAGTCGCTGTGCTGCTGCTGCTGTTGCTGTTGCTGTTCTGCTACGAATTCCGTCAGCAATATAGCGGGGAACAGCTGTTAAAACCTAACAACAACATAAAAAATACCTTTGGATTAAACTATTAACATTTCGCAGAAAGGAAAGGATATTTTTATCTGCTTTGTTTTGTTTGGTTTTGTGTGGCATTTGAACGCTTGAAAGTAGGCAAGCATTGCTGGTGTCGCCTCCCATAGAGGATACATTAAATAAGTAGAGTACGTGTTAAAAAGAAATTGACACCACACACGCACACACGTACTCACACATACACACACGCAGATATGCACAGACACGCACATAAGGGAAATATATAAAGAGAAAGGACAAAACGAGAGACGCTGGCGACATTGATAAAAAGGACAACAAATTTGGTGCGTGCTTGCCTATGTGTGTGCCTGTGTATGTGCGTGTGTGTGTGTGTATGTTTTGTCTGTGCTTGAAACTTGAACATATTGCGCAAGGATTATCAATCGATTGTATTAGAATTAAACTTGAGCACTTGACAGACATCACACGCAACACCAAACCGAATAAGTCAAAGACCCAAAACACGCAATTGAAGGCATTTCCATAGTCGACCCACTGCGAACCACTGTCAGCAGCATTAACAGTGTCACGCTGACTACTTTTCAATGTGGAAAAAATACAGGTTAATCTTTACAAAAAAAAATAGCGGAAAAAAGTTTTAATGAATATAAATTCGAAATTCAATTATAGAAAATTGAAGCGATTAATAAAATTTAATATATAAAATGGAAGAAAAAATTGTACAAAACTGGAATAATAAATATGATGATAAAATGGTGCAACAATGCAAGGATTGGGCAACCCCCGAGAAATTTCAATTAAATCGCAGTTCGTAATGCTTTAAAACTGTTATACAACACGAAAAGAAAAAGAAGAAGAAGAGCCCAAAACACCTGTTGTTTTATGTTTATTAAAATCAGAGCGCAATAACCAAAATACATACTTAAATTTAATTTAACTATAACTTCGGTATAAAAATAAAAATTATTATATAATTGACCCACTGTAAAACAGGCTAATTAACCCAAAACTGATATTTATTAAAAGTCAAATGAATTAGTGCTTAAATTTTAAGCATTATTAGTTTTTCTGTTAGTCAATCTATAAAAACACAGCCATTAATAATGTATCCAAACAGCATCTGTCGAAATTTATATTTTAATTGCAACTCTTATTTAAAAGTTTTTGTTTATATATTTAATTAATAGCCATATTTTTACTTTTGACTAAGCCAACATTAATTAATGAATCTGACTTACAAACTCAATTGAAAATTGTTGTTGTTAATTGGGTTTCGCAATTATTTTTAGATCTTTTGTTCAACTGTCAAAACAGATTCCACTAAATACCAAATAAATACGCATTTTGAGCACTAATTATGGGTTAAAAGGAAACATTTTTTTTTGTTCTGTTTTGTTTTGTTTTGTTTGTTATACAGGAGTGAAGTGTTGTTGTTGTAGTTGTTGTTGTTGTTGTTGCTACTATTGTTTGCGATGCTTGTTTGCATGTGGCAGCAGGCAGCAGGCAGCGCACGTATTGGCAAATGTGCCGCAGTGGCACTCAACACTCAGCATGCCAAATGCAAACACGAAAAACATAGGCAACACAAATGTAAACGAAACTGAAGGGTGGGGAGAGGAGCAAAGACGAAGTCAAAGTCGAATTTCCAAGTCCAAGACAAAGTCCAAGTTCAAGTCGAATTCGAATTCGAAGTAGAAGTGGAAGTAAACACGAAACGTGATATTTGACAGATGACTGAAGATATTTAGATACCAACATAAATACTACTTATGCTCTCCCTCTCTCCCTCTCCCTCTCTCCCTCTCTCTCTCTCTCTCCATTGTGTATCTTGTAGTCTATCAGTTCCGTAATTTTTTGCCTCAACCCCATACCTCCATACCATCCAATCCCCATCATTGGCAGCTAACGGTTATGGCCTCCAGTGTCTCTGGGGTCTTATTGATTTTCTGCTGGCTTTCACAGCCACTTGACGCCCGGTTTGAAGTGGCAGCCACGCATAAAGCAACCAGGCGTAAGCAGAGACGCCAAGCAACACAGCCAGTGGAGAGGAGGGGCGAGGAGAGATGAGTTGAGGGAGAGAAAGAGAGGGATAAGCAGAAACACACCAAAAACAAAAAAGGCAGAAAACGCAAAATCGGTACAAAAGAATCGAATGATGCAAATATTGTAATGGATTCGTGTTGTTCAATGTATGCTCGTTTACCGCATTCCCCTCCCCCCCCCCCCCCCAGCAACAACCCTCCCATCCACTCAGTTTGCATTTTTTTTGCATCATCAGCTACTCTATGTGGCGTATACTTGATGCCGTTGCAAGCTGCCAAAGAACCACTCAAACAGCATTTAGTGCTCACCAACCGTAATTAATTTTGATGCAAACTATTTTCAAAACCATCCACACAAAATCAAATTTACTTAACCCATATTTTTTTTAGCATTTTACATTTTTGTTTTAGTTAAGTTTTGCTTAAACAACAAATTCAAATCGAATTATGTTTTGCATAAAATAAAACTTGGTAAAAAAAATTATAAGTTTTAAATGGTTGTTAATTCACATTGAGCTCATATGGCATATATATATATATATTCTGATAACTGATCAGATTCGGAAATTCATCTCTATTTCGATGTAAGATTCTTGCCTCAAAGCCAAAATGATAACAATTACATAAAATATATGTTAATTACTGCATTTTAAATATGTTAAAAAAAAATTTAATTTTCCTAGAAACTATTACTTTTTGACAAGTTATTTTCATGTATGACTAGTTCAACACTTCCACACAATCAAAACTAAGCCGATTTGCATAAACAATACTTATTTTGGTTTATGCCTAATTACAGATTTAACATATTAAAAAAGGGAGAAAATATTTGATAACATCTAGATTAAAACTACAACTGAAAATGGCACTCAGATTGGGGTCTTACTTTCGATTTTGCCGATAGCAAATAGTTTAAATATAGAATTTATAATTAATAACGAAGAAAATAAATTGATGCGCAATTTAAGGAAATAGATAATAAATAAAATAAATATTTCAATATTTACTCACAATCATAATATTCATATCGATCCGCCTCGCTGGGATTATTGCTGCCCATGATTTTGCCCAAAACTGCAAAAATCGCACAAAATGCAGGAAAAACTTAATTTTGAAATGCAAACAAAAATGGCAAAATTGAATAATTCAATTGGATTCACCGACAGGTGACAAATAATGTAAAAAAAAACCAGCAAATCCAAAAAATGGAAATAAGACTGGCGGATTGGGGCACTCACTTTTGGCAAAGCTCCTGCGAAAGCGGACGAAGCAGGACACGGAGCGTGAGAGTTGCGTTAGATTTTGGGGATGGCCGCCGCCCTGTTGGATGCAAATGATGGGCGCCAGCGGCGTAATGCGACAGCGACTGTGGCTGCGACTGCGACGCCGACGCTCCAACAGCGGTATCGCCACAAAGCTGTGATCCGCGGGCCCAGCTCCTGCTCTGGGACCAGGTTCAGCTGCTTCTGCTCCTGCTCCTGCTCCTGCACCTGCTCCTGCTGGAATCCCAGCTGCAGGTCCAGCTGCAGCGTCTGTTTCGGCTGCGGACGACAGCGTTAAGTTGCTGGGTAAAATGCTGCCGTTGTCGTTACGATTACTGTTATTATTATGGTTATTATTGCTAATATTATTATTATTATTTATATTGTTATTGTTATTGTTATTATTGGGGCTGCCGATGAGGCCAATCACATTGGCGTTGCCCTGCGCTGGCGCCGCGTTCGTCGCTGGAAAACAGATAAATGCAAAAATGCTCATCAATTGGTTGTCGCTGATTTTTAATTTTAAAAAAATAAATAATTTATAAATCATAAGTGGATAATAGATGAAGGGAATATTTCATGTCGCACGCGAGTTGCATCTGTGCAACATTTTACTTCTTTTTTTCCCCCTTCTTGCACTTGTGAACTTGCCATAAATCATTCAAATTTGCATTCAATGTTTTCGTTTCTCTTCTTTCGCCAGTTTTTTTCTTCATATTTATATATATATATATATATTTTTTTTTTATTTATTTATGCAAGGGAATGTGCCAAATGGCGCAGAATGCGCACAAAACATAACAAGCGGGCAACACTCGTGTCGAGGACTCGACAGCCATTAAAAAAATCCCAAAGCAAGGATCCTTGGAAGGAGTCAGTCGACTAGCAAATACCCTGTACTAATTTGCTTACTGAGCGATTTAAACTCATTTTAAAAACAAATCTTTTTACATGCCATAAAAAAAAAAGATGATCGATTTGGAAAAATCCTTGAAATTATTCAATGTATCAAAATTTGCCAAATTGATGATTGTTTAACGATTAAATAGAGTCTACATCATCTGCGCAAGATATATTAGAAATTAAATTCCATATTATTAGGCTCAACTAGGCTTTTCGATGTTGATCCAAAATATATATGCTTTATAAGATCGGAGATATTTCCTGTTACATCAATTTGCATAACTTCATTACACATTTTTGCCATTTTTAATGGCTTTAAGGTATAAAGAAAACAGAGTAGCAAAAACACACTCATTCACACACACACACACACAATATAACAAATATATATATATATATTATCTGAATATATTTTTCCTTCTGATTCTTCTTCTTATATCTATATATAACATTTTTTTGTTTTGGAACGCATGCTGATAAAAATTGCATTTTGTAGTTTACAATTTCTTATTGTGGCAAGATCTTCAAGTACAGTAGTCACTCAACTAAAAGGGGCCAAATTACAAAAATAAAGTTAACATTTTTTATTGCTCAAAAAGAGATGGATTTATCTACACAAACAAACAATTAAAATAAATCAGATAAAGTTTTCTTTTTTTAATCAAAAAGGGTTTATTGCAAAAAATTTTAAAGTTGAAATTGAAATTGAAACTGGTCCTAAACAATCTGGGAAGAATTATTTTCACTTATCAACATCCTCAACCTGGCTGCAAGTTTCTAAGTTTCTTGATTTATTTGACGACAGTTTTTATTTGGCTCGTAAAAATCGGACATTTTGTGGGCTTTAGGAATATGTCAACCTTTTTGGCTAACCATTTGCTTTTGGCACTCTCGTTTTGTTACTATCTCCCTGCATGTTTCCCTCTCTTTCTCTTTCTCTCCCTCTCTCTCTCTCTCTAACTCTGTGCTTTGTTGGGGCACAGAGGTCCTCTCCTGTTCCGTGTTGTGGGCATTGCATCAAGAACTCTTATCCTAACCGCAGCTGGTTAATTCCTGGCTTCTTGCCAACTGCAACATGTTCGTACGTGTCAACGTATCTGGTGCGGTTCGGTTTTTGGCCATGTTCATTTGTTGCATATTTTATCGTGCCTCAAAGTGCCAACAAATCGCACACGACAAAGCGAATTATTGTTTGATATACATACATATTTATATATATATATATATATATTTGCATATATTGATAAATATATGCATGCATCTTCTATATATATATATATGTAGATATATATTCAGACTTGGGGCAGGAGTGGGGGGGGGGGCTTCGTGTGTGTAGTTTTATAGCACGTGTGATTCATCATTTGCTTGTTGAATTTATTTTATGGCCATTGCAGCGACAAACCGTTTGATTTGGGTTGGGCCATTTTATTTATTTAGTATATGTTTGTTTTGTTTGCTTGCCATTTATTTGCAGCATCACCAACAAAAACGATTGATTATAAAATAAAACAAGCGGCATTGCTAAATTTTACGCACAGTTTCCGCACTGCCAAAGGGCCGTGTCCAAAAAATAAAAAAAACAACAAATTCTGTGGCCATCCATCACTTGCTGTATTAGCAAACAGCTCCAACAACAACAACAACAACAGCAAACCCTTCAATGCAAGCAAGTGTGTGTGTGTGTGTGTGTGTGTATCGTTAGTGTGTGCCAATGTCAGCGTCAAAATACCAACAGCTGAAAAATAAAACACACAGCTATCTTGTCTGCGTATACGCAATATTTGCTGTTTCTCAATGGCCTTGCAACCACGACAAACACACACTCACACACACTCACACACACGCACACACCCAAAAAATCATGACTTTAAACCACATGTACTGCAATCAATACAACTCAAATTGTTAAAAGTGCTGAGCAAATCACAGCAAATCACATTAGCAATATGAACACTTGCACGAATACTGCAGTCGAGTGCGCTCGAAGTGAAATCACCAACTAGCGACAAGCACATGCATGTCCATATATATACCAATTTTGTTGTGTGTCTATTTGAATACACACAATTATTTCCGCTACAAATTTGTCTATTTCGTGATTTTCCAAAATTCAGAGCGATGTTCATTTTGAGTGTTGTAAAATACACAGTTTACAGTTTTTACATATATATATAAATGTAACACTAAGTAGGAAAGACTTATATGAGGAAAGCAGAGCACAAACCTGGACTTTGTGAGGCAGAGCATTAAATTAGTTTGGGGTCAAGTGATAGAGGGGGCGGGCTGCTCTCTTTGGAGCATATTATTAATTAAGTGTAGAAATTTCAAGAAGGATCTGAGACATCCTTTTTATAGTGCAAAACGTATTTCATTTCTATCAGCAGGCTTAATATATTTTTCCATATTAACAGCACTTATAGTCTCTAAGATGGGCTAAAATAGACTCGATTGTTCAGGCTGATCATGAATATATATACATCATGAAATTAAATATGCTTCCTTATACCTGGACAAGATTTTTATATACCTTTTAGCCATTAATGATCAGAGAAAATGCGTCTGCAAAAGTCATAGATGCTCTTAACCAAATTTATCAAAATACAATATTATTATGATGTTAATTTTTATGTAAACTTATTTAGTTATCTATGTTACAGGTCGAATACCCTGTAATAATTTGCTTACTGACTGTGGATTCAAAGCGACTTAAACTCATTTTAAAAAATAATCATTTTACATGCCATAAAATAAAATTTTATAATGTGATTGATCGATTTGGTAAAATTTATAATTATTATAATTAATAGTAAATTATTATTAATTAAAATTAAATTCAATTATTATCTATTCTACAGATCTGTCAGACATAATATATCGCACTAAAGGCTGAGTTCTAAGTAAAGGAAAACTAAATCTTGCACATTCGCCATTTATTTATACATATATATTATATATATATGTATATTTAATAATTACTAAAAGTCATTTGAAATAATGATACATTTTTAATGAATTGATATGAAATGCGTCTGACATTTATGTTCATAAATTATTCATTTTATTATTCGATTCATTTGAGCTCGCATTCAAAACTATCAACCAGACTCATTCATTTATCATATATGTGTTGGGGATTTGATTTATACAAATGAGCGCAATAATTTTTACTCAACTACAAGATGATAATGCGTTTCGGGAGGCGTTAAGTATCGGCGCTATAAATGTGCACCCCATTATTTCTTGAAAATCACATAAACATTAACGACCTAATGACTTGTCATGCAGACCATAAATACACATAAATAATAGAGGAATATTTTTTACTAGTATTATTTACAAAATGCGGCCAAAACATAGAATTCAGATCTTTTGCTAACTGACATTTTTTGGGGAATTGAGATTGCTAGGCATAAATATATAACTAATTGTTTAGATAATTTTATTTAATTTTTTTAATTTTGGATTATATTGTTCAGATAGGCGGGTCAAATATGTGTATACAAACTTATGTAGTTTCCCGATTCGGTGTCTGTTTAAGATCCGATTCTGTACTTTGACTGCATAGCAATAATAATAATAATAATAATTTTTTATTGCTTCTCGCGAAATTCGTACGACGCACAAAAACCAAAAATTCTTGTATTATTGTGGGAATTGCTTTTTGGGCCATTTTTGTTAATGTGGTCGAGGCTGTTCATTGTATTTGTTGTTAACGTTTGTTTTTAGCTTGAAAAACAAGTCATTTTATATACAAACAACAATTTTACAAGACTCATAAAAACACAAAATTACAAAAGGCCAACGCAAAAATATTTATATTAATGATATGCATAAATACGCGTATAAGTCGAGCACAATTGTCCGATCGCCCACATACCCCACCACCCATCCCCGATCCCCCATCCCCAATCCATACTGGCCAATGCAAGCAGTATCTATTCTCTTTGGTATACAATGAAAAGTATGTTTGCCAAAAAGCTGCCATTTGTTCGTGTGTTTTGTCTATTCCAAAGAGCTATTTATGACGAGGCGATATCTAAACAAATGTTGTATGCAAGAGAAAACATATTCCAGACATTGTTTAGACCTCTGGTTTAGTTTTCGTATTCGATTTGCAGATTTCAGCTTTCAGTTTTGAATTTTGGATTTCGGTTTTCATAATTCAGCCTTCTAATTTCGACAGTTCTGTTTCAAAATGTTGCCAATTGCAATTTGATGGCTGTCTAAGTTACACTGCCAAAAAAAAAACACTAAATTCTACTTTTAAAAATAATTGAGAATTATATTAAATATAAGCAATCTAAATAACCCCGAACATATATATAATAATATGGAATTATATATAGCAAAACAAAATATTTAAAAAAATGTTTATTAATCGTTCAATAAGAAAAATGCATTTTTCATTAAGAAGCAAAAAGCAAATAAGATTTTAAATAAAAAATGATAAGTAAATATATTTTTGTCTAGTTTAAAGTGTTTATTTTGCAATTTTTATATATATATATTCATCTGATGATCTGAACGTGCTGCAAATTGTTGCACAAAATTAATGAGTAGTAATTTTTATTTTATTATTTATGTTTGTTTTTCTCGCTACGTGTTACTTTGATGGATCAACAATAACAACAATAAAGCATTCGCTCAATAAATGATCGACTCGTCAATTGACTGATTGATTTTTGTTTTTTGTAATTTTTTTTCTTTTTTGCATCGGTCAATCAACAATTAGCTGAAAAGTCGAAGTAAACAGTGAAGAAAAGTGCGCAGAATTTTAGAATAGTTTCAATTCAATATACAATTCAAATTGGCAGTTCAAGTTCGTTTGGCTAATTTGTTTGAGTCGATGTGCTGCGGGAATTCCAAGTTCGAGCAAAATACATTAAAAAGTAAGATCAAACGGTGAATTGCCACCTTTTATGGGACCGTCCATAATTCTGTGTGCCACAAAAATAAGTTGCCATTTTAAGCGGCCAAAAATCGAGCAACATATGTTGGCCCAGTTGGCCGAATTGGCTTAGTTGGCCACGTTATTTTGGGGGTTGTTTTTATTTTGTTTTGTTTTCTTCTTTTTTTTTATGCGCCTTGGAAAATTCGCCGGCTGTGTTGTTGTTTATTTGCCAAATTGTATTGCACTCGTATTTATTGTTTTTTATCCCGCGATTTTATATACATAATTTGCTCGTATTATAGAAATTTGATTACACTCGGAATGACCGGGCAGCGATTGGAAACGGTTTTCCAACTGTGGCTGGCAATGTGCTGGGCAACTGCTGGGAAACTTTTAATGATGCCTCATACCACACAGCAGCCTGCCACTAATGCCACAAGCTAAATGCTTGCACGTGTTGCACGCATAGCAATTTCAGCTGGATCTTAACACCATTAGTTTCATTTAATGTGTGGGTGGAAATTGTATCTGGGGAATCTATTTTAATGTGATTCGTACGGCTATTTCGAAAGCAATTTAAGCTCAATGGGTGGCATATTGAGTGCAGGTTGCCCAGCCCCACATTTAATGCTTCTTGCCACAAAACTATTGCGAGACACATTGTGAGATTCTAGACGACTCTTCGGTTGTATCACATAAGATACCATTTTGTCAATGTACTTGCAACGCCCACCGAGAATATTACTTGGAAGCATTTTATGAACAGAATCTTTATCGTTTCCAAGAGTTCAGATTTGGCTTAAATCGATGTCAACCTAAGTTAGAATACGTAAAAATTACATAATTTTTAGAATTTTAGAAAGTTTTTCATTTTAGATTGCACAACAATAATAATAAGTAAATTATTGTGAATCCGTTGCAGCTATATATGCAACTATATATATATATATATATATATATATGATGTATTATTATAAATTGGGGATGCACCTAATAGATCTATTATGCCCCCTTCCGAGCTTATAGCTCCTCCATCAACCCCAGATCCTGAACGAATGCCAGGATCTTTGATGGGTCGGGGGCTACTATGTCTTTGACATTCATAACATGCATCCCTGAGATGCTGCATCTTTTTCTGACATTCTCCTCCCCGACTTCCCAAAACCTACATTGGCTGTTGCTGCAGATACCCATTTTGGACAGTTGGATATATGATAAATAAATAAATAAATAAAATGATAATAAATAATATAAATAAAAATATATCGCTGTATAAATTAATTTGTTTACAGAACGTATCATTTACTATTCAATGTGCAATAAACACACACACACACACACACACACATACATATTATATATTCGTAGTTAGACTACAAAGCGTTTGAAAAATATATTTTTTCCATAACTTTCATGAAATTGTTTACATCTCCGTTTGTATACAATGGAAATGTGTAATTTGAAGGGCGAGTCCCAATTTCAGTTGGCCTAACATTTGGTCATATTGTTGCCAGCACGGACATTAAAACAATTAATTTAATAACAAACAAAACAAAATAATAAAATTTGAAAAATGATGAAGCGAAAGCTATTAAAACTGCAACGAAATAATTATACAAGTTGTAAATAAAAGCGATTGAGTTCATAAAAAAAATTAATTAATTTTCATTATTTTAAGAAGAAAACCAAATAAAAAAAACTCATTAAAAAATTGGCAAAAAATCGTTTCATTGTTATTTAATCAGACTAAAATGTTTATAAGACTTTACAAAATCAATTAAAAAAAACAGCAACATTTGTTTATCAAAGTCATAAAAACTTTTGCGTGATCTACGGAAAATCAAGTATATATATATATTTTTTTAAATGCCATTAAGTGGATTTATATCTGCCGAATATATATGTACAAAAATGTGTTCAAATTTTTAAGCATTTTATTCTGTCGTTGTATTTTTTTTTTAAATGCCAATAAGTGCATTTATATCTGTTTTCTATATGTGTTTTAAAGTATGGCATTCTGTCGTTAAATTCAACATTCCAACTTACGCATCTCCACATCCAACATTTCCTGTGGCGTTGCCATGACGCTCAGCATTTTGGTGATTCTCAGCACTAACAAATTGCGGCTGATACCGCTGGGTACATTATTTTCTAAACACGTACGTATGCAGTGTGTCCGGTGCAGTTGATTGCACCAGCCAGTGCTAAAATTAGTTCAGCAGCACAGCACACACACACACACATCACACACACGTAACACACATAACACACACAAACACACTAATTCAAATCCAAACGAAAACGTGAAAAAAAAAATACAAAAATAAAACTAAATTATGAGGGCCGAAAAACCGCGATTTATTTACCATGGCTCACAGAACAATACAAACACAAACACAAAGACACACAAACACTCACACACGCACACACACATGGGCAAACACAAGCTTTTGCTAATGTGTTTAATTAACAAAAGTGATATTAAATCTTCTGGCTTGCACGAGATTTTAATTGAATTTCAATTTCAATTTCAATTTTTATTTCGATTTTGACTTTGATTTCGATAACAATTTTAATTTTGATGATATTACGCGTGTCGACTAAGTTCGCTAAGTATTTCCCGCTCTGCGTGTGGTGCTGGATTAGGCGACCAGCTGACCAGCTTCCTCTGGTCGGTCGTCTGTCTGCTTTGACGGCTGTGCAGCAAATGCTTTTGCCGCTTTGCCAGTTTTTTACTTTCCATTTTCTTCAGGCAAACACACACATTTTGGCCCGACTCGTGGCGCTCCTACAGCACCGCCCTGCCGTTCCCTTGCACACACATGTGTACACAGAGATTTTTTTTGTATTTTTGGCTACACACTGCCATCAATTGCTCCCAAACTGTGTGCGATCATCTCATGGAATTTCACTGCACGCGCTCTCTAAACCGATCGCCGAACACAGAACGAAGCGCTCAAAGAGCTTCGTAGAATCTTTATGTTTAGCGACTGGAAAGCGGATGGATGGATGGATGGATGAATGGGTGGATGAATGGATGGATGGATAGGCAAATGAGTGGCTAGTTGGATGGATTGCGATGGGGCAGCTGGTAATTTATGTTGTGACAAACATTACTTTCGAATTATCAGTTAGATTAAAGTCGGGCGAAATACTTTGATTTTACCATACTTTATATAAGCTGATAACAGGGTAAGTGTGCCTCTAAATTTCCTGTAGATTAAAGCTATTAATCTTCATTCCAAGTTTGGTAACTGTAGCTCATAAAATGAGGCAGATATTTTATCGGAGTGGTTGCGCTCCAAACATTTTATTTCCCGGATAAAATATTCATTTAAAATTGCCTTTTTTTAACTTTTTGGAGTTAAATCTTTTTTCTTTTGATTTTTTTCTAATATTATTGTAAAAATGAAATAATATGTTGAAATCATAAGCTGATTCTTCATACTTCGATTGGAAGCAAAAAGAATTTAAAAACGATTATAATTTATTCCTGTGTAAATATAAAGTGTAAATTATATATTTAAATGAAAGAAAGAAAAACTGTCACGGCAAATAGAATCTGGACAATATTTATCTAAATTGCATTAACATGATTTCGAATTTATGAAGTAATCAAAAATAGTCAAATTTCCAGAAACATCAATTTGAAGTTATTAAGAGCATTCCTAAAAGTATGCAATTTAATAGTTCACTTTGTTGCCACAAATTTCACGCGATTATATATATATATATATATATATATATATATATATACCTGAATTTAATAACAGGGAATTCAATTTCCCATACTAGTTGTCAAATGAAATATCCACTTGAGTGATTTGACCATTCTGAAACTGTGATTCCGAATCTGTCGGCATATGTATTTTCAGGCCCATAAATCGAATCGAAACTGGAATAAAATAAAAGCAAATTCGCAATCCATGGCGAATTTTTCACAATATTCAGATATAAATTTCTTAATTTCTTCATTTATCAAGCAAAATTTATGGAATCAAAATTAAGAGGACTGTCTAAACCCAACGCCAGATGCTCTGCACAAAAGTAGCGAATTATGGGCAGTGTTTATCTATGTGCATAATATGGTATTACTACACTTCAATCGTAATATTCCGCTTCCATAGCGTACACATAACCAGCAGCATTCCCACCATGACCATCCGAATTATGTCCGGCTGTCTGCATCCCACTGCCACGAGCAGTGCATTCCTTCCCAGCATTCTCAAAATTCCAATGCGCATATGTGAAACAATCCGTGGATGGTACTGAATACATTTTGTGGAGGACGGTGTGGAGCTGCCCGGGGCGAGGTTGTAGGTTAATGCACTGACATATTCGGCAAAGAATTTACAACACAAAAAAACCAAAAAAATTAAAAAAAAAAAAAAAACACGCATGTCACAAAACACAGAAAAACAAATTTAAAAGCAAACCGAACAAATTGTTTTGGGTGAGCTGAAAATACTTTTCGTATATATATTTTATTATTGCATGCATATCGATTCGCCGACCAGAACCCACTCAGTGTGTTAACATCGATGCCATTATTTATTGTCACTCAGTCCATAACACAATCTAAATTGAATTGAATGCTGCAAGCCAAACTCAACGCGATATCCCATCCACCCCCAACCCCCCAGCCAACCCAGCCACCCCATCCGCCCTGTAGCCACTCAGCCGGCCTCAACCTCTGGGGCAATCCTACGTTCGGTTCATCGCTGGACTCGTGCCAATTGGCAAGTTCTTCCTTAAGTGTTCCACCTAACGGTAATAGTTTATTATGCATATTGTTGGAATTTAAATGTTGGAATTACGACTTTGTGCCGCCTCTGATTTTCAATTGGCCATATTGACCAGTGCACTCATCCACACACCCACCAACCCACCCACTCACCCTCTCTCTCTATCTCTTTCTCTTTCTATTTATATTTCTCTCCCTCTCCTGCTCTCTCCCCTTCTTTGTGGCCCATCAAAACTTTTGAAGAAAGTTGCTCTTCAATTTGAAAAATCAACCTAATCCAAACAATCAATTTCTTTTGGGCTACATAAATAATTTCGAAATTTAGCAAATTCATTTTCAAAAATTAAAGGCTTATCGTATTTATACTTATTTATTGTTTTGTGAGTTTTTTATATTTATAAAGCATATAAAAAGAATTAAAAAATGCTCATATATCTTTGAGAGGTATTTCGAGTTCATTTCAAATTCAATTTAGAATTTACAAACTGTAATATCGAAATTTAGCAAATTAATTTTCAAAAATGAAAGGCTTATCGTATTGATACTTATTTATTGTTTTGTGAGTTTTTTATATTTATAAAACAAATAAAAATAATTTAGTTGATGATTTTTTTGGGACGACTTCCAAGCGAAGTATTTCGAGTTCATTTCAAATTCAATTTAGAATTTACATACTGTAATATCGAAGGAACAATTAAAGGTGCTAACATTTACAATTGCAAATTGAAAACTAAATATCGAAGTAATATTTCCAAACTAAAGTCACGAAATTTGATTCGATTTTAGTTGACAATCTCCCTTGGGGAACTGCACTGGTTGTAAGCTTATATTTTGAACTGATTTTGAGCTAGAATCATCAAATTTGGAATGTAAATAATAATAATAATAATAATAAATACATAATATAATTTCCACAATTTTAATTAGAATCACAGATCATTGACATTCTACAAAGAACGAGATTTGGAACCACCAATTGAATTACCACCAATAAAAATGCAGACAAAAACCTAAAATTTCAAAGCCTTTTTGGATTTTTTTTGGGAACGATCTGCTAACGTTGTTAATAAGATTTATTCGCAATTTTCGAAATTTAGCCACCAGTTTTTATAATATTCACTTTGTAAAAATCTGCCTACCAATCGAAATAAAAAATCGCTGGTTGCGCTCAAAAAAATTTTCTTAATTACAGAGTGATTATTGTGTCGAGTGCAGCGGCCTGTTGCATGTTGCACGTTGCACATTGACTGCCAACTGCCAACTGATGACTGCTGACTGCGACTGTTGGCCATTTAACGTGCTCCAAATCCTGAATGTTGTCAGCTGTGATATGACAGCTGCCAGTTGTCGAGTTGACAAGTTGTCTAGCTGACTGCTCGACAGTCTGACAGTCTTTAACAAACTTAACAATTTTACAGCAAAAATATTTATAATTTACACATAATTTTCAAGGTTGGCTTCAAATTTGGCGGCTACTCTTAGCCATGGCCCGGAGGTCGACTGCTTTAGCCACGGCTCAATTAGTTCAGCCGCAGTGCAGCCAGTTTCCCATTGAGTCAGTATCAAATATTTTAATTCACACACTGCTCGCTGGTCATTGGTTTTCCTGCTTTTGGGAATTGGGAATTGGGAAGCAGGAAAGCTGCGACTCTCAACACACACAAGGAAGACACGTAGATGTCACATGTGTCAGCGGGTTTGAACACGTTCCGTATTTCTTAAGCACGTTCCTAATCCCAATGAGTATTTTTTTTTCACTTCTTGCAACAGCATTCGTGCATGTCTTGGTCTAAGAAATCTTCGAAACATGGAACATTTGTCATAAATACATCAGGAGCTGATAAAAGAATTCCCTTTGTATTAATATTCAAATATTCAAATTTGTATGCTGCCGTTGTTTTTGGCAAGACAAATGTGGTCCAAAAAAAAATGGGTCATAATTTGTTCACAACCAAGCCATCAATTTTTAGTATTGTATTTAGCCTATAATAACAAAAAAAAAATAGATAGCAAATGAAAATTGGATTAGCAGCCGCAGCAAGCGCAAACCATAATAAATAAATAAATATAAACTTTTAAAATTTAGTTTATATACTCACCGCAAAACAATACACAAAATAAAAAAAATCAAATTGGTATTTACGCGTTAATTTATTGCCTTAATGCAGCCGAGTTATTGCTTACCAAATACTCATTCGACCGACCACAACACAAACAATAAAAATACACTAAAAAAAAAAAACCGAACCAATATCATCATCGATTATTTTATGCCCTTCAATTTGTTTGACACTTTTCCAAAATTTGCATACAAAAGCGGCGCACGAGACAATCATTTAATGGAATTTGCATGGTGCAAATATAAAATATACGAAACTATATATCCATATACTATATATATATATATATATGTATATATATCGTGGGGGAGCTGCGACTGCAACGCGCTGCGAGACTGCGGGCTAACTGAAAAATATCTAATCAAATGACTGGCCGTAAAAGTTTTTGGAATCACCACAAGAACGCTAACAAAAAATGGCCAATACACATGTATAATTCACATATATATAAAAAAAAATATATATATATATATACGCTCGAGAGAATTATGGATAAAAATTCAATTATAGTTTATACAATGTTCAGTTTGTAAATGGAGAAGTCGACGTCCGACGTCAGAATTAAATTCACTTAGCAAATAAATTATTTGAACGCGAACGCGTTGTCCGCGGACAAAGGCGATGCAGCACTGAGGCAGCTGTTGGCAGCCAAATCAGACAACCTGAACAAGAACAAGAAGCGTCAGCAGACCCAGCATAAGCATCAACATCAACATCAACATCCACATCAACATCCACATCAACTCGTCGTACATCGCCAGACTGAAGATAAACAAAAGTTATGATACGGAAATAAACTAAATTTAATGTGTGCTGGCGAGTCGCGACGCTTGTTTTATTTTATTTTTAGCAACTGCCACATGCCGGCATAACTTTGGAATTTATATAATTTTCTCTTTGTATGTATGTATATATACATACAAATATATTTTGGCCCCACTATGGAGTAGATGTTGCCACTTGCAGTTGTCAGCAACTGAGCAGCTCTCGACGCTTCTCGCTGGGTGGCCAACGGATTGGAGGCACCAATCCGTTCAGAAGAAAAAAACTATTTTGGCCAGCAGAAGAGTTCATAAAATTGCACAACAGTCGCCTGCCAATTTAATTTTCAAAATCGCTATTTAATTGCATTAAAAACAGACGAGTTTTTTTTCTTCTCTCTTTTTTTTTATATTTTCCATTTCCATACACACAAAAAATATGGCTATTAAATGATTTATAATTTACATAAAATTTTATTACACTTGTTTTGCGCACAATGGCAATAAATAAATTTGTTTGTTCTTCATATGGCTAATTGGGGCTGCCAAAGTGATTTTTAAGTGATATTTTGTGGCCATCAATAATCGTATAGACTTTTAAATACTTCAATTAAAATTCTTTTAGTAAATACAATTTTTTTTTTAAGAACAAAAAAAAATGTTTCAAGCTTTTTTAATAGATTTATAAACATAACAATTTTTTATAACTAATTAGAAATAACTTATTAGTTATTTTAGCCAAGGAAAATCACATTTGTTATTGCAGGCCAAAATTTGAATTTAAAGTAGATAAAAATATTTATTTAATATTTTTTTTTTTTTTTAATATTGCTTAGCTAATATTGCCCATTAAAATAGTTTACATATTACAGATATGATTTGGCTATAATAACTGCCTCAGACTGTTCTCATTGGCCACAGTCGAGGAATGGGTTTGGAGCCTTAAAGGTCAGCATTTGACTTGTCGGCGCTGATATACCCAATGCCCTATAGGACATGGTCGTTGGGCACGGTCTTTTCAATTGGCTGTTAACGAGATCATCAAAATGACATTTCCGCCAATGTCGACTGACTGACTGACTGACTGGCTCAGTCTGACTGAGTGTTTGGCTAAGTGGCTGGGCGTATTTAAATTCGGAATCCAACCATCTCTTCATTAGCATGCGCGGCACGTCTCCGGCAGTGTTTGTGCTTAGGCGACCGCTCCTTGATTCGACCCATCCTCAGCTACTTCCCGTTCCGTCCCTTCCTCCCCCGTCGCTGCTTCGATGAGGTGTTCAATTGAGAGCACTCCGAGTGCAAATTAAAGTTGTCTTCAAGAGTTCAACTGAAAAGCTCTCATACAATTTCCTCAGCAAACACTTTATAAAGCGGTTTTTTATAATGATCTTAACCATAATCTGATAAAGATTAGAAGTACAAAAACTAGTTTAATTAATTTAGCTTTTTTTTAAACAAAAATGAATGCCCCAATTTAAGTCAAGTGGAGCACATTTTCTAATCAATTTACGTGATTAATTTTAATTTGCTATTGTTGGAAAATTTGTAAATTTTGTAAATTTTGTAAATTTGTAAATTTGCTTTTAATTAATTTGCAATTTGGTTTTCAATTAAACGTAAAGTTTAAACATGCAAATCAGCTTAAATGAGGATACTAATAACACTCACTATTAAACATTGAAAATGTAAACAACAACAACAACAACAACAATGGAATGCTGCAATTTGTAATACACATGAAAATATGTATTCCCAGGCAGGATTCACTTGATGCTATCAAGAAGCTGTAAATTCTCGAATATTAAATTAACTTCTTGCATTCCATATATGTGTGTGTGTGTGTGTGTTGTGTGTGTGCGTGTGTGTGTTGTGTGTGTGTGTGTGTTAGTTGAAGTGCACATTTGAATGTTGCCACGGCAACTGTTTAATTTATATTTCGTGAGCAGACCCAAAATTCTAAACCAAACTGGGAATGCGATGTGGCCACAGTGGATTGGATTATCAGTAGATAACATGGATAGATAACCAGATATGTTGTACATATTAATTGCTGGCCTAATTAGCCAACTTCGTGCATACAACATTGTTTTGGTTTACGCCAGCCAGTGACTACTGTACACGCATTCGCAATGCAGCCTCGATATGTGAGCCGCCCCCAGGTGGGCTCTGAATGGTTCTGGCCCTTGCCATTGCCATTGGCGCATATAATTGTTAACCTGGCTAAAAAGCGATTCATCATCATGCAGTGTGTGTTGTGCCAGTGTTGGTTAGCGCTTTAATTGGACATTGATTTTGACCAAAAGGACTTTTGCAAATACATTTTGCAAGCCGTCGCCAACCAAATGGATATGTTGGCCTGGCCCAGAAGAGGTCCTCCACATAATTATAATACTCCCTGCAAGGTTTTAATATGAACTCACAATATTTGTAGAGGGTACAACAACAACAAATAAAAAATTCCAAATGCAATGCAAATGTTTTATGCATTTTTGTTGGCCTTTTGCAGGGCGTGCTCTGCCATGAATCCCAGTAGGCCAAGCAGTGTTCCGCCGATAATCACATAGAAGGCCAGCTGCAGGTCACCAATGTTGAGGACACGCACCTCGCTGTCCTCGGCGGGGGTTCGGGTGAGGGCGGTGCGCGTTTTTATGGTCACTTTGAAGTTCTGATCCTGTATCCATTTGGGTATCAGGCCAGCGCTAAGCAGGAGCAACAGCTGTGCATTGATCGCCTCCTCCCAGGGTGCGTTTCTGGGCATTACATATGACATGGTATAGTATTTGGGGCACTCGGGAACGACCCAAATGCGCTGCATATACAAATAGTTGACAGACTCCATCATCAAAGACGAATAGCGGGAGACACCGGACTTGCCACCAATGGTGGCCACCTCCCTTGTCACATCCGCATTCAGATCGCTATTCCAGACCAGTTTCTTATTCAAGCTGGCATACAACGGCGACGTCTCGCTGAAGAACAGATCATCGGCCATCGAGCTGTATTTGTATACCACTTTCATGCCACTGTCGTCCAGATCCTGCATGGTTATGATGTCCTTGTAGTGCAGCGGATGTATATAGACGGTGGCCAGGCTCGACTCAAAAATGGCACCAAATATGACGCTGACGAGACAGAGCGAACCAAGGAACATGCGCTCCGCAATGCTATCCGGCAGATGCGTTAGATTCACCCGCACCCAGACGACCCATGTGTCCACCAAAATGGCCACTGCCTGCTGCCAGAATCGTTCATCCCTGTTCCGCACAATGCGCAACTGTAGATTGATCGCACGCAACATCATCCAGATGAAGGAGCACACAAACGCCATCAGAATGAAGCCCAGCCAGATCTCATAGCCCACCGCAAAGATGGGCAGAATCGATTGTGGAATATGACGAGCCTTGGGCACATAGATGCACAGCTTATCATCGTAGACGGTCACCGTAAAGTCCATATACTCCTGCACCATATAATCCTTGACAAAGAAGCCCGTCAGACAGATATCCAGACCATTGTTTATTATG
Organism: Drosophila multiciliata; assembly: GCA_037043605.1. Classification (NCBI taxonomy): domain Eukaryota; kingdom Metazoa; phylum Arthropoda; class Insecta; order Diptera; family Drosophilidae; genus Drosophila; species Drosophila multiciliata. The sequence goes on from JBAMBF010000592.1 coordinate 303,447, forward strand.
GAACCAATAGCACCATTGTAGGTGCCATTGGCACTCCGCTCCCTATTCCGAAAGATTATTTTATTATTCGTAATCCCTTTTTTTTTTGGGGTGCTCACCCAAAGTCGTTCTTATCCGGCTGCTGCAGTAGCATGGTGAAATTGAGCACTTTGCTCATCACATTGGCCACCTCCCAGTCGACGCCGGTGATCCGTTTCAAAAGACCCGTCTTGCGGTCCAGCTGTGGACGGGAGTACACCGATTTGAAGATCTGCACACGCAGCGGATAACCGTGCATGTTGTGAAACAAGAGATTGGCCAACGCCTCGCCACCCATATAGGGCACCAAGCGGCCAAAGCCATCCTCAAATCCATTGCCATTGCCCAACGGATCGAAGATGCCATCCCAATTGCCATGCTCACGGCGTGCAAACGGATCATAGATCCAAATGGCCACATCTGTGAGTATATAGCGATTGTAGACTCTGTGCCGAATCCACAGCTGGCGGCAGCTCTGCTCCAGCAGCAGATGCTGCCCCTCACTCAGATTGCCCGCCACGTCTGCCACAATGTAGAAATAGATGGCGGCCCGCTCCGTGGACTCGGCAGCTCCCTCGTTCGAGATCAGTTGCGACAGGCTGATGGCCAGGACAAAGCTATCACGCCCATTGAGTCCAGCAATGCTGATGGACATTTCCAGCTGCTGCGCCTCGTCGTAGCTGTGCACGCTGTGTGGCATGTCTGTGTGTTGCAGAAACCACTCCATATTCCCGTTGCGTGCATCCGACTCCAGATAATCGAGACGCAGCAGCACATGCACATAGGGAATGCGTCGCATGGGCTCCGCCAGCAGCGCACCCAACTCTCCAGACGTGGCCCCACTGCATCCTAGTTTGAGCAGTAGCAACAATTGTGCGAGGAACTGGCCACCGTTCGCCATCGCCTGGCATTCGCAAATGGGAGCAGATCCGAGCTTGTGGCTGGCCAGAACTGTATTGACACCTGCAATTTTATTTGTTTGCACAATTGTAATTAGAGACCAGTTATGTCAGCTGGCCAGCTCCCAGCTGGTGCCGCCATTCACCTCGAGCAAACAATTGTTGCCACTTCATTGTGGCAAGCAAATCGAAATGGACATTTCCTTGCCCCTCGTTGCCGACACTGATTTATATAGCCGCAATTGCTTTTCGCTGTTTGTTGCCACTTGTGTGTTTGGGGCAAAAATATGGACACTTCTCCGCTCTTTACAAATCGACCCCAAGGAATGCTCAAAAGCACCAATTCATCGCCAAATCAACCCAACTCAACTCGACTCCTTTGAAAGTGTGGACAAATCCAAAGGAAAAAAAATATATCAATGGAGATTCAGTTGCGCACACTGAGCCTTTCCCCAACTGCTCCTTGGCATTAGATTTGATTGTTGACCAAAACTGGCCAAAACAAAAAAAAATTTTATTAATTCTGCTAATTATCCAAAAATGACAAAATTATTTTGTACATTTTAATAGCAAATTAAATTTAATGAAAATAATAATCCAAAATAGAGAAAAATTGCATTTTCATTGCGCGTTGTTAGCTGAAATGAAATATGTGTCACAGGGTATTTTACAGTCGAGCAGGCTCGATTTGAGCTATATATTTGGCCAACAAGTGCAAAGAGTCAACATTTGCTGCTCCACTGTGCAATGTGCGATGCTTTTTGCCACAAGAATTGAGTGTGGCTATTGCTATGACTGTGTGTGTGTGCGTGTGTGTGTGTGTACTATTTGGGCACGTCTTCCCTCGTAGATGGGAGCAGCAACATCCTCATGCGTGACGTCGTCGTCGTCGTCGTCGTCGCCTGTAGCTGCCAAGTGCACCAACAAAAACCATCAATAAACTCAGCTACACTTTTCTTTCGCAGCTTTCCCACACCCCCCCACATTTCCCGGACTCTGTTGTTTTGTCGCGCACACACACACACACACACACATTGGGAGTTTTTCAAATGAAAAATAAATTGGAAAATTGAAAAAGCAATTCATCGCATTAGAAACGTGCATTGAATGGATTGGAAGCTGCTGGCGCTGCACTGCTTTATCGTCCATATGCCAGGTGTGGTGGTGGCGACGACGTCATCAATGTTGAGTTGCAACAACCTCAACTGACCAACCCCCCCAACCACCCCCTCTTTGCCTTGAAACGAAATAACAAACTGGAAATGACGAAAATCGTTTCAGATTTTGACTGGTTGTTCTTGGTTGGATGAGGAATGTTTATTCGACCAGTCTTATGGCCATGCGATAAAAATCAAATTTAAAAGATTAAAATTGGAAGAGGTTTCGCCATTTCGCCATTTCACCATTTTTTGACGAGGCAGCTTCGCCAGCTCCTGACGAGGCGCTACTCCGGCAACGAGGGAAACCAATAATATCCTTTTGACGTGCGTGCAACTGAAATGTTGGTCGCTTAGGATGCCATGGATGCAGTGCAGCGAAGCGCAACGAAATCATTTGTGGTACGTAGCATGTGAAATTCGAAATTTAACATTGCAACGCACCGCACCCCCGCACCCCACCCACATCGTCACAGTTGCATTCTTATATATATTTTTGCACTTAATTCCACATCATTTCGCCCAAACAAAATAAATATAAAAAAAGGAGGAGAAAAAAAGCTGATGAAGTGTCAGGAAAAAGCAGAAAGAATCCATATTGAGCCCAGCAGAGTGGCGCTTGTGGCATTTGTGGTACTGCGAGCCATAACTTCCATTGGATTTGCATCTTTTGTGCAACAAGAAGAATGTAATGGAAAAATGGAAGCATGGCGGATTTGCCACCTGGCAACAGCAACAGCAGCAACCACAAGTTGCAAGCTTGCCTGTGTGTGCGTGTGTGTGTGTGTGGGTTTGTGGCATCGTTTAAATTGACTTTGATTCGCGCGGCTGCCCTCAGCTTGCAATTGGATTATAATCCACGAATCCTCAATGCAAACAAAATCTGCTGTTGCCACTCCATTTGGCAAACAATTCACTCAGACTCCAAATTAGACTACGACTCTGGCATACACACACACACACACACACACCCCCTCCTTATCGTATAGTATTGTGACCTTTTCAATGTCACTTGCCTACCTAAACAGATAATAATAATCTATTATCTATTTTATATTTGTTTGTATATAATAAATTCTTATCTCGCATAGAAATCGACAACAAAATAGCATTTGGCAAATTAGCATTTTCTCTCTATATAAAATGATAAGTTTATATGAAATTAGACATTATCTTAAAATGTCTAAAAAGCTAATGAAATAATAATAATAATGTAATGAAATAATAATAATAAGTTAAGCTTAGCACCAAAAATATGTCGTCTTTTTGTATGGTTATTATTAATCAATCAAAATTCAATAAAAAAAAAAATTAATCAATTAAATTCCAAAACTTTGCATTATTTTGAGATTTGCAATTGATTGACAATTTCAATCTATCTAATCAAATGAATGATTATTATTATTTCTTTCAATTTGACAATAATTCATATAAATAAAGAGATACAAATAAACTCAGGAATCAATCATTGAGAATTTTAGAAAATCCACAAACTTTATGAATAAATAAGGGAAGTTAAACTTATTATTTATACGGACTTTCTAAATTCCAGGGGTTTCTTGACCTAATTCCAGGCATGGAAATTTTAACATAAATTATACAATCATTTTAGTTAGATTATCAAATTAATATAAATTAATTTAGTAGTGCTTTTGAAACAGCAATAAAAGATTTTCTTTAAGAAATCCCCATAAAATTAGAAGTTTATATAAATTTAGAACATATCTTAAAATGTCTAAAAAGCTAATGTAAAATGTAATGAAATAATAATAATAATTTAATGAAATAATAAAATAAATAATAGTTAAGCTTAGCACCAAAAATATGTCGTCTTTTTATATGGTTATTATTAATCAATCAAAAATTAATTAATTAAAAGGGAATTTAATTTCCAAAACTTTTCATTATTTTGAGATTTGCAATTTGTTGATAATTTAAATTAAAACTTCTGTTTTTGTAAGGCAATTTTATAGATGCAATCAAATCAATCCAATTAAATTTAAAAAAAAATTAAGTTAGACTTTACACTTAAATAAATATTGATATTGGTTTGCTATAAATTGGTTGTAAAATCGAAAAAAAAAGTCGTGTAATTAATTTTTCGCTTAACGTATTTATTTGAAAATTAGAACCAACAAAAAAAATATTAATAATACGATAACTTCTCTTAAGTTTAAAAAATAGTTTAGTTTTGAACGCCTGCGGCTGTTATTTTATGTTGTTTTTGTGGCTCTTGTCAATGGTCCATGGACATAATTGCTGCACCACAGCGGTCCACGCCGAAGTTCTGACGCATACGCTCGAGGGCAGCTCGGCTGAAGCCACGTGCCAGGAGCTGCGATTCCGCCTGGGCGATCACATCGCGCATGTAGTCCAATGCGCCGGCGCTCTCCGTCACCTGGCTGCAGACGAACTTGTGCCGGAAGCGCAGTTTCGCCTTCTTGATCTTGTTGTTGTAGCGCGACTTGCGGCACGATTCGGCACGCTGACGCTGTGCATCCCGGCTGCCCATCATCGTCTGGGCATCGGCTTGGATGGTGGTGGTGTGAACCTGAGCCTGGCTCAGTGTAACCTCTGATTTGGTTGGTGGTGCACGCCGTTCCACCACGATGGGATTTTCGATGAGCATTTGATCCACATAGCGCTGCTCCTCGTCTGCATAGTGCGTCTTCAGATGCTGCAGCTCCATGGCGACCAGTTCGTCAATCTGTTCCGGCTTATTGCTATGCAATGGTGGCACTTTCACTGGATGCACACTGACCCCGTGGACTGGATTATATCGATCGCCCAGCTGGCTGTAGAATTTGTTGAGATAAATATTGGTCTGTTCCATCTTTTGTTCGTTGGTTGGCTTATCGCTTCTGGCTCTTGGTCTGCTCGGCCCGGAATCACAACTGCATTTGAGGCAACACTTGTCGACGCAGCGCTTTTATAGGCTGCACAAACCACGCAGGTCAAACAATTATTGCATCAACTTGCAACCATTTTATGATCTTGTTTTTAACGTTCTCACAAATCCGCAAGTACCTGGCAGCACTTGCCCCAAGGGACATGTAAACAAACGGATTAGCGCGTGTGGCACATGCCAACTCATAAACCCTAACCCTTACCACAAGTGCTACCTGAGCAGTTTCCCACAAACCCATTGAATGATGCACATTTCAATTACAAGTTTTTCCATTATGTTTTTTAATTTGACAATAATACATATAAAATTCCAGGCATGAAAATTTACAAACATTTTAGATAGATTATGAAATAAATATAAATTAATTTAATAGTCGATCATTTTTAAAAGTTTTGAAACAATAGCATTTTAAATAACATTTTTAATCAAATATTTAGAAATTATATCTAAAATTTCCAGTTTTTTAATCATTTAATATAAATTTAGTTTGTGCAAAATATTTTCAAATTATCCATTATAAATATTATTATTTTTAATTTAGCACACGCGCTTTTTAAAAGCAAGCATATTTAAAAAAAAACTATATTTAAATGCTAGTTAAAAAAAATAAATTAAATAAAATGTATTTATTTTTCTTATAGTTAAAATTCAAATAAACTAGATCGAAGCTATTTGATTTCAATATTAAGTGAGCAGACCGCATTATCTGCATTTTATGATTAGGGATTTATATAGATACACACACAGGCACACACACACACACACACAGATGCAAGGCGATTAGAGCTTGGAAGAATATGCAAACATTTCGCTTAGTACACAAATTCATATTCAAATATACTTAAATATACATATTTGAGATTCGACTGAGCAAATGTGGACAAGTCGCCAAGTTCAAGTGCATCTCTGCAGAGCAATCTGTCTGGCAATCAGACAATACTGAATTGGCCACATACACATTGATAAAAGAAAGCGTGGCTCGAGGCGTGGTGAACATGATTCGGGAGCGGGAAATACGAGCACGATAAGCACAAAGCCATAAACCAATCAACAATCTTGTCTAGCTGCTCACCAATCTACCTGCGGCGGGTTTCACCCGGCTGTGGTCCCGTTGCCGATGAGTGGTCAAGTGCTGCCCACATTGGCAGGCAGGTAGCCATTTTGTGTTGATAGATTGGCCAACATGCCGATTTGCCTGGTCCCTGATGGCTGCTGAACACGATGCTGCCTGTTTCTAGTTGTCCATTTGCTTAGGTAAAAGATAAGCAATGGAGACACCAATTAAATTAAGTGCCTCCGGCTTTGCAATAACAAAATCACTGAAAAAATCCAACAATAATACGGATTAAGCTGTTTACACTAACCTGACTCGAAATTGGATTTCCCAGCACAGACGATGAAATCTATCGGTAAATTCTACAACTTATTCTTCGTGACTACACTCAGAAAAAACATCTCGTTAAATTTCAGAAAATCTCCTTATAGTGAAAATCACTCTGAAAACTAAAAACACATTCTCGTTTTAAGAAATAAATTGTAAGTACATGGAAAAAGTCTTAAATCTACAAAAGCTTCTCTAGAAAAACTATTTTTAATAACAGAAAATATTTCGAAAAGAGAAAAGAGATATGGAAATTCAGAAAATAGTAATGAAATTTGCTTACTCGGTTTTTTCACTTTTTAAAATTGAATTCTATAAATATTATAATCTATCTAAAATTCTCTTAAAATACTAAAATTAAATCTTCATATAATTAACAATAAATGTGTTAGAATAATTAAGAAAGAAAATAAAATGGAATTCCATGAATATTATAATCTATCTAAAAATCCTCCTAAAATACTAAAATTAAATCTTCATATAATTAACAATAAATGTTTTAGAATAATTAAGAGAGAAAATTAATTTCATCACAGTTTGTGATCGAAATTTAAGAATCCGCTTGGGTCTTTTTTTTAATTTTGCCAGTTGCCATAACTAGATAACATTAATACCAAAGTCATTTTTTTTATCTTCCTCAGTTGTAAAAAGATTACGATTTTTGTTCCCTTTTTTTATTTTGGTTGGGAAAATTAGTTATGCCAAATTCGCTTATGACTTCATTAACTTTTGGAGGCGCCACTGCGGCAGTTAAGTTCACATCTTTAACGAGCAGCTCAGTCTGAATGTGCCAGCGATTTCTAAGTAAGATTGATAATAATGTAACAATAAATATATAGCAATTGTATTCAAAAAGATATGTACATATGTAGTTCCAATTCCACACATCGATTTGAATGTATAGCGATGGCTTAACTGAAAAGGATGGAGAACATCGGATTGTGGAAACAGTTGATCTGAATATAAATTACTTGTTTCGTAGGGGAAAGGCAGAAGATGTACCCTTTCCGATAAAGCGTCCAAAGGCCCAATCATGTATTATATTACAAATTGACGGGAAATGTTATGATAGGAAAAACGGTTCCATTTCCAGTCGGCTGCTAAATGGGGACCAAACGCCGTTCATAAGTATAATTAAAAAAACATTTATATTAATTTTGTCGAATACTGGTCGAAAGCAAACAGAAGTTGATCCGGGCGGAGCATGTATAGAACCACCACATGCCCCCGAACGGCGCCACTTGAAGTTGGCCATCAGCTTTAGTCCAGTCAAGTCCTGTGCTGACAATTTCCGACAGTGGGAGCCATAAATACGCGCACACAGCAACATGCCCCATGCCACATGCCTCAGTCTCCATACGCAATGCCAAAGCCATTGAGTTTGAATTATGTCAGCGCAGTAATAAATTGCTCAGAGCATTAAATTAAAATATACGATACATGTGTGTGGGTGTTAGTGAGTGGGTGTGGGTGTGTGTGTGTGTATGGGTGTATGGGTATACACAAGGCGAGGACGAGAACGTTAACACACATATATATATATATATATATATATGAGTATTAGGCAGTTGGCATTGAATGCCCAATAGGATTTGTGGCAAGAATTTACTACAAAATGGCAAACATGTATTGTATGAAAATAAAACAGGATTTTGAGGCATTCACTTGATCCTTGACAACTCGTTTGTTCTCTCGACAGCACTGCCTGGTGGAACATTAAGGGATTAGTTATGTTGGAAGGATGGATGGAGCTGTGGGTGTAAATTTAAATTACCGCATTGTACTTTTCCATATATACAAACTATTTTATTACGCCTTATAACATGTGTAATTCTGTATTAAAAAAAAGATGATCAGCTTTGAGCGGTAGGAGTGGGCGTGGTAATAATCATCCAAAGCTGGTTATTATTATTATGTCCTTTTGTAACAAAATAGTCCCTCAATTTGAAGCTGTCCTCAATAACTATTTACATTCATCATAATTTGCAATTTTAAGTCGTTTGAATTTATGAATCATTTTTGGAAAATTTAAACATTTCCCATACTAGTTGCATATTTTAAACAGTGATTTAACATTGCTGTAATAAATGTTTATTTTATTACAAACTTTATTGAGGTTTCAATAATTTTCTTTTGATATAATCGACGACTTAGTTGCACACATACAATAAACGTACAATGAGTTTATATGCAACTATCATAAAATACATCAAAAGTTCACATTTTCTAACTGATATCAATAGTAAAAGGTCAAATGTGCAGTCCACACTTGACACACAGTCAAACTTGTCAGTCAGAATCACACAGGAGATGTTTGTTGCATATATCTCTGCCGCATGTCGAAATTAAGACTAAAATTATGGTATATATGAGGTGTGTTCAAAAAGTATCGCGAATTTTGAATTTTCGCGGGTTACGTATATTCGAATTTCGATTTTTTTTGTGGCGTTATGTTGGTACTCATGTCTCTCACTTATGCCGACAAGCTCGGCCAATTTGAATGTTCACTTAATTGTTGACAGCTGCTTTGCTTGCACGTGTTTTGGATCGTCTTCGATTTTTACCTATTCAAAAAAGCGTGCCGGACGCCCGAGCACTTCAACAACAGACGAAAAAATTAATGAAGTGGAGAAAATGGTATTGGCCAATCGTCGAATCACCGTTACAGAAGTTGGCTCATGCCATTCGATTTTTATCAATGATTTGGGCATGAGACGGGTCGCAGCGAAATTCGTCTGTTGTTGAAGTGCTCGGGCGTCCGGCACGCTCTTCGTCGTTCACATCTTCTCGGCCTTCTGAGAACATTTTGTACCACCGATAAACGTTGCTTCGGTGCAAGGTAGCTTCTCCGTATGCCACAGTCAACATTCGGAATGCATCCGCGCACTTAATTTCGTTTTTCACACAAAATTTGATACAGGTTCTTTGATCCATTTTTTTGAATAGGTAAAAATCGAAGACGATCCAAAACAAGTGCAAGCAAAGCAGCTGTCAACAATTAAGTGAACATTCAAAATGGCCGAGCTTGTCGGCATAAGTGAGAGACATGAGTACCAACATAACGAAACAAAAAAATCGAAATTCGAATATACGTAACTCGCGAAAATTCAAAATTCGCGATACTTTTTGAACACATGGAAAAATAGTTCCACCTGATGCGTTGTCAAATGGACTAGTTCAGTATTAAACGAAAATGATACAAGACTATAAGCTATGCTAACTATCCTAGGATGCAGTGAGCGGATTAGCCGGAGCAACCGCGGCAGCCGCAATGAACACACTCCACAATGCGACCCTCCTCTAGTTTAGATTTTGGCACACGACAAATGCAATTAGTGCCGAAATTCGTGTCGCGCGTTTGAATGCAACGCAGACAGCAGAGATTCTCATAGCCGGACTTCTTCCACTTGGCTATCAAATTACTATCGGCAATCTTCTCCTTCAGGCAGTAATGATACAGCTCGCGACTTATGGCATTGCGGCGATAATACAAATCATACACGTAGCGCGTTTTCTGGTGATGTATCTTGAAAATGGGCCACAGTGATTCCGTAATGCGCTTTCCCTCGTGCGGTTCCGTCTCGGCTGCAAATAATAAAAGCGTTCAAAGTTGACTGCATTCAGCTAACATATGGCAACAATTTGCATTTTTAATTACCCTCGCGCATTTTTTGTTCCAGCTCTTCCAATGTCGGTTCAATAAGTTCCCAGCCATCTGGCGGCGGTTTACGACTGCGACGAACTTTTGGCATTTTGATTTATTTATTTAAAGTGCGCGTCTCAAATAAATGCTCTGTGCTGCGATAAGTGAAATAAAGCGCAAACAGCTGACGAATGCCAACATTGTCAAGTGTTGCAAAATACTCACATTACGAGCGAGCGCAAAACACCACTTACTTATCAGAGCTGCAGCAAGCAGACACATCGATAGGTATTGCTCCTATCGATAACAGTAATAATTCATTTTCCAATTCAGTGTGTATGTAATCGTAGAACTAATGAGTTGATTGTTTTTGTTATTTTTTATGTGGCTCGATATAAGCTTGTTAAAGCTATTGTGCTATTTATTTAAACTTTAATCGGTGATCAATTATTGCTGCTTAGCAAAATTAAGTTTTTAACACAATAAGTGCATCAGCAATCAAACGTCGCAAACACTGCGCAAATAAAAGTAAGCAAAGCCCAAAATAGAGACAGACTTCGTGTGTATTGCAAATGTGCATGCGCATGTGAATGTGAATGTGCAGCAGCAGCGCACAGCCCACAGTGCTCCACAATGCAACCTAACGCATACACACAAGTTAAGCGCAGCTTCACATGAGAAGCAGTACTGTATTATTGCCATCAACTGCAGTACTTCGTTTTATCACAGTGACAAAAATTACTTAATAATTGCTTCGCTCAACTAACAGCGACAACAACTTAAATACCAACAAAAAAAACTCTTGTGTGTGTGTTTTGCAAAGTGTTAGTGTACTATTATTATTGTTGTGTCTTCGCTGTCTTAGTTTTCTCGTATTTATTGCAAAGACCCACATTCATTCATTAATAAGTCCGGTAGCTTTCTTTACGCAAAGCCACAACACGACCTATCTACAACCCACAAGCGATACAAATTGTGGCCTTCGCCCAATGGACCTTTTCTCGATCTCTCTGTCTCTCTTTCACAATTGCCCGCATCTTTGCTACTGCATTTTCCATTCATTTGGCGATTTGCGCGTACGCTTTGTCATTCGCATTCGTTGTATTTAGTGCATGGTACGTGAAATAACAAAATTAAACATGTACACAGGCACACACACACACACATAGCTGCACAAAGAGAGATCAGCACACCCCCACCCTCCACCCATTTTGTTGGCACATTTAAACGCCCCCCTTCGACGGCGTGTCTGTGTATCTGTTTTTATGTATGTGTTGGTAATGAGCGTTGTAAATCAGAATTGTTTTGTTTTTGGATTTCGATTGTGCACATTCCTCATTTCTGCCATTTTCCGCATTATGCACACATACACACATGCCTACGTACACCCTCAATTGTAAAATTAGCTGCGAAATCAGAAGCTCCACTTGGAACGTATTCCATGGAACCGAGTCACCCACCACTCGTAAACTACCTGCAAATCGGAAATAGTGTGTATCTACTTTTAAGTACACCTATATGTGCATAAGTATATGTACATGCATGTGTGTGTGTGTGTTGACAAATAAGTTAAGACTTAAAGTAGCCTTTGCTTACAGTTAGATATTAATATTGATATTGATAAGATTGAAAAAAGACAATAATTTATAAGTTAAACAGAGTTAATATTATTTTATGTGAAAGTTACTTCGAGTGAATATTGACAATATATTGGTCTGATTGGGGGTATCGTTACCAATATTTTTTCCTTTTTAAATATGAAAATTTCGAGGCAGTTAACTAAAGGATATCTCATAACCATAATGCAATCTTTTTGTAGTACTGTAAATAATCCTTTGAATGAAGTATCATGATTTGGAAAAAAAGACTTTTTTAATGTGTATTTTTTAAATGATTTGTAGAATACTTTAGAATCAATACACGTTGATTGGCAAGCAGTATTTGAAAGCAACTAGTTTTATACACTTATGTTTACATATGCATTATCTATACCAACAAAATAGTAATTGTACAACAAAAAAGGTTGAAATTTATTTACAAAATTATAAAAGAAAAAAAACACGTTGTTAGACGAGATAAGTGTAAAGTAATCCAAAGAAATGTGATATGTCATTCACCGGCAAACCTTTTATTTATTTATGCATATGTATCACATATGTTTATTTATTTCCCTCGCTCTCTTTCCCTCTCTCTCTCTGTGTGTGTGTAAAAGGGACTGGCGTCTTATTGCATGGCAAGTGGGCGTTAATTAAAGAACAAATAGTTCGGAATGGAGAAATTTACTGTACAATATTCTATAAATATCACTGTACAAATTACAAGTTAAAATTTTTAAGCTCGACTGCGAAATACTCTTGCTGACACAGAAAGTAGTTTGTTCAACATAAAAATAGGTTTTGATTAAATAAATAATTATAATTAATAATTAATTTTTTTTTTTTAACAGATTCTAATTTCAAGTTATATATATAAATTTATCAATAAAGTTGAATAAACAAAATGTGCTAAATTAAATTTTCTCCATCTGTTTAGCTAAAAAAGTAATTACAATGGAGCCGACAGCGGGCGGCAGTCTGCTGGAGATCATGGATCTGGCAAAAAGTCTGCGCCAGGAGCATCTATTCATAAAGCAAGAGAAGGAGACATCCGCATTACTCACACATGCCCTGGAGAAAAATGCGGAGGCAATAACAAAGGTACCCAAACAACCCACATTTCTTAACAAAATATATATAAAGCGATATCGCGTCACATTGCACATTATATTGAGTCATTGTTTACCCCACTTTCCGTCGCCCATTTAGCTGGCATACACATGCGCACAACAAAAACAGAATCTGCATGAATTGCTGCTGGACAGAACGGATTACGATCCCCTTGTGTGCTGTCGACGTGCGATCGCCTTCGAGAATGCGCCATTCCTGGATGCCAAACGGGTGTTGCCCTACCAGGTAAGCCACAACTCTATATTGATTTATATATATATATAGCACTTGGCTTGGATTGGTTTCTTTGTTGGCTCTATGCAAAACGAGACAACAAAGAACAATTTCCGACGTAATTAGAGGAAATATTGATATAGAAAATGCGCCTAGCTAATCCAGTCCAGGAAACTATTTAGTTCAAATATGTACTTAAAGTCGCAAATTGCTGAATGGCCAGCCATTAGTAGATATAGCTATAAATCGCATATTCCTACAACTATTTGTAATTTAAGCATTTTCATTTGAATAATAACAACGCAAAATATGATAAAAAAAAAAAATAGCCTTGCTCCGATTTTTGTTGAAACCGGATAAGTTTTGCGCAAATTAAACCACAAACTAAAAAACTAGAAACCTAAAAAATTGTATTATTTTTTTTGTAACTCCAAACTGATTTTTTTCTTATCAGAAAAATATCAAATTTTGGAGTGGTGCTTCTGCATCCGTTTTGTGGGGGGGGCAAACTTTTTGGCAACACTTTTGAATGAAATTTCGTATATTATAGAATGCTTTGGCCTATGAGGAGCTGTTCAACTACTTGTACAACACACCGTATTTGCTGGCCCTGTCGCTGGCCACGGCGGATCGGCTGTCGCTGATTGCTCCGTCGCATCTGGGACAGATTGTGAACACAATTGTGACCGGTTTGTATGGCAATGCGATCAATACAAAGGATGTGGAGCTGCTTCTCAAACTGCTGCGTGAGCTGATCGAGCTGCAGCTGCTGAACACCGATCAGCCCCGTCGTTTGCTCCGACCAAATGGCAGCGCCTTTGCCCGCCTCTATCAGCGTCTGGTCGAATCGCTCTTCTCGGCGCGCATCTTTCTAACGGCCGTGCTGCATGATCCGCTGATGTCGGTGCTCAGCAAGCACGATGCATTCATCGATGTGGATCCGCACAAGCTGCTGCAGAGCTTCACCGATGAGGAGCGTCAGCGTCGCTTCGGCGAAGATAAGACTTGTGCCGACTACCAGCACAATGTGGCCCGCTTCTATACGGAGACGCTCGACAATCTGCATATCCATTCGGATGCATTTGTGCGGAGCCTGCAAAAGAGCTGGGCACTGTTCCCCAGCTCGCTGCGCTGGCTGCTCCAGACGCTCGGTCAGCAGTTGAGGCAGACGCAGCGACACAGCGATCACGATATACGCCAGCTGCTCTCCGATCTCGTCTTCACCCAATTCATTTGCCCGGCGATCGTCAGTGCCGATCTGCTGGGCATCATCAATGCGAACGTCAACAATCAGATGCGTCACAATCTCAATCAGATTGTCCAGCAGCTGCAGCGCCAGGCGCTCAGCGATGGCAACACTGATCTGACCCAGCTAATGGAGCTGCTGCTGTTGGGCCAAACGGGCGAGGATATCGTTGCCATACTGCCGCAGCAGAGCGATTTTGAGCGCGCCCAGCTGGCGATCAATGAGCGGGAGTTGCAACAGTTTGCGGACTTCTTTCGCCTGCTTGCCGCCCGCGACGAATACGATGTGTCCGCCGAGCAGCGACAGCTTCTCCGGCGCATTCTCGCACGCATACCCAAACAGGAAGCGGCGCCGGCACCATCGGCAGCATCGTCCTCGCTACCAACTGGTACCGATGCAGCCGCCAGTCCCGAGAAGAATGGCAAACGCTCCACCAAGAGCCTCATCAAACTGGGCAAGGCCACCAAAAAGAAGCTTGTCCAGGGCATGAGCTTCTCACACACCACCAACAGCAGCAGCAACAGCAACAACAGCAACAACAACAACAATAATAATAATAGTAATAATAATAATAATAACAACAACAACATAAACCACAACAGAAGCAGCAGCAGCAGTAATCTTGCTCCAGAATTGGGCAATGGCAGCATTGCAAATGGTGGACACACTGCTGTGGCCAATGGCGATGGGGAGCCGTGCTGCTCCTCGCACAGTGGCAGCAACAACAGCCTCAGCTCCAGCGGCGGTGTCGGCAGCATCAGTAATGGAGCAGCTGCAGCTGCAGCTGCAACGCCATTGGTCGAGGCAGATGCACCCGCAGCCGCCGATGCGGATGGGCCGATTCTGATGTTTAGCTTTTATAATGCGGTTGGCAAAAGCAAATTGAAGCCGCTGACCGAGGAGGATCTGTTGAAGATGAACTGTATTGGGCAGGAGATTGAACAGCCAGTGGCTGTTGCTGCTGCAGCCGCATCCTCAAATGCGGACGATGTGAGCAGCTTGGAAGCGATGCGTCGCCCCCTAAACGATGATGCTTCAATTGGCAACTCGGACAATTTGGAGGCAATCAGCGAGGCGGCACATTCGGCAAATCATTCAGTGGCCAGCTCGTTGGATCTGGAGGAGCAGCAGGAGCGTGATGTGCACGATGCCGAAAACGATGACAATCTCTCGGACATGGTGTCCGCCAATGTTTCGGGCCGTGGCACACCGAATATTAGTGGGCGTGATACGCCCTCATCCCAGGTAACAGATGGCGATGGCGCCGGCGGTGAGTTGACCCATCATGTGGCCAGGCCGACACCCCAAATGCAAAAGATGCTGCTGTCCAAGGCACGCTCGGACATCGAGGACAAGTTCTGCAAGTTTGAGCTGAAGAAATTTGAGGGCGATGAGAATGTGAGCATCATTTCGGACACCTGGTCGACGGATGTGCTGGCCAGTGACTCGGAGAACACGCTGGATGCCAGCAGCGAGCAGCAGCGCGAGCGGGACAGAGACAGGGAGCGGGAGCGAAACTTCTCCACACCACTAATACCATCCGCTGTGGTGCTGCCAGGCGATAATAATAATTTTGTGGTGGAGGCACTTGCACGTGCCGCTGGCGCTCCAGTGTTGGATGCCTCCGATCAGCGTTCCGAGTCCAATTGGAGCACCGATGTGCTCGCCAGCGATTCGGAGAAACTGGCGGAGATCGATACCGATGACAATGCGAGCATCACAGCCAAATCTGATATCGCAGTGCCGCTCGCCCTTGCCGCCGTCCTCGACGATGGCGAACAGACGCCAGGCAGCAGCGGCGATGCGGATGGGGATGGTGATGTCGGTGGCAATGCGGGGAATGCCAGTGCCAGTGAGCGCAGCCAGGAGGATAGCGCCTTCTTCGATGCGATCAACTCGTACGAGGATGCTCACCTTTATCTGGCCACATCTTCGCTGGCTCGCAGCTCGGTGCGGACCAGCTACCATGGCCTGGGCGGGGATTGCGGCGACAGCAGCTTCCAGCAGCAGTACAAATGCAGCGGAGCGGAGGGTAGAAAGAGCACACCCCTCATGGGCACCGCCTGCATGCGTCGCCAGACATCCGCCGAGAGCAGCATCTCCAATCAGAGCCTCAATCTCGAGGAGCCCATGGCAACCACCAGCAGCAGCAAACAGCAGTCACTGCAACAGCATCAGCAGCAGCAACAGCAGCTGCATCTTCATCATCTTCACCAACATCACCCTCATCCCCATCCCCATCCTCATCATCACAAGAAGAAGAAGCACCCGACGACAGCGGCCAGTGGTCAGCAGGATCTGATTGATTTTAGTGACTATAGCGAGGACAAGGAGGATCCGCCGGGTCTGGTGCAGCAGCTACTGGACAAGTTTGGTGACGAGCAACAATTGCTAAGTGGCGTCCAGCATCGCCGCATCTGCATTGACCAGCGCATAGCAAGCATGGATGGGCGACGCAATGGCATCCTTGCCAGCACCGGCTGCACCAGCAGCCCCAGCGAGCGACGTCACCAGAGTCTCAACTATGAGAACCACGAGATTATGCTCCAGTCCATTGTACCCAATGCCACCGAGCCCAAAACAGACGATGATAAGCAGCAGGAGCTGCAAATGCTCTGCGCCCGGGCTCAGCAGTTGCAGCTGCACGATGATCCGCCTGCCGCAGATGCAGATGCGGATGCAGATGCTGATGCGGATGGAGCTGAAGCTGGAGCTGCTGCCGGTGCCTCGGCGGGCTCAGCAATTGAGACGGCAACTAGTGCGGCCAAACCGAGCAAGGCAACCGGAGCGATACCAAAGAGCATCAGCTTCGATGCCAGCGCTGATAAGGAGAAGCATCGCAGCCAGCGGGAGCAGCAAGCTCAGAACCCTGGCATTCTGAACAAACTGAAGCAGGGCATCTTCAAGAATCGACGCAGCAACAACAGCAGCAGCAGCAAGTCCGCCTCCCCAGCGCATAGTCAGCGTCAGTCCAGTGCCAACAACAACAACAACGACAACAATGGCGAATCCGACATAGATCCAGCTCGTGCCCTCAACATTGATGTCAACGCGCTCTACTGTGATATCAGCGAGGACATTCTGGCCAAATATAGGCGCAAGGTTAGCAGCTCCAGCGAGGCAACCAATTCGGATTCCATGGGCAATGGCCATGGTCGACCAGTGCAGCCCCCATCACCCGAAATAATCATCAAGTGCGGGTAAGATGAGTACTCCAAACTCAGCTCTCCAAATGAGACAGCAATATATATATTTCTCTCTCTCTCTCTCTCTCTCTCTCTCTCTCTGCAGAGAATTGCCTGTGGTGGTGTTTAGCACCGTTAAGCAGAAACTGCGCATGGTTTTATCGGAGACTGATTTGCACAGCGGCGACTTTCGGCAGATGACGCTGCGACCGTTGGACGCGACACCGCTGCAGACGTACCTGCAGATTCAGCTGGCGCAGTGCACGAGCCTGCAGCGATTGCCGCAAATGTCGCATGTTTCGGAGGCGTTGCGTGTGTTGGCGGAACTGGAGCGGCCGCAGCATGCACAGCTGCTGCTCGAACTCCAAAATGATCGGCAGCGTCGCCAGAGTTACCTGCAGTACCTGCTCGTCCATCGGCAGCAGCTGCTGCTGCAATACGAGCAGCTGAATCAGCTTAAGGTTCGCCTTCGTGATGAAGTGCGCAGCTGCGAGCGTTGCCTGCTGCAGGCGATGGTCCGCCAGTATTTGGGACGGCGGCAGTCGAAGCTGCAAGCTTTCTGCGCCAAGTTCGCAGTGCTCCGGATCATCGATGAGCGACTGGAGCTGATCGAAGAGTTTGTCGAGAGTCTGCTGCAGGAGTTGCGTGTGAGCGGGATGCAGGACGCCAGGCAGCAGGACCTCGCACGTGAGGCCATTGAACGACTGCTGTTCGAGCTGATGTACGATCAGGTGATGTTCCCCAACGAGGATGCTGATCTATCCAGGGATTCTGTGCTCTTCGCGCATATTATGAAACTGCAGAGCTTTATGCATCCGGCGCATCCAGCGCTCTGCATCCCCGATGAGTATTTGGGCGAGGCACCCTGGATGTTTGCCCAGAAGCAGCTGAGCTACATGGCCGCCTACAAGACATCGCGTGAGAAGCTGAACTGCATCATTAAGTGAGTCCTTTTTTCGTCCGTCCATTCAATCAAATCAAATTAACTCATTCGGATTCATTTTTCTTGTAGCTGCATCTCAAGCATCCTCAGTCTGCTGAGAATGTCCAGCACCCGTTCGCCCTCCGCCGACGATGTCCTGCCAGTGCTCATCTATGTGGTCATTATGGTAAGTCTTGAATCTTATATATAAAAGGATCACATGATGTCTTCATTTCTCTGTTACAGGCGAATCCTCCCTTTCTGCTTTCCACCGTGGAGTACATCTCATGTTTTGGGGAACTGGAAGGGGAGGATAACTTCCAGTGGACACTATTCGCATCCGTTGTCAAGTTCATCAAGACCATTGACTACATGGACTGATGTACGGTGGATGCTCTTGAAGCATTCCATCGCAAATATTTTCGCGCATTCGGGGATTAGTTTATGTCTATGTTTAAATGTATTCGACTTGATAATTCTATATTTGTTAAATGTGAAAGTTATTCTACATTCTGCTTACATTAAGATCAAACATATATATATATATATATATATCTATATATATACATTAATATACGATATTTACGTGTGTGTAAAATTGAAATCGAAGACGGCAAAACGCAACAAATTTTGCGAGCTGCTCAACGATCTAAACTATTTTTCGATGAGCGCATTCTATTTATATAATCGTACATACTTAGTATACTTAACTTAGATCATACATATATATATATATATATATATATATGATATTTACACATGTGTAAAACTTAAATCGAATACGGCAAGACGAAACCAAGTTTGCCAGCAGATAAATCCAGCTGAGCTATTTTTCGATGAGCGCATTCTATTTGTATACTCTTAGGTACATACTTAGTAGGTACATGATGTAAACATAGTACATACGTACATACATATAAATACATGCATGCATTAATATATAAACATATATATATATATATTAAGATAAATACATATACATTTACAGATGCATGCACGACACATGAAAATCAACTTAAAATTCCTTATTGTGTAACACAAAATTAAAAAAAGAAATTTAAATGCAATTTATTCACGTATTTTTTATTGTTCTTAAAATAAGTATGAATATTTTGAGAACTTCAGTGGATACTTCTCAGAACTAATCCTAATCAGAATATAAGTTTTTAGGCTCTTGAATGACAACTGGTCCTCTTGGGATTTGCCCAAATTCAAGGAATATTTTTTTTATTTTGGGTCAACTTAAATCATTAATTCAGCAATGATTTTATTTTTTTTCAATTTATAAGCTGATGTTTTGTATAATATATATAAAATAGTAAGCAATTTTCATTTAGATTATTTTTCATAAATATCAGCGAAAACTGAACCTTTTTTTTTTTGAAAATACGAAACCAATTTTATTTTAAAGTAATTAATTAAGAAAACAAACAAAATTTAAGCCAGTTTTTCGAACCAGAAAAAAAAGTTAAATTAACAAGAAAAAAAAAAATAACAATTTGAGAATGAGGCGAGAATTGAAGATGCTTTTGTGGTTCATAGATTTGGAGCTGCGGCTACTGACGCAGCACGTACTTCTCCAGGTTGGTGTCACGGCCACCCATCAGGTAGCTGTTGATGCACATCTGGGACATGATGCGCACGCCACGCTGCTGCAGATAGGCAAAGTCGTGTGGGGGCAGCGGAGCCTTCTTCGGGTCCACAAAACAGTGGGTGGCACTCGCCGCCGTCGCATCCGAGCTGAAGGGTGTGCAGGGCTCCAAGATGTGGGCACCGCCGGCACGCAGAACATTCTTGATGGCCGCCAGATTGCGCTCCTGTAGACTGAGTATGACACGATGATCACTAAAGGCACCGCTGCCCAATGCCAGTTCGGTGCGCCAACGATGCGCCGCAGCAGCGATCTGCTGCTCCTCCGGCGGCAGCTGCGGCAAATTGAGAGCCTTGGGATTACCCCACTCGTACTGGCACTCATCCAAAAAGGCACCGCGTGCATGACACTGCTCAATGTAGTTAATATGAAGCACCCATTTGCCGGCCGCCATGCAGCCGAGCAGCTTCTCGCCACGATTGGGATGCTCGCAGAGCAAGTGGGTGCAGGAGGGATCATAGTTGGACAGATTCTGGCAGATATGGCCGCCCAGCAGACGAATGCGTTCCATGAGCAGTGTGCGTTTCTCCTCATCATCGCCACAGGAGATGGAGAAGCATGGGGTGCCCTGGTGACGCATGAGCGACATGTCAGCGTCGGCGCTGCGCTTGGCCCCATTAAATTCGGCCGGATCCCGCCAGCCCACCATATCCTCGCTGCCGGCTAATGCAAATCCTTCCGACTCGAAGGGCTGCACAAATTGCGCCTCACTTCTAGCCAGGCCATCGTGGTCACGCTTCAGGCTGCTGCGACGCGTCTCGCGGCTCTTCAAGTAGTCGGTGATCTGCTTGAGTTCCAGCGAATTGTCCGTCGTCTCCTCAAAGCTGATTTTGTCAAAATTGATGGTGCTGCCACTGGCAAGCTCCTCCTGGGCAACTGCGCCTGGTCCTCGGGGGCTTTGTGTACCGGGCACAGTTGGTGAGCCGCCAGATGATGATGCTCTTGCTCCTGCTGCTGCTGTCACCATAGTTGATTCTGGCTGGAATAGAAGGCGTCCGATTGGTTGCTTCTGGTGCTGCTTCTGCTTCTGCTTTTGGGTCTGCTTTTGGGTCTGCTGCTGCTGCGGCTGCTGCACCTCTTCTTCCTCGGGTTCGCTGTAGTCAATGCCCAGCGTCTCGCAAGTGATGCGCATCACACGCTGCCGAATCACCGCGATGGGCGTATCCGGCTTAATTGGCTGCTTGGGCAGACGCCAGCGTCGCTCGAAATCATCGGCCATGCGCTGCTGGAACTCGGGCGTCAAACAGAAGTTGGGTATTCCAGGTGCTGGCCGCTTTGACTGGCGGTCATTCACTGGCGTGCACGCCTGCCGCCTAAGCCTCTCCAGCTCGGGCGTCGGATTCTCGCGCATCTCGCGTATAATCTGACGCACACAGTTGCGCGCCTGACTCGTGTCCAGGCGCTGCGCCACCTGCTCAAGGAACTCAAAATTGCATGCACCACTGGCGCCGCTGCCTTTCTGGCTGAGTGGTGTTCGCGGTGAATCTGGTTGGGTTTGTAGGGCCATAGAGACGCCACTGGAGCTGCGTCGTCGCGCACTAGGCATGCCCATGACCAGCTCCGAGATGCGCGGATTGCGTAATGGCGTTAAATCCGGCCGCTGTTCCTTATCCTGCTCCTGTTGGTCCTCCACATTCAACTCGTCTGGCTGCTGCCGCGACGTATTCTGAGGCGTCAGTGTTTTGCTCTTGTTGGACTCCTTGAGACCCGGCGAGATGGGAAACTCGCTGGCACTTTTGCCCACCAGAAAGCGTGCGTAGGGCAGCTTCTCGCCACGCTGGGCGCACTGCAGCAGCCAATCGGCATGCACCACCGGATAGCCCCATTTGAGGGCACCTTCGTATTTGGAGCCCTCTTCGCTGGAGCAGACCAGCAGCGGTCGCTCCCTCTTAACGAAGGCCTTGTTCAGCTGCGCGCCAAGCAGCTCGGCCAGCGAATTGATGAAATCTCGCTCCAGTCCGGCATAGATGGATATCACAACTGTCATGCCACGCAGCGGTTCTTCTTGTGCCCGATGCGGCACGGGTCGATGATAGTACTCCACCGGCAGCAGCTTGTTCTGCTTCATGCAGCTCTCCAGGTAGAGTTCGGTGACCACATGGCGTGCTCGAACCGGCAGCACAGATTCATCCAGTGCCTGCTCGAAGCTGACAATGGCATAATCGACCAGATCCTCATAACTGGGTGGCACAAGGCAGCCCTGTGCAGCTCGGCACTCATTCAGCATCTGGTCATAGAGTTCGCTGCTGAAGCACGACTCGTGCACATAAACCGAGGTGCCCATCAGGTAATCCAGCTTATCAAAGTCAATGGACAGCGTGCTGGCGCTCAAATCCGACAGGGCAGCGGCCAATGATGTCTGTCGAGATGGTTGCGGAAGCGGAGGAGCAGCTACAGCTGTTGAGGGTGAGAGCTGTGTGGAGCTGGCAGCGGGCAATGGCATTGCCGGCTCATGTTCCTGCGAGTAGTGTGTGAGCAGTTCCGGTTCGGCTTCAGGATCTGGCTGCACATCGTCCGCCCGCTCGAACAGTTTCTTCTTGATGGGCGCCTTGGGCTGCTTGAAACTGTGATTCATGGAGCGCAACGTTTGCTTGCTGGCCGGCGAGGCGGCATCCGGTGGTTGACCATGCGGCAGCGAGATGCGATAGCCAAATTCACGGACCATGTGACCATTACGTATGCTCTCCAGCAGCCAATCCAGTTGCACCACCTGCACGGTGGAGAGCAGGCTATGCGCTTGCCACTGTCGATAGTCGGTGTCCAGCAGCTGGCCGACGATGATGTGCGTCAGTCCCTCGTGCAGCTCATCGTATCGTGTGGCGCCGCCCGTATTTAATACCCGATGCAGCTTCTCACGTTCAACGCTGCGAAAGCCACTCAGATATACACAGCAGCCGTCGAGGAAGCTGCCAGCTCGCTTCGCCTTGCGCGGACTAATCTCGGCCAGCGTCTGCTGATATTGGCTGCTACTGGATATGGCCTGTTTGAGCAGATGGTTGGCAGTACTGCCACTGCCACTCCCACTTCCGCCATCGCTGCAGTTGCTCGTGACGGTCTCGTTCAGTGTGGTATTGTCGCTGAACATGCGTCGACCTGGCGCGGATACAAAACTGATGCGTGACAGATCCGAGAGCTGGGTTTGATCCGCAACGGTCTGATTGGCATGCCGCTTCGTCGGCGTGGACATCTGCTTGCGGGGATGCACCTCGTACTGCTTGGTGGGCAGCGCATAGCCACGCTGGTGACTATCGAATATCCATTCGGGCAGCAGGATGTCCTTCTTGAAGCGCAGCGCCGCCTTGTATTTATCGGAATCGGTCTTCGACTGCTCGGTGATGACAATGTCGACCAGTTGGGAACGGAAGGCGCGATGATAGATGCCGCCATTCTCATTAACTAGACGCATCACTTCATCCTTACGTGTCGCCTCCAAGCCGCTACAAGTGATGTTAGCGCCAAAGAATGTGGGCAAACGGTACTTATCGAATTGTGTATCTACGGCGCTGATGCCGCCGCTGCTGGTATTCTGTATGGACGCCCAGACGCACTGCACCCAGTCGACGTGCATGACGGGCACATCGTTGAGCGTGGCATGCTCGTACTTGTTCGACTTGATTGTGTTCGAGATGAGGTGTGTTATGTTGCGTCCGAAATTTTGGAAATAATGTCCGCCCATCCAGTGGACGAGCTGCTTTAGCTGTTCCTTCTCTTTGCTGCCAATGCCGGTGGCCGAGATCTGCAGTTCGCGCATCGCTGTCCCATAGATAGGACTGCTGCCCAGCGGCACTGGCTCACATCGGTCTAAGCACTCCACAATGCAGGGCGGGCCCAGCACCAAAGCCTTTGTCATTTGCAGCTGCGCGAACAGATCGCCCTCGAAGTGCGCCAGTATGAAGACATCCTTCTTGCTCAGTCCGCCGCTGGCGATCAATGGGAAGCCCTCACTGGGGCGAATCTCGCGGATCTGCGTGTCGGCAAGCTGGGCTCGCATCAGCCTTAGCGCGTTGGCATATTGCTCGCCGATGGCCCGGTCTGCATCCGTTTGGCTCTTTGTGTTGTTGACAAAATATGCACATATCGATTCGTCCAGGCTTGTGCTCATCTTTGCTATGCTTTTCGCCTTAGCCAATTGACGCTATTTTGCGAATGTTGGCTCCGCAAAGCCAGTGCACTTTTTTCGCGTACGCTTTTTGGCGCAATTGCCGATCTTAATGGCGCCACTGTTGATAACTGTTTATCTCTATCGCTTGGTTTTTGTTATCGATATTTAGTGCGTTACTCAAATGTGTTTATTTATTATTTTAAAAGCTCATTTCAATTACAATAAATGAACATATGTATTCGTAGACAGGAAAAATATTTGTTTAGACCTACTGCCCTACATTTAAAACATTTGCAGGGAGTAACAAATACTTCTTGCATATGTGCACAATGTATTTATATACGATAGCTATCGTATTTTATGGCAATGGTTCAATAGGGTGGCAGGCCTAGCCACATAGTTTGAATTTCGACCAACTGGCGCGTAATTTAAATTTTTAATACCCATTTAAAACTCTTATGCAGCAAAGAAAAAGGAAATATAATTGTGTTGCACTGTACAATATCTATTTATTTGTATGATTTATGCGTTGTGTTTTAACATTATGCAAGTTTGATTTACTTTTAATTAATTCATGTTTTGTATGGAGTTGATTGCAGTTTACATTGCTTAAAGTACACATTTATTAAAGCTTATTTTGCTAATTTGCTGTTTGATTGAGTCTATTTTAGTTATTGTTCACGGTTGTTGGATAAGTGTTCATGTTGATGTTAAGCATTAATTTGACTCTTATCGTTAGAAATAATACAAATCATATAGATTAAATATATAAATGTATACATATAGTTAATTATATAAATACACATGTTGTTTATGTATGTAAGCAGATACTTTCGTTCACTGATAGTCAAATAACAATTAAAGTTAAATTAAATAAATAAAATACAGCTATGTAGGATTTAAAACGCTAAATAAATCAAATTAAATGCGGGTGTTAGTTAAATTAAAGTACCGATACTTTAACTTGGCGAAACAATCAAGAAGACGACAAAAAAATAATACATGTATATAGGTATATATATGCAATATATTTTTATATATATAGGGTTTTGAAACAAAGCAAAGACACTACGATTCTATGCAAAAATTCATTGGGGTTGTGACGCTTTGATTTGATTTTCGTACTTATTTTAAGATCTACATTCTACGCATATGGTTAGCAAAAAAAAAAGATGGAAAGAAAGAAAATTAAGGTAGATAGTTTTTAAAGGTGTGACAAAGATGGACACTGTGTCTGTGGGAGCAGGACGGCACATCTACGCACAACTGCGCGCTCGACGTTGAAAGCGCTTCATGCGTCGATACCAATCGTCCTTCCACTCGATAACTATCGACCGCGGTCCAATTCCCAGATAACCGGGCGGCGCCTCCGAGTCCCGCCCCAAAATCAAATACGATCTGTAACGAATTCAACAAAAAATAAAGTGAGTTATCGATATAATTTTTTAAACTCTACAGAATATAATGATCTGGTTTGCCTGGCCCTTTCATTTGTCCATATTAAAAGCTACAAATTGAAAAGTTTTTAAATATATCATAACCAAAAAATAAACACAAAACAGTAAATAAAAATCGCGTTACTTTTTCTATAAAAGAAAAATTTTTAAAACATTTCTTCGGCTCCTGCCAGGCACTTGGCCATATTCGATTTACATCAGTTATCAAATTATGGATCAACAAATATTATGAAATCTATGAACGCATCCGGTTGGATGCCATTGGGATTTTGTCCATTCATTCAGTGACAGGCAAAACATAATAAAGAACGATAGCAAATCGGCATAATTCTAACCAAAGTGAGTAAAATTACTATATACATATATAATATATAAATATCTTGAATATGAAATACGTAATGAATCTTAGAAATGATTAATATCGAAAGTTATGTTTAATCGGGATAATATTCGATGTGATAAGTACCAAATATGATCTTTAATAATATTTGTGATTCTTTGGTAGATTAATTTTCGTGAGCTGTCCAAAATAGATTTAGTTAGGGTAATTGATTATATATTGCTACCTGTTCACTTTGATCTTGGGACAGCGACACTCCAAATTCTTAATCGGTATGATCCAGGTCATAGGACCTCGTTTGAGCATTGTATTCGGCATTCCATAGGCGCTGGTTTTGCTGCGCTTGAATACCGCCTGGATTTGCAGATCGTAGCGCGTGGTTTCGCTGTCGTTTGGATAATCCGGCACGCTGTCGCTGTTGATCCCAGCCGCTGACCGATACTCGTACTCCAGCCCCCCCACCCGTTGCTGATCCATTTCGTAGTCCGCGTCCATTGGGTCCATTGCGCGGCGTCGCTCGCTGCTGGCCGCCTCGCTGCTCGTATCGCGGCCAATTACTTTGGCCATTATTGCTGATTAGAGATTAGAGATTAGAGAGTGAGAGCGAAAGAGAAAGATGGAGAAATCATTGAAATCAAGGTGGTTCTTTAACCATTTCTTATTTTCTTTATTATTATTACCGTAATCTCTTTTGCAGTACTTGTTGAGATTTAATCTTTTGGTGCTGATTTTGCACTTTTCGCACACTGAAAGAAACGGAAAAAAATAAGTCAGCTTCGTTGCTTAGTAATGAGTTCTGCACAGATGCATTTATTAATTAGCGCCAGACCTTCAATGTAATTCCCTTCCCCCCCCCCCTCCTACACACACACACATGCTGCCACGCCTACGAGGATTCTTTTTTTTTCGTATTTGTGTTTACAATTTAATTGCAAAATTTATGTCTTTATGGCCAATGCCAATTAGCATGTCCAACAGCAACAGAAACAGACGCAGCAGCTATAACAACATTAAAGCGCGATTGGCATTGCATTAAAGCTGCCACGCCCCGCACCGCACCGCAACGCCGCACGTCCCACATGGGGCAGCATTGACTTCTTTTGTGTTGCACTAAAATTAGCCCAGCGATCATTTTGCTCTCTGGTTTTGTGATAGCTGCCAATGCAAATTGCATTGTTTGTTTGTTTTGCTGCAAATCGCTGTTGTTCTCCTTTTGCTTGGCACACACACATACACACACACACACACATAAATATATATATATATATATATACCCATTAAAAATTGATTTTTAAAGCAATTGTCTATCGCAGACTGTTTCAATATTTTTAAAAACAATTTGCTAATTTTAACAATACTCTTAGATTCGTGCAACTTGCTACTTGCAACTTGCATCTGCCTCTGCCTTAATTATGTTGACAGCTCTATTTATAAAATAAGAACTTTTGCAATATTATTGCCATTTTTCAAAGTTCTAATTCTTTCAAATTGGCTGCTGCTTTTACAAAAAAAAAAATGCACTAATTAAATAAACCGACTTTTATTTGGGACTGTTTTGGAAGTGTAACCACTGACTTCGAGAATATTAGATTCATCACAAAAAATGGGTAGTAATCGAAAATGGTCCAAATTTACGCGAAAATTTGTCATTTTTATTTTTAACAGAAATCCTCAGTTTCAGTTTTTGGTTGCATTGTAAAATCTTTTTTCTTTTTATTTTAATTCAAATTTTTTTTTTTTATTATCATTTAAATTTTTTGGGTTTTTGATTGCTTACTGGGTATCAGCTAGTCGAGCAGTTGTAGATTATTTCGCTGTTGTCGTTCCGACTGCAGCTGTCAATGTCATCTGCAAGTCGTGACACAATTGAAGCAAGGCGTGTTGCAAGTGCGACAACTTTGTGCCACATGCATATGTGAACAGGCGAGCGATCGATCGATCGATTGATCGATCAAAGTGGGTGGGGAGGAGTGGGGAGCTTCTAAATTTGGATGAGTGCGCCAACATTTCGTGGATGTCGCCACCAATTTGGTATTTAATGTGAAACCCGAATTTTATTTCAGTCTTGTTCAGCCTGTTAAGTGGCCCGGCCATATTTATCGCAGCTATTTGCGGCTCTGGCGCTAAAGAGCACTGGCTACGCCCACAAGCCCACCAAATATATATATATAGATATACATATATATATATATATAATATTTATATGTAAAGAAACTAAATATTGTGGAGCAACTCATGCTAAGCGACTAGTTAATCATTTACATAATTGTGCATTAGATTAACATGTCATTAAATCTGGCATGCAAAATCAGATACGAGATGTGGCAGGTCGATATGGGGTGGCGCCCCAGGCAATTGGGTGTGGTGTGAGTTTTGGGGGGATGTGGAATGTGTTGCTTGCAGGCGGCACTAACTTTAAATTGACTCAAACTCGACAGAATTTCAAATTAATTTAATAAGATTATCAAATTATAAATTCATAATTAATATTCATGTCGAGCTGTCTCGCCCACGCCTCGATGTTGCACAGCTCACCCTCTCCTCCTCCTCCTTGCTCCACACTTGCGAACACTATGCAAGGACTAACTTTTTAGCTCTATGTGTGTGTGTGAGAGAGAGAGAGAGAGGGAGATTTGGTGTTTTAGAGTTTGTCCATTTCGCTTGTGCGCTTCTTGGTTACAAAACGTGCAAACTTCAACTTCATCTTCAAGTTGAGTTTCTCGGCATCAAGTTTGTGCTTTTCTTTGCCATTGACAAATAAATTTAACTGACTGACTGCCTCTTTAAGCTGCAACAGCGGGGCATGCCACTTTAGCAGCAAGTCCTATTTGCGTTTGATGATGGATGCTCTTCTGAATGGGCGCCCAATGTGCGTTCCCATTTAGTTCTCTGCACACAGCTACTATTTTTTACAGTTTACATTTCTTGTTCTTTACTTTACTTTTTATTTTATTTGATTTGATTTTCTTTTATTCTTTCTTTTTTGTGAAAGTTTACAGTTGTTTTCTTTCAAATTGTATTTAAGTGTGAATTCAGTTTGATTTTAGCATATTCTGACAACCAGAATCTGGTATATATATATATATATATATTTATATATTTATATATTTATATATTTATATATTTATATATTTATATATTTATATATTTATATATTTATATATTTATATATTTATATATTTATATATTTATATATTTATATATTTATAAATTTACATATTTATATATTTATATATTTATAAATTTTCATATTTATATATTTATATATTTATATATTTATATATTTATATATTTATATATTTATATATTTATATATTTATATATTTATATATTTATATATTTATATATTTATATATTTATATATTTATATATTTATATATTTATATATTTATATATTTATATATTTATATATTTATATATTTATATATTTATATATTTATATATTTATATATTTATATATTTATATATTTATATATTTATATATTTATATATTTATATATTTATATATTTATATATTTATATATTTATATATTTATATATTTATATATTTATATATTTATATATTTATATATTTATATATTTATATATTTATATATTTATATATTTATATATTTATATATTTATATATTTATATATTTATATATTTATATATTTATATATTTATATATTTATATATTTATATATTTATATATTTATATATTTATATATTTATATATTTATATATTTATATATTTATATATTTATATATTTATATATTTATATATTTATATATTTATATATTTATATATTTATATATTTATATATTTATATATTTATATATTTATATATTTATATATTTATATATTTATATATTTATATATTTATATATTTATATATTTATATATTTATATATTTATATATTTATATATTTATATATTTATATATTTATATATTTATATATATTTATATATTTATATATTTATATATTTATATATTTATTTACTTCACCTTTACTTTTATTATTACGACTATATAATATAACTATCATTATATATATATATATATATATATATATATATATATTCTATCTATAAATCTATTTATTCTAATATTCCTGTCGAATCGCATTTTATTTTCTTGAATAATTTTTTTATATTGTACTTATATTTTCAACTTCGTCACTTATTAAAAATTGTTAAATTAATAATAAATTATAAAGTCGACAGTAATCGGAGTATCCGTTGCTAAATGCACTCTGCAAATAGTTGACAGCAATTGGTGGGCGGGGCAGGAGGCGAAGTGCCACAGTGGCACTTAAAATTGGACGCCGTTGCTCATTCATGAACAAATTAAATAAAGAAACTTTTAATACATTTGCGTGGCAAGTTGCGAGTTGCGAGTGGCGAGTTGCCAGTTGCAAGTTGCTCGCCGACAGTTTTTCTTTCCTTTTTTTTTTTTGTTCGCTTTGTGCAAAGTTTACTTTTGCTTTTACTTTAGCACGCGCCACCTTAGGGCGGGGAGTGGTGTGTGGGGAGTGGGCAGGGTGTGCGGGTTGTAAGGCGGCGGCTTTAGCATGATTTATGCTGTTGTGGCGCATTCCGTTTGCCGCTTGTTGCTGCACTTCCCCCCACTCCATGCCGCATGGCCAAAACTGTAACTAAAAGTTGCGTTCAAACATTTGCACATCTCCTAAGTGCTGAACGCCCACGCGGCCATCTTCTGCCTTGTGCCCTGTGCACTGTGCCCTGCGCCACGCCCATAAGCGCTTTAAGTTAACAGCATGCTAACAGCATGCTGCAATGTCTTCACCCTCCCCCCTCGAACATTGCCATTGTCTTGTTTGGAGGCACTGGGCCGCCGCCGCCGCTTAACCGAGAACCGACTGCACTTTAGCGGATTTGTGTTTTCTCACCCATTTGAAAGGATTACAAAGCGAGAGAGAAGCGATGCGGCAAAAAGTTTTGCCGTCTGACATTGTTAGTAGAAGCGACCATAGCAACAACCACAACAACAACAACATTAACAATAGTGGTTAACACACACACACAATAGAGTGAGACAGAGAGAGAGAGAGTGAGAGGGAGAGCACTTACTTACCCCTGCCGCCCTCGGTGCGATAATATGGGGATTGGGCGGCCGCCGATGAGGCGCCTCTGTCCACGCCAACGCCTCCACGGTTGACTCCAGTTCCAGACTCGTTTGGCTCTGGAGCCGTATTCTGCGTATCCAGCATGTTGATCGAGCGCGGCGATTGCTCTGCAAAAGACAGATTACAAAAAAATATATTAGATACGGCTTAGCGCTGAGACTTGACATTTACTGCTTGTGGCTGACAACATTTGGTAATAAATTTCAAGCCCACACAATTGAAAAAAAAATAAAAATATATATATATATTTCTATATGCTTCACATACATATATAATTTCAAAATCATTCCAAACAGAGATTTATCAATATTTTCCTTACTTTTCCCAGCTAAATTTTCTTTTATTAAAATTCAACAATGGAAATATTCATTTGCTCTCTATAAAATATATAAACATATTCAATTTAAAGGTCGGACTTTTATTTTTGCCGTTATAATATATCAGATAGGGTTATATATTCAAATATTCTACGATTTTATTGATCCTACAACTTCGATTGCCCGATTGCTCCCTTGACAGCTATATGAATATGAGGAATATGATATTTTTGGTAAAAAATAATTAATGTAATGCGAAAACTCATCTTTCGTTCGACTGTTCCAATAGAAGAAGTATTTAGCGGTTCGAGTGGTGCGATCCAAGCTCGACCAACGCGGGGTTCACAATAGGCTTACCCTAAGATGGGTCCCGGAACACAGGGAAATAGCAGGGAACGAAGCGGCGGATAAGCAGACTTAGATGGGTGCAGAGAGGAACGAAGAAAGACAAAGGAGACTACGGAGCTGGGAGTAGACTCCGACAGGCTAATTGTCTTTAGGGCGGCTATAATCTTGAACGATTTAAGCAAGTAATATCCATGGTTAGGAATTGGCTTAGGATACAGGAAATTGTAGGCCAAGAGGCCACTTATCCAAACTGGATATCTATAGTAATATTAAGTGAGAGTTTTGTGAAGGTGAGAAGTCCTCAACACACATCCCAACAGAATGAGTTACCTTATCCAGGAAAAGATGCAGCATCCGAGGGATGCATTGACACTCAGCCAATGACATAGTAGTTCTCAACCCATCACAGATTTTAGCATTTGGCAGAACCCCCAATTTATTATTTTTCTAGTGGGGAGTCTCCGGGAGTCTCCGGGAGTCTCCGGGAGTCTCCGAGAGTCTCGTTCAAAATGAATCCCGACTATATCGATTCGGCTAGTGATGAAATCCTTGAAGCGTAAAGACACAATTTGAATAGCTTCTTCAAGGTTAAACAAAAAAAAGAATAAATAATATTGTATAAATATTGACAAACTGCTTTGTCGGGGAAGA
Organism: Drosophila multiciliata; assembly: GCA_037043605.1. Lineage (NCBI taxonomy): Eukaryota > Metazoa > Arthropoda > Insecta > Diptera > Drosophilidae > Drosophila > Drosophila multiciliata. Next base: position 335,739 of record JBAMBF010000592.1, read on the forward strand.
TAAAAAGTAAAAAAGTAAAAAAAATATATATACATAGATAATGACAATAATGAAAATCGGGGTAATTGTCGTCTACTTACTGATGCATGGCGCGATGTGGGAGCGGCTTTGTTGGTAGCCGCGGGCACAGCGATTGCAGGTCAGCCCAGTGACGCCGTCCTTGCATGGACATTGACCGCTGGTATTGTTGCAGATCTTGCCAGATGAGCCGATCGGATGGCACTCGCAGGCTGCAAGAAAGGAAAAAAAAACAAGAGCAAATTGAGTACAGTTGAAATGCATTGAGATACAGATACAGATACAGATACAGATACAGATACAGATACAAATGTACAGTTATGATTATGGATACACATTGAGATTGTTGATTCACTTGCAGCTGCGGCACGTTGAGAGCTTAATTGCGCTGGCCGCACTTCAAAGCCAATTTTTTTTTTTTATTTTATTTTTTTTCGTTGTGTTGCCAATCGCAAATGCAATCTGCAACTGGCCAAATGGCCATGGAAGCTACTTGAATTCAACTTATTGTTGCTTTCAACTTTTTGTTTCCTTCGACTTTGTGTGGCAAGTCAGCGGGTGACGATTGCCAGTACCCACACACCCCCAAACCCCCCAACCACCCTCTCATTTGCTACTCTTGCTTATGAGCCGCGGAAATGTGCATTAACAGATAACAGAGAATGGGTGGGTGCATCCAGCATCCAGCATCCCGCATCCAGCTCCCACTGACCAACAATCAGCATTCACCACCCACTGAAGCTTGGCCAAATTGAGTGCACGCTGTCAGTTCATTGCTGGCCAATGTTGCCACACGGCTAATTGCAAATGAGAGCGCAAATGTGCTCGGAACAGCGGCATTTCTTTTTATCCCGGATCCTCATTGCTTCCACTGACTCAAATTATTCAATTGCTACACGCACAAATCTCAAATTGACCCCAAATCAATATTTTGATTTCCAGCAGTCGAGCAACGCCCACCGATTTTCTGATCAATTGAAAATTATCGTTGTTGTTGTTGTTGGATCAAAAGATGTGGCACGTGGCTAGTGTCTTGTGGCATGAGAAAAGCGTACGTCAAATGTGATGCAATGAAAATGAACAAAACGTCTCTTTTTGTTATACCTTTGTAGGATTACTATATATACCCCTGATCAGCAACACTAGCTGAAATCGATATATTATCGATTCCCATTTAGAGCTATCCTAATTAGTAATTTTTATCTTCATATTTTGGAATCGGCCAGATCGAATTACTATAGCATATAACTGCTATATGAAAAACCAGTCGAAATTGAAAAAAACTGTTTTTTTTTACAGAAATATTTAAAGCAATATTTTCCAATTTTATATTTGTCATAATCAACAATCGGTCAGATTCGGAAGTTTACAGTATTATATTGAAATTTAGATACAAATGATTTAATATTCTGAGATCTAAGAAAACGGTTCTTTTTTGCTTTTCTAAGCATATTTTTATAACCGATTTCTTCTCATTTTCCATAAATTTAGAATTGAATATATTTTCTTCCTTTTTTTTTTTTTTTTTTTGTCTAGATTTTAATTTTTACATGACAAAAATAAGCCTTCTTGGGCACACTCGACTGGCAGTGATTTAATATATATATTATATATATTATTATAATATATATTATTGGCTGACTGGTCTTTTGCTCTTTGGACGTTGCTTTTGGCTGGCTGAAAAGCCGCTTTAGGCCACACTTGAATGGCAGCCGAAGGAGACCATCAAGCAATTTGCCTGTTTAAAGCATTAAGTTTGGAAATTGAGACTCCAACTGAGGCAACGGGTTGCCTAGAATGGGACTCGCGAATGGGAATAATAACTGAGTGGGGCATGTGCGGCGTGCGTGCAACATTTGGTAATTTAATCCGATTTACAATAAATTAAATGCGATTTATATGCACAGAGCGACACATCCGGAAGATAACAACAACAGCAACAGTAAAAACAACAATGACATTGACAATGACAACAACGACAGCAGACAACAATAATAACTTGCTACAACAACAACAACAACAACAGCACTTTAACCATTTTGGCGCTTGTGTCCATTGTTGCTGGCCACAGGGCGCACTCAGCAATGAGGGGTTCAACAATATGGCTTTACATATGTACATGTGTGTGTGTGTGTGTGTATGTGTGTTGCGATATCTGAACACACACAGCTCGCATGCTGCAATCCTGTTGAAATAGCCAAGGCAGAACAACAAAAAAAAAAAAAAAAAAATGAGTGGCAGCAACAACGAGTTCATTACGCATCCTGCCCCATATCAGAGCTCTGGATATGAACTGAACTCCGTTTCAGTTCTCACTCCCAACTCAAATATGCATATGTAGTTATAGACGTGTACACGTAGAAAATAGCACTTTCAAATTGCATAATTTTAATTTTTAAAAAAATAAGTTTGATTTAGGAAACAAAATTTTTACGTCATATTTTTATTTTTTTTTTTATTGCATTCCCAATTTTGAATTGAAATTTTTTTTTTTGGAAAAACAAATGTATGGCAATTGCTGCCTGTTTTTGTAAATTAAAAAGTGTTGAGAATTTTGAAATATTTTGTGGCAAGTTTTTTTAAAATTTGGTGTTTTACTACTAAAAAGCCTGAAACAAAATGTTAATAATTTTTAGACAAATTTTAAAAGACTCGTTTTCGACTCGTTGTTTAGAATTTTGAAATGTTTTTGGCGAGCTTTTAAAATGTGGCGTTTTACTACTAAATAGCATAAAAAAAATTGTTCATAATTTTTAAATAGATTTTAAAAGACTCGCTTTCAATATTTATTTATTTTGTGTATTGCATTCTTTCAGTGTACTTTATATATATATATGTGTGTGTGCAAAACTTGTGCATATGTTTTGCTGTATTTCTGTCTGATTTCGTACGCTTTTTTTTTTTGTGGACTGACCAAGCAAGAGATTATGAATTTTCATTATACCAACCCACAAAAGGTACACAAACAAAGATGATGTGACCAGTGGCATAATCACATTCATTGCAGGCACTCCGAAGCCCCACATCCCCAGAGAGAGAGATATCATTTGCATCATTTGCAGCAAATGTAATCGAGTAGCTGCATTTTTGCAGAGCTTCAGTTGGTCTTCTATTTAGAAATTTTTGCCGCATGCTGCATGAGGCATGTCTGTCTGATTCATACAACAGGCATATCAGTTGCCATGGACCACTTTTGGCCGCATTGAGTCACTGCGCGAAAGGACGACCCAAATAACTAAAATTGAATCACATTTGAGTTGGCTGCTGCACCACACAAAGAGAATTCAGTCTCCAGTCTCCATTCTCCAGTGATGGGCACAACTCCTGTTCCACATTCCAGTTACACAGTTCCCTGCAAAGGGCTCTTAATTAGGACAGCGCACATGAATCATTGCCAATGTTAATGAAAGCCAGCCAAATGAATCAAAGCCACAAATTCATCATTTCAATGCCAATTCTTATTGATCATCATAAATAAAGAGCAGAAAAACAACTTTAAAATTTACGATTCTGTGACTCAAATTAATTTATAGACTTGATTCATACTCTTTCCATGTAAGTGCCACAAGGCATAATTTGTAATATATATTTTATAATAACTAACTTTTCCATTTAAATACGTTATTAAATTTTAGGAATTTTTTAAATGCTTATTTTATAATTTTACTCATTAGTTGAGCAGTAAAAATTAGCATTTAATGTGCGCAAAAGAATGTGGCATTGATATTTATATTTATTATACATTTTCAGTTTGTTGCCAGACGCTTCATTAAAATCTTTAAGCTTGGCCAGCAAAATCAACTATTGATCTCTGTTTTTACACCTGGTCGTAGACACCTGTACAAATTTCGATGGCCATCAGTCACTGGATGGAGTAATTTTTGGGGCATCAATTCTGTTTATTGCCTGCTTCACTGCTTGCGGCCTATTTGATTTGCACAATTTATATATATATATATATATATATATATATGGCCATAAATATATTTGGTCTGTGCGCTGATTCACTTTTATTTACAGCGCTCAAAATCAGTTTGGATGTTATTTATTTTGTTTGGCTTTCTAAAAATTAATTAACCAAAGTTTCACTCGCACTCACGAGTATACTCAGACTTGCACTCGCACTCACATTTCCATTCACACAGCGCTGCTCTGGACGAAGTGTAAACATCATAAAGCAAATCAAGCGCAATTTGTTATTGTTTATTTCAACTTTGCGCAAGCGAACAATCTACAGAAATAACCACGTCCACCCCAACCCCACCCACAGCCCAATCCCACGCACAGACTTCAACCTCAACATCCCCGGCACTTGGCTGACCGCAAGCAGAAAGTGCTTCGTCGCAGCGCCCACTTCCCATCAATTGCCTTCGGTTTTTTTTGGCCCCAAAAATCTCGTAGTCCAGCTGAAAAAAATAAAAATGGTGAGTAATATAAAAGCACAGCTGCCACCAGTCAGGGGCACGGGGCAGGGTGGGCGGTGTGCTGCGCCTGCTGTTTGTTATTATTAGCAAAAATAAGAAAAATCATGCAATTTTCAAAAGAAACCAAACACAAAACAAGAATTATGAAAAGATTGCCATGTCGAGGCGACTCCGAATGATTTGCCACGTTTTGGAGGGATTTCACCTGGCCAACTCAGGTGAACACTAAACAGACGACGCTCCATGGCCATCTGGCTGCAGCCGATAAATACCCAAATTGATTCATTTTAGTTGCAATATTGAATACAAATTAGCTTAAATTGAGAGTAGTCGAACGATCTCCCAAATACTTTGGGCTTCTGCAGGAAAAGTCTACTTTTTTTTTTTTTTTTTTTTTAAATTTACACAGCTTAACTTTTTAAACGAGTCCACTTAGAAAAGGCAGATCTTTAAATCCAGGTCGAAATTCAGACTATATATTTTACACTGCTGAGAATCAATCATATTGTGGCAAATCCATTAAATCCCTAATCCAAACTAAAATTGAAAAACAAAGCTTAATCGAATGTGGATATTCGATATTCCTCATTCTGGGGCAGAGCCAAGACAGAGCTCTACTCTCTTTCTTGGAAGAATTAAAATAAATCTTTTGATTTTGCATTTTAGATAAACACTTGAAATTAATTTTATATAAAATACTTTTTATTTTCGAATAGTCAAAAATTACTTGCATTAAATTCTCGATATTTTGGGGCACATTTAAATAGAAACTGAAAATAACTGTTCTGAAGGAAAATTAAATAAGCACCAACTGCAACTGCTTAGTTTGTGTGTGTGTGTGTGTGTGATGGAGGGTGTAGGGGGGGTGTTGTCTCTTTTCAAGCATATTAATAAATCAATGGCTTCGCACGACGCGACAAAAGTTATGGCATTGCTTCCATGCAACTGCAGCTGCAGCTGCTGCAGCACCTGCCCCTCGCCAGGCGACACGTCAAAGTTTATCGCGGCAGCAACTGCGGCAAAAGTTCGCCCCAACTTTTGCGACAACGACGAAGACGACGGCAAATGAGCAAAGATGTCGCCAACGAATCCCTCAATCAGCCAGAAATTTTGTAGCATGCACCAAACAAGATGGCAAAAGTAAAGTTTTTCGCAGGCTGCAGGTGGCAGCTGGCATTTGGAAGAGGCAAGAAATAAGAGGTCAATTGTATTCAAAAGTTTGCCACACTTTTCAAATTGAGGTGCAGATATAAAAGTCTATTGAAAATTAAACGAGGCGCATGAAAGTAGGCAATGCCACAAAGTAAAAAAAAAAAAAAAAAAAAAAAATTGGCAAGCAGCAGCAGGTTTTGGGCGTTTTTGGGCCCGATGGCAGTGCCAATTTGACGCTCGAACAATTTGCACAGCTTTAAATGTCGACTCGCATGCAAAATGTCATAACTCAAATCCCGTGACCCCATCCACCCACCCCTTCCACCCACCCGATCCACATACACACCAACAATAGCCGCCACAACAGCCACGCCAAAAGCGTGGCCAGCATCGGGCATCCCACTGGGTGGGTGGGATTTGGGTTGGGTTGGTTGGCCTGCCTGATATGCAATGAATTCGATACTAAAAGTTTGCTAGGGTTGATTTCTACACTTAGAAAAAACAAATCGTTCGTTTAAATTCGACAACAAATTTATTTATATACAAAGGGAAAAAACATATTTTAAAATTAGAAAAGTTATTTCTGAAAGAAAACTATTTCTAAAAAAGTAGCACAAAAAATTGTTATCAAAATTCCTATCTCGAAAATATTTTTTTTTAGAGTTTAGTACTTCTGTTTACACATTTAAAAAACCACCAACTAAAATAGACATATTTTTAAAAAACTTTTGCTTTGCTTCATTTTCAAAAATTCAGAGCAATTATTTATTTTCGGTGCTCTTTGGTTTTAGATATTTCCACTTTATGACAGGAATACCCAAATCTTTTTTACAATTGCCAAAATAATAAATGAATCCGATTTCATACTCAAAACTCGATTTTCTGTGGGGTATTGCTAAATATATAATAATTTTTTCATACTTTTAATTGGATAAGTTTTTAATTGAATATAATTTATTTTTATTATTATTTAATAGAGTATTTTCCATTGCTTATAAAAATGGCCATATATGAAAACAAAAACCTTCATTGTGGTCACACAGTATTTGTTATAGTCGAGTGCGCTCGACGTCGTGTTGCTGGCATCAACTTTTATTGCTTCGCCAGCGTAAAATTTGCTTCGCCGCTTAGTTTATGCAACCCCTCTCCCCACCTACACACAACCCCTCACATAGTTGTAATAGATTTCTGTAGCTTAGTTTTTAAAACCATTCAGACTTAGTGGCTGGCAGCCTTTTCCCCCCCATTTTGTTAGCCAGATGATAAATGCATTTTAGCCTGGCATTCAATTAAGTCAGTTGGCCTTTAACCGATTTGTTACAGTTGCAAGGCGTGTTTTATGAAATTCTAATGATGTTTGAGTGATGAGTCCAACATGCCCAACCCTCAAAGATACACCCTCACAACACACACACACACACACACACACACACACAGCTGTAGCTGTGTAATGATTATGTTGGCAGCGTCTGCGTTTCATGAACTTGGCATAAAATGGGCAGTAAAAAAAGTTGCTTCTCTCTACGTGCGGTGAGTGTGTGTATGTGTGTGTGTGTGTGTGTAATTGTGTGTGTCGCATAGGTAATTCATGACATTATTTTAATTGCTGTTGTTGCCGTGAATATTGCTGCTGCTGTCGCTGTTATAATTCGCACGTGACTTTCTGATTTTATGGCTTTTAATTTCACGTATTTAGTTACGGATATTGTTAATTGTATTAATGAATGCCACATCCCCGACGCTATATATATATATATATATATATGCTCATATATATGTATTTGTCTCTTCCTATGCCACAACACAAGGACAGGCAATGGAAAATATAAATTTATAATAAAAAAATAAACTTTTATTTTGTAAGTTCATTTAAATTTTAGTAGTATATATCTGCTGGGGTACGTAGCATCTGGTGTCATGTATATTCTTGGCGCATAAAATTAATGATGCCACTGCGGTTGCATAAAAAGCGATGCATACTTCTTGGGGCAAGCATTTGAGCTTTTAATTATCCAAAGATCTGCAACGGCAGCAACCGCAGAACAGACAATCACAAAACTATTATGAATAATGGTCAGTCATTTACAGCTGTGTGTGTGTGTGAGTGTGTGTGTGTGTTGTGTATCTTGCAATCCCTCATTGGACAAATATTATGTAATTTTCCGGTCATTGAAATATTTGCGCAAATAAGGAAATTGGCTGAGCTGAAACCCAAAATGACTTTGACATGTCGAGGGATGTATATGTGTATATGTGTGTGTGTTTGTGTGTTTGTGTGTGTGTTTGGGTGTGGGTGTGCATGTTTGTGTAATGGTTTGCGTGTGCATCCGTTTGGACAGGCCGCAACGTCTGCACCCACCCTGCCCCTGGCCCATCCTTGTCTGATGAGTTATGGCTGGCAACGTCTGCTTCATTTTACTCATGTCTGCTCGGCTCAAGTAAATCATTTGAATATTTAAATTAAATCGAAATCATGGCAACAACAACAACAACAACAACAATAACTATGCATCAGCAACGTAGTCGGCTCCACTCCGTACCCGGAAGTCTCCCTCCGTCCGGCATCTGCCTTAAGGCGATAATTATAATGCGAGACATGCGAGAGACGCGTGATTTGCAATCTACGTGGAAACTTATGATTTCTCATAACAAATAAGTCGCAAATTCAGAGAATAAAATTATACACACACACACACATATATATATATAACGATAATAATAATAAATTAATTTTATATTGAATACATACATTTATTCTGAACAATATTGAAATCACTTCAAATTAAATAATCTTAACAAGACACAAAATATATTTTCAAATATTTATGCAAGTAATATTTTAAATTAGTTGCCAATTTGGTTATCAAAGAAATCAATTATTAAATTGCTAATAAATTATTGAATGTATTTATATTTATGTAAGTAATAATGTAAGTAATATTTGAAATTAGTTGCCAATTTGGTAATCAATAAAATCAATTATTAAATTGCTAATAAATTATTTCATCTATTTTTATTTATTTAAGTAATAATGTAAGTAATATTTGAAATTAGTTGCCAATTTGGTAATCAAAGAAATCAATTATTGAATTAATAATAAATAATTTTATATATTTTTATTTATGTAAGTAATAATTGAAATTAGTTGCCAATTTGGTTATCAAAGAAATCAATTATTAAATTGCTAATCAATTATTTAATATATTTTTATTTATGTAAGTAATAATGTAAGTAATAATTGAAATCAGTTGCCAATTTGGTATTCAATAAAATCAATTATTAAATTAACAATAAATAATTTAATCTATTTTTATTTATGTATGTAATAATGTAAGTAATAATTGAAATTAGTTGCCAATTTGGTTATCAAAGAAATCAATTATTAAATTAATAATAAATAATTTTATCTATTTTTATTTATGCAAGTAATAATTGAAATTAGTTGCCAATTTGGTTATCAAAGAAATCAATTATTAAATTGCTAATAAATTATTGAATCTATTTATATTTATGTAAGTAATAATGTAAGTAATAATTGAAATTAGTTGCCAATTTGGTATTCAATAAAATCAATTATTAAATTGCTAATAAATTATTTAATCTATTTTTATTTATGTATGTAAAAATGTAAGTAATAATTGAAATTAGTTGCCAATTTGGTTATCAAAGAAATCAATTATTAAATTGCTAATAAATTATTGAATCTATTTATATTTATGTAAGTAAAAATTGAAATTAGTTGCCAATTTGGTAATCAAAGAAATCAATTATTAAATTAATAATAAATAATTTTATATATTTTTATTTATGTAAGTAATTATTGAAATTAGTTGCCAATTTGGTAATCAAAGAAATCAATTATTAAATTGCAAATAAATTATTTAATCTATTTTCGCCAACACTAAGAATAATTCTCAGCTAGAGGCCCAAGTTGCCAGTTTTACTCCAGAATGATTAAGTATATTTTCAAATAATGAAAATAATAATAAAAATTCGAACTTCTAAGAAGATGCTAATTATTAAATTTGCTTCTATTCACATTTTATGCACTTTCTGTATTCTGTTTCTTTTAAATAAAAGAAATAAACATTGCGAATTAATTCGTCGTAAAAATGGGTTCTAAGTAAAGTGTTTTCCACAACTCAACTGTGAATTCTCATTTCTCAGTAGTTGTGCATTCTCAAGAAATTCAACAATCTCACATTTTTCGTACTAAAAAATCTTTTAGTTGCGGCTGTTTGTGTATTCTGAAGAAAATATTTTTGCAAAATGTTTCGCAAATGTTTTCGCCCAAATGTTTGATTGAATTTCTGATTGTTCAAGGTACTTTCTATATATATATATATAATACGTATTTATCTGTGCAAATGGTTTTCGAAAATGTTTACTTCATGATCAATTCAGATGCATCAAAAGGAACATTTCATCGCCATGTGAGCTGAGCCACTTGTTATGGGTTCCATTGCATCAGCCGGATGCTGTTCCCGTTGCTGCTGCTAGTCTGCGTGATCTGAAGTATTCCGCAATGCGAATGCGGCGCAAATTTTTGCATTAAACATGCCGGCTGGCCAAGACCAGACAGGCTAAGACAGTTGACTAATTGAAAGCCAACCTCTCTAAAGGGGCGCCACGGGACAAAGCAAAATGCGAAACAAAAAAAAAAACATGACGTAAAACATTTTGCCAGCAACAAGCAACAACAACAACAACAACAACAACAATGCGAGTAAATGTGAAACCACAATGCAAAAATGTTTTAAACAAATTGCACGCGTGTCAAAATTAAAATGAATAAATTTCTTTCAACGATAAAACACAAAAAACTTCAAACCGACAAAAATGACAATAAAAAAAAAAAAAATAAATAAGAAAGTAAAACAGAATTTTGCAAAGAGAAGCCGACAACGTTTAAACTCAGAAAATGTGTGTGTGTGTGTGTGTGTGTGTGCTGCTGCTTGCTTAACTTATTTACGATGTGCACATTTAGCTGGCCTTGTAAATTTGCTGTTTGTTGTTGTTGTTGTTGTTGTTGTTGTGTCGTATAATTAATTAAAAATCGATAAGATTTTGATTTGGTTTAACTGCTTTTCAGAATTATGTTGCTTAGTCAGCAGCGATGCCCTTTTGAAAAATGATGACAAATGGGACAAGGCGTCGTATGCGCAATTCACAGCTGGGGCACAACAGGAACTCCAACAAATAACAACAACAACAACAACAACAAATGAGGCCCATTACTTGCATACAATTTGTTGTTTTTGTTTTTTTTTTGTGGGCAAATTATTGTAGTTTGTTTATTTGTTTGTTTTCGTTGCTTAAGTAAATCTTTTGTTTGTTTAGAGAATTCTATTTGCCAATTGGCCACACGAAATTTGAATATTCTTTGCAGACGTCAGTTTTGATGGATGGAAACGACTGTGTGTGTGTGTGTGTGTGTGTGAGTGGGCCAAAAATAGTAATTGCTTAGCCAGCCATCTGCTGTTGTTGTTTGACTCGAGCTGACCAACTTATTTGGCCGAGCTATTTGGGTATCGAGTGAAAATTATTATCAGTTAATAAATTACAATGTCGCAATTCCCAGTTCCAGCTGCTCTCACTAATTATACCCTGTACTCATGCACATGGCAGGGTATACATTTGAAAACCAAACCATCAAATATCGTCATTCAAGTAAATCGTTTAATTAATTAATTAATTGGCATATTTTTTATTTATAAGATGAGCACAGCGTATCTTGCAGTCAGGCAACATTTTTATTTAGTTTAATTAATTAATTAATTGGCATATTTTTTATTTATAAGATGAGCACAGCGTATCTTGCAGTCAGGCAACTTTTTTATTTAGTTTAATTAATTAATTAATTGGCACATTTTTTATTTATAAGCTGAGCACAGCGTATCTTGCAGTCAGGCAACATTTTTATTTCTCTGCCTTTTCGGTGTTTTTTTTGTTTCTTAATTGCCCATCGATTGGCAAATTGATAGCTTACATAAATTACATAAATTATATATTAAATTTTTGAATTTTTAGATTCCAGCAGAGCGCTACGAATTATGGACATTAATTTGAGCTAATTAATGTAAATTTATCTTTACCGTTTTCATATTTCTTTTGTTTTTTATTTTTTTAATTTATTTCTTGTTTTTTTTGCTTAATGTGCGAAAAGTTAATTGATATACGAGAAGTGGATTTGGCTTAATATTCACTCTAAACTGAATTGTTTTTTAATGTTAATTTTTTGCCGAATTTTAAATCAATTATTCTATTTATAATTTGTCGCCTTTGAATTTTTTGTTAAACCTGAATTATTTGTCTATAAACTGATGTGTTTTTTTCTATTTAATAGTAAAATGCAATTTTTTTTAAATTGTTTTTATTGATAAATATTTAATGTTGACTCACCTTTGCACACCTTGCGATGACTTAGCGGCTTGCTGGGATCCCTGTAGAAGCCCTCCCTGCACTGATGACAATTCCGTCCAGTTGTCGAATGACGACAATTTTGGCAAACTCCACCAGAGACGCCCTCCGACAGTCGAAAGATTTCCATATTGAAGCGGCATTGGCGCGCATGATTATTGCAATTACACACTGTAAGAGAGGGGAACGGGGGGGAAAGAGAAAGCAAGAGACAATTAGAAATAGATCATGCCACATACACACATTTAGAAATATCATTTGGCTATTAAGATTGTCTTAACAACAACTAGTTATGTCTCTTAACACCACACACCCCATTTAGCCGCACCCAGAAAGAAAAAAAAAAAATAAAAAAAAACTGGAAATGCCATGAATGGAAATAAATGAGAAGCAAAGACCAAATCGATGGGGCAAAAGATGGGCTGGTGTGGATTGGGTTGGTTGCTCAGCCGAAGCATGTCATTTTTCTAGCGGGACATTGGCATCAATTGCATAATTTATGCGACGGATTGATTTGTTTGATCTGCTTTAAGAGCAATCATCGAATTCAGACAGAACAACCATTGCCACTGGCCGTGGCTTTATGCTCGATTCTACTCTATCCCACATTGGCTAAGATTACTTTATGATGAGCTCCAATGAGGGAAAAATTGAACACAAATTGAAATCGATGCTAACCAGATAAGTATGAATCTTTTCTTCTCCCCATCTCATTATTTCTATTTTCTTACATAAATTCAATTTTCTATTTTTAATTTTTATTTTTTTTCTGTTATTTTTTATCTCAATTATTTGATTTGTTGCATTTTTAATGCTATTTATTTATTCCATATGTAGATGTATGAATCTTTTCTTCTTCTCATCTCATTATTTCTATTGTCTTACATAAATTAAATTTTCTATTTTCAATTTTTATTTATTTTTTTGTTATTTTTTATCTCAATTATTTGTATTGTTGCATTTTTAATGCTATTTATTTATTCCATATGTAGATGTATATTTATATACATATATTTACATATATATACATGCCCAAAATGAACAGCTTAAAACTAAATTTTATATATATTTTATATTTTATATATATTTTATAATTCACAAAAGAAAACCAACTCATAAGTTGTATAATATTTATATTTATGCATATTCCAAGCTTCACAGTTTAGAAAGCGTATTCAAAATTCGTAGTGTGGCTTAATTTCATAAATTGGTTTATGCTTTGCCTTTTGCAAACAGTTTTGCTATTGACATTAGATGGCGACTGCTGTGTTGGCATCTTTGGCTCGGTTCGAGTTGGACGCCAAGTTGAAGCTGTCAATGGCACAAGCCAACGCTTGCAGACACCAAAAAAAAAAATAAAATAAAAAAAAAACAAGTGCGGCTGCTGTTGTCAAGTGAGCTCGACTACGATATACCCCGCAACCAGCTGTTGAATATATTTCTATTTTATTGGCAAATTTCTTTATAGAAAGCACCCAAATGTGATCAGGCTAACTAATTTCTTATAGCAAACACAAACCGTCAATATTAAGGCAATGATTTTATTCACAAACCCGAACTGATCCCTAATTGGCTGTGAAGAAACACGGGCATACACATAAATACATACATATATATTCACTTACTTACATACACAAATAAGTACACGTTATTGTAGGTAACGGAGTTTTTCAGAATACACACAAAAACATATTTACGCTCGCATCGATTATCATGCCATCTCTTTCTCACACATGCGCTCGCATACAGAAAATGCTTGCGGCTGCTGGCAGAAATGAGATCAATATGGAAATATTATTTGGACTATAACTTGGGTGTCTCCCATACGATCTCCATGAAAGTTGAAGAGTTGATTCATAATATGCATATATATATTCTATATTACTAAGAAGATTCTTCTTATAAATTAGTGGCATTTATTGCTATCGTGAATAAAAAATGTATCGATAATCGATCAAAAATAAAGCAATCGAATATGTCTGCCAATCTGCCTGTTACGTATATTTGCAGCAGACCATTATACCCTTTTTACTAATTTTCAATGGGTTAAGAATATAAAAATGAAATAATAAAAAACTTGAAGCTTGTCCCAGCTTTACAACTGTCCACCTAACCAGACTAGGTGTGTGTGTGTGTGTGTGTGTGTGTGTGTATGTGTGACTGTACACATGTTATAATTATCTTTCACACATTGCGAGGCGCAGACAAAGCGACTGCCTGTCGTCTGCTGCTGCTGCTGCTGCTGCTTCTGTTTTCCCTCTCCCTCTCTCTCTTTCTAGCTTTCTCTCTTTATTTCTCCCCATCTCCTACTCGACGCATCCCATTGCCGAATGGGCGCGCGCCAGCCGCAGACAAAGTTATGTCAGCGCAAATATTTGAGCGCAGTCGAGTTGTCGAGCTGTCGAGGCCATCTAGCACAATATCAACATACATATGGAGGTGCATGTGTGTGTGTGTGTGCATGTGTGTGTGTGTGATGTTTGGCAGAATCATCAACAAAAGCTTTGTGTAAATATTTAGCTACAAAAAACAGAAACACAATACAAAAAAAATAAAATAAATGCAAAGCTCAGCACGGCGTGTGGCTAATTGGCAAACCTCCAAGCCGGGCCAAGTCCATCCGTCTGAGGATCAAGCGTCTTTACGACAATGGGCTTGGCACCGTTCGGCTTCCATATCCATTTCCATTGTCATGGAACGGTGTTAAAAAAATGCTAGATAATTAATTTTAATGACACACTTACTGGCTGCTGCTGCTGCTGGTTCTGCTGGTTCTGCTGCCGAATGCCGAATGCAGCGTGATTTATGCAGCAACATTTCGATTTCGTGTTCACCTCTATTTTTATCTCTCGAGGAGATTACAAAATGCGCCCTAAAACCTATGCATTTAACTGTTCATTAAGCCACGTCGCTATCTGAGCCACGCAACACGTTGCCGATTGGTAATTAACTTTAAATTTGATAAGTGAACCCAAAAACTTGGCCACGAACACAATCAAATTGCCAGTTGTTAACTGTATCGTTGTATCTGCATCTGTATCTGTATCTGTATATGTATTTGTGTCTGTGTCTGTGTATCTGCATCTGCATCGGCAACATTAGCTGGGCCTTCCAATTAACTGAGGCGCTTAAGTTACAGCTCAAATGTCTACAATCAGAAAATATTAATCACCTCTGAAAATAAACTCTTAACTTACAAAATCTACAAAATTAAAAACTCTCTTTTAAGAAACAAATATTTCTATTTAATCTTCGATTAGTTTTTAAAGAGAAATACGAAGAAATTCCTAATTATCGATTTTTTTTCCTTTAAAATATACTTAAACTTACAGTCAAAATTGTTTCGTGACAAGCCGAAAATTATTCTATAAAATATTAGATATATTTTTTATTTTGAGCAAAATTCTAAAATCTTGACGAACAAGAAGAAAAATAGTCTGCCAAAATCGCTTCGCGTTTTCAATTCCGAATTGTCATCGCGTGCTTAAATGTTCTATGTTCTATGTTCAATGTTCAATTTCCGATGTTCGTTGTCCGTTGTCTGCTGTCCAATGTTTGATGTCCATTGGCCGTGACCTGGCAGCGTTTTCAATTTTGCTCTCCTTTTGCTGCGCTCGTCGACATTTCATCGTTCGATGATTGATTGCCCTCGCATCGCTGTGATTTTCAGTTTCCCCAAAATGGTGAATTGACGCAATGGTGGGTTAGGAATTGTTTGGGTGGGGGAGTTGAAATTGCGGTTTAGAGTGTGTGATTGCGATTGTGTGTGCGTTCGTCCCGCTGCCTGATCAACCCCTGACCCCCCCTCCCCTCCTCACCTTGTTGGTGTTCGTTTGTGGTTGCGGTTGCTGCTTTTGCGTTTTGCGCTTTGCGCTTTGCGTTTTGCGCTGCAATTTGACAATTTCATCGCAAAATTGTTTTGGTGTTTGTGGCCATGTTCAGTTGTGGTGTGTAAATCGATTTGTATGTGTTTGTTGTTTGTTGTTGTTTTTTTGTTGTTTTTGGTGATTTATAACAATTCACAAATATCTGTTTACTGTTATGCTCTGGCAATTAATGGCAATCATTTCACAATGCTTTTCGATTGTTAGTCGACTTTTGAGATAAAACATGAAAACGCATCATAAAAAAAAGTGAGAGAAAAATGTGCACATTGTTTGAATAATATCGTAAACATGTGTTCTTTACGATTTACAGTTCAGTTTTTTGTAATTTACAGCCGGACTTAGATTTAATTAATTGTTATTTAGTCTGGGCACTTCTGGCACACAATTTGGTATGTATTGACCTATTCCAAGTGACCCAGTTCACTGGCCACTTGGCCATTTGGTACTTGCTACTTGGTACTTGCATCTTTTAGCATCTAATTATAAACATTTTCTGTTTAAATGCCAGAAGCAACCATTAAATTTTCCTCTTCTGTATAAACTTTTGTTTTATGCCTTCATAAATTGCTTACACTTTCTTCGCTGGAAGCGCCCATAATACGTGGAAATCCATTGCTGATTGTTACATATGCCATCGCCTTGGATAAGCACAATATATATGTATGTGCATATATAATTATACGAATAATTAGCTTATAATGTATTGTTGTTCTTAGATTCACAATTTCATGAAACTTGTAACTTTTCACACTTCAAAATAAATCGCATTAATATTTACAAATTATTTATTAATCTAGAAATAAGTTTTATGGATTTTTTTTTTGCTAGCTTTCCGAGCGATTTCTATCTTAGAAATGTTATCCTGTGGAAACCCAAGATAATTTAATTTGTAAAACATGCAGTTGGAATGTGTCAATTGGAAACAGAGTGAATGAAATGCAAAAACATATTGTTGGCAATTTGCATTGCTATTGCCCCACGATCAGCGTCAGCGTCAGCGTTGTGGCATTTGCCACTTGTTTTGCTAAAGCATATTTTGTGCCGCTTCCTTGCAAGTGCAATTAAGACGGCAAGCGCGACAAAGCAGACAGAGAGGGAGGGGGTGTGGAGGATGCTGTGTGACTTGCTTGCAGCTTTCGCGTGCCACAGCTGCAACATTTTCCTTGTCAACGGCAGGCAGGCAGTCAGGCAGCAGAACAACGATTACAAATTGTTTGCTGCCAGCGGCAAAGTAAATAAATAAATACACAAAAAATGTCTGCTTAAAAATAAATTTTTAGCTCAGTGTGGAATTCTGCTGCTGCAGTTGTTGTTGTTGTTTGTTGACTGTTGCAGTAGTTGCTGTTGCTTTGGGGTTTTTTTTCCAATTAACGCTAACGAATTAACATATAAATATATATGTGTGTATATGTTTAGAGAGCCAATCCCGATATCCTGCCGCTAATAAAAAACAAAGTTCATAGCCCACACACACACACACACACACACATACATATATATATATATATATAGATATATACATACATATACTGTGAATTGTGTGAATTTATGTTTAGTTTTTCCGTCGAATTGCTTTTTGTGTCTGGGCCCATTTTGGGGCCCGTTTTGTTATTTTATTTAAATCAAGGTACAACATTATTTTCAATTTGCCTTCAAATGAGTCGAGCCACCACTTGGACTCGATGCGAGTCGAGTCGAGTCGACTCTGCATTTATTTTTTTTTTTTTTTCCTTTTAATTTCTAATTTCAAATTCCGATTTCAATTTCTGCTCTCAAAAAATTAGTGAAATGCAGCAACAACCGAGGATCCCAAAAGAAAACAATAAACAAATTTTCAAAATGTTTGTGTGCTCAGCTTCAATTTGATGTTAGTTTTTCCTCAAGAGCAAAAGAGACAA
This sequence comes from Drosophila multiciliata, assembly GCA_037043605.1. Lineage (NCBI taxonomy): Eukaryota > Metazoa > Arthropoda > Insecta > Diptera > Drosophilidae > Drosophila > Drosophila multiciliata. The sequence goes on from JBAMBF010000592.1 coordinate 353,538, forward strand.
AGAGAGACAGAGAGAGAAAGAGGGAGAGGGAGAGAGAGATGGAGGTAGATGTGTAACAGAATGGAAGAGCAATTGAGGGTGAGTTAAATAAACGACTCGTTAAGACACATAAATAAAACGCACCAAGTTTCCTAATTAAGTCGCCCCACTCACACCAACACACAAATAACACAGGCAACACACACACACACACACACACACCAAAAAGTGGCCCAAAAATAAAAGAAAGAAATCGGGCACATTATAAATATATAAGAGTAACGATATGATCAATACACTTTCCATTTGTAAATCGGCAAAATTTATAGAATTCTCGTTGCTGTCAAGAAAATGAGAACTTATTCCGTTAAAACAACTATAATGTTTACAAGGAATGAGAATGAGATTTTATATCTACATCTATCTATGTATTTTTAAGAATACCAATGGAAACAATTTCATATATAATTTTCTGAATTAGTTTCAATACAAAATAAGAATTAAGCCTTATTTATAAATAATATTTATGTATTTTCATTGGATTTATTAAAAATATGAGCTAGATAAATTATCACATATTTGGTGCTAAATACAAAAATTGGTTTTTGAGTTCCAATATAACAAATAAATAAAGCATCAGCATTCCAGATGAAAAAAAGGATAAGCTCGCTTTGGCTTAAAGCAGGCTCCTCTCTCTGAGAGGACATTGTCTAGAAAGATTGCCCGCCAATAAGCAATTAAAGATCATCATTTGATTTTGGCACATTATTGTGCTTGAATCAAGACTAATTACTAATTAAATATTATTTTTATTAATATTATAATCATTTAAATTATAATTATTTATTAAATGAATTTAAGCCAAAGAAAATTCAATAGAATTGTATTATGCAATCAAATCTTATTAAATATAATATAATATTGAATATGCAAGATCAGTTTTTCTATATATCGCTCTCCCTCTCTCGTTTGCTAGGCCTAACAATAATATAATTGTTTTTGGCAGCGAAGAAAACGGTGTAAAAAAAAACTGCGGTGAGTGCGGTGTCAACAAAATCAACAACAAAAATCGAGCTGTGTGTGTGTGTGTTTGAGCGTGTGAACGTGTGTATGTGTGTGTGTGTGTGTGTGTAGGTTAGATAAACACAACAGCAGCAAGATCAGCAGCAGCAGCTCGCAGGTGATATGCCAAGCCATAAAGAAGCAGAGCTGAAAAGAGAGACAGCAACTGCAACAGAAACTGTGACTGAGCTACATGCATGTATTTGTGTGTCGGTGTGTGCATGTGTTCGATCGATGTATGCTGCTGCTTTGCAGTGACCGCCCGCACGCCCGCTGCTTACAGCCAACGTCAGCGTCAGCGTCGCCGTTGACGTCGAACTCAAGTGTCTGCTGGCTGAGCTGCCGCTTGTTGTTGTTGTTGTTGTTGGTTTTTTTGATCTTTGTTTTGATTGGGATTCGGATTGGGATTGGTAGTTGGAGTTGGATGTGGATGTGGATTTGGTTGCCAGTTGCCAGTTCAAAAGATCATTCGGCTGCGCTTTGCATTTGCATTGTGTGTTGTGCGCTTTGTCATTAGATGACGGCTAAAAAGGAGCTGCAACAGAAGCTGCGGTGGTGGTGTTGAAATGTCAGCGGTGCCGCACTTCGAGCACATGGCCTCCAAGTGTGGCAATATGTTTTGTTTAACTTTTGTTGTTGCTATTGAATTTGAATTTGTTTGTTTATCTTACAATATCTGTATATACGAATATCTCTCCCTCTCGCTCTCTCTCTCTCTCTCTGTTACACTTCACTCGGTGGCAGCGTGGACTCTGTGCAACGGCTGACGTGCTGTTGCAACGCCTTAATTACAATGGCACGGCTAATTCATATTAATGATTTTTAAATGCGCAAAATATGCGCTACTGATTTGAAGTTGACAGCAAGTCTCCCAAAGCAGCGCAGCGCAGTGCAGAGCAGAGCAGAGCAGGGCAGAGCAGCGCAGTGCAGAGCAGAGCAGGGCAGAGCAGCGCAGAGCAGAGCAGCGCAGACAAGCACTTTGAATAGAGTTGTCGATTGTATTTAATTAAGCAAAGCCATGTTCTACACCTCTTATGCACTCTCCCTCTCTCTCCCTCTCTCTCTCTCTCTTCCTCTATCTCTGATTAGACTTTGTCCTGTAGATGGCCTATCATTTTATAGCTGCTTTGGTTGTAACAAATTCACTAGAATCGAAGCGGCAACTGAAATGCGATGCGCCCAAAAGGTCAAAACAGCCAACACATAAATCAGCAGCACTCTCATTGTCTCTCTGTCTCTCCCTCTCCCTCTCTCTCTCTCTACCACTCATTCTCTTTATTGCGGCGGCAAATTTCAATGTCACATTTTGCAGTTGCAGTTGCAGTTGCAGTTGATGTTGCAGCAACTTGTTGCCCTTTTCCCACAGCGGCTCAAATAACTGGCGTCGCAGACAAAGCAGTTGCTCTGCCACTTTTATGCGTATCATGGCTAATTCAAGTGGCCTGCCACACAGTGGCCACTAATCAGCATGACGCTGCCAGTTGTGCGTCTGCCGCTGTGCTCGTTATTTGCATCATGTGGCAAACAATACCAAAAAAGAAACACAAACAAATTCAACAGTAGCAAAAATTAAAATTAAGACTTTTAAAAAAAGTTCGCTCAACAAAAATTGAGTAAATATTTCAAATTAATCTGTTTTTAACAGTTTAAAAAATGCTTAATTTATTTGCTGATATTTATTTTTTATATAATGTTTTTTTTTTGTCGTTGTGTAAGTGTATCTCTGCGTCGGCTAGTATTTTTGCAATCATTATTATTTACTAGGTTTTCGTTTTTTTTTTTGTACTTATTGCTAATTCGTCTTGGTCACATTGGGCGTACGTGTTAAATCTCCAGCTGGGCGGCAAAACGAAGGTAGGAAATTCAAATCCTTTTGTATTGCAGAGTTTTTGCCATTTATGGCACTTAAGCAAATTAATAAAAGATGCCTTTTGGGCGGGCAAAGCGGCACAATGGCATTCAGCATTTGGATGAGATCTTATGGATGAGAATGCGAATGAGGATGAGGATGAGCATGAGGATGAGCATGAGGATGAGGCTTGTGTTTGGGCTTGGTTCGACTCACTTTTGTGTTCATTTGTGCATTTTAATCTTTTTGTTACGCCTCAAGCAGGAACAGGGAGAGGGAGGGGGACTGGGATCGGCAGCAGTGCCTCATTGATTGTCTGCCAGGTTTCGAGGCTTCGATTTGGTCAATTGTTCAATGAGTTTTTGTAAAGCGGCAGCTGTCGTCCTTTTGTTGTTGCCTTGCTGCACATTTTGGCCCGAATCCATTCAGCAAAACTATGCAGCATGCAAACTATGTCCCCTCTACCCTCTCCCCTGTCCACTCGTACTCGTTGCTGTGTGTGTTCCTGTGTTGCATGATGTGGCAGCTCTGCGAATTGCCTAGTTGCCTCTGCATTTATTTACATTTGCCAGGCGGACAAGCGCTTAGCTGGACATATGGACACACGGACGGACGGACGGAGGGACGGACAAACAGATGAAGCTGAAAGCAGAGTCAGCCTGTCTGTCTGTGCCGCATTCCCATTGCCATTCATGCAACCAGCGCATTTGTCAAGCCTTTTTTTCATGCTTTGCTCTGCTGTTGTTCCCAGAGCGGTGAAATGCATCCAACACCCAACAGGTGACTGTGTGTGTGTGTGTGTGTGTGTGAGTGTATGCTTGCCACATAGTTGTCAAAATGAAAATGTTATTTTACAAAGTGCTCAAAAAAAGATACAATTTTTATACTGCCAACAAATCGATTAAAACACAAACAAAATTTATTCATATTTTTGCTCAAAAACTCGGAATTTTGTCAAACCTAAAATGAGCTGCATTTTAGCCAAAGTTATTTTTTTGTAACTCTTTTGTTGCGATTGTTAAAGTTCAAAGGAAATTAGATTTTAACTTGGATTTGCTTAATGCACAAAAAAAAAAAAAAAAAAAAAAAAAGCGACAATCTTTGAGTTTTGCATTGTCAGAAGTTAAGTTGATCGTTTATCTTTGATATTCTTGGGAATGCTCATATTCTCAGCTTTGGGCCAGATAGAGAGAGAGAGAGAGATGCCTATCGGAGCAGTTGACTTGTTTGCAGCTGCAGTTGGGTTACCTGATAGCTGAGGACTCAATTCCCAGTTAGCCCGAGCGGAAAGCGGCAACAGCAGCGGCAATTGTCAATGCCATTCACTTTATGGCCGAGGCAAGTTGGTAAGTAAAAACCGTATTGTCAATTCAGACACAACAACAACAACAACAACAATAATAACCAACAAATCGTGAAAGTAACAGAAAAAGACCAGAAAATCACAACAGCAAAAAATAAATGCGACTCAATAAAAATAATAATAATAAGTAAAATGCACAAATCGAAGCAGATCGACGATATTCAATACTCGACTCGAATCTGGGATTTGGTCATGATTCGGCAGCAACGAATCTTTATTAATATTTTTGTGGCAAGTTGGGGGCCAAATGAAATGTGCGCGAGGTCAACCGCGATTTGGTCTACTAGTTTTGCGGCATGATGGGCAATTGAACCCTAAACCTGTCTCTGCCTCTGCCTCTGCCACAAGGAGCTGCAAGTACTGAAATACTTTGGGGAACGAACAATGCAATTTGCATATTAAGACAATGGCAGCGACAAATATTTTTGCATTTAGTTTACTTTTTTTTTTTAAAGATATTTGGCTATCTGGTCTTTTGGTCTAGGCCTTGGCAGAGCGCTCACGACAGGCATTTATATCAGCAGATAGAACTAAAAACTAAAAACTAAAAAATAAAAACAAAAGAAAAATGCCAAACAAAACATAAGTAAAAAATAGAAAGGAAAAATCACACACAATGGATGAAAAAACAGAGGCAAAAAGTTAATTGTTTGCAGCGTTGACTTTTCGAAGAAATTAACACTTGGCCAAAAGCAACTAACTTGGCCACACACACGCAGCTACAGTTTGAGAGCCACAAAAGGAGCATCAGGCTGTGTACAGATAATATTTATGGCCAAATGACAAGGCAAGAAAACAACAACAACAAGAAATACCAACACACAAAACAAAAGCCAAAATGACACAAAATATGCGAATGCGAAAGTATCTTGTGGTTTCTGCAGTTGCCTGTATCTTTGTATCTTTGTATCTTTTTGCCGTTTACTTTATGTATTGTGGGCAGACATTTTGCAATTTCATATTGCTGGGCCTAGGACACCGCCCGGTCTGGCACCAGGGTCCTGGTTACCCGCTCCCATGTCCCATGTCCCGTCTCCGGACTCGTTGCTGGTGTTTATTAAATGCTCGCTGGCCAAAAACTCTTGACAAAGGCGAGAAACCCTCTTGGGGTTGGGCGGTTGGAGCGGGGTGGGGGTCAGGCATAAAAAACATCGTCGAGGCCTTAACGACTTTGCCAGTTTTTTTTTTTTTGCTCACTCTCTCTACTGTTTTTTGCCTTTTGGGCTATCTTTCACTGGATGACTCCTACTCCTTGCTTGCAGTGTTTGTTTTTTTTTTTTTTTTTTTTTTGTTTGGTTGTCACATTTATCGCACTTTTATAATTAAAAGGAAGGCAGGGGCGAGTGTGAGAGAAAAAAAAAACTAAAGGCTGACAGATAAGCGACTGGCCACAAAATATGAAGGAAGCCAGTCCAGCACTTTAGCCAAGTTGTCCTGCCAACAACAACAACAACAACAAAACAAGCCAACAACTGCTGCGCGGCTATCACTTGGCTAAATAATGATAACAATAAACAAAAGCCAGAGCAGCGCATTGTTGTAAACATTTATATATTTTTTTTTTACGTTGTTGTTGTTGTTGTGCGCTTTAAATAAATTACATATTTATGTATCTCTGCCAAGTGGAAGAGGGAAGGTAACGACGATTGCCACTGCGATTTACTTGGCTAGTTGGCATAATTGTCAACTCCATAGACAGAGAGAGAGGGGCAGAGGGGAGATGGAGAGTGCTAAGATTAACAACTTCCGAAATGGCTTTTTTAATGACACCAATTATGATTTTCTTATCGGTGCAGCAGCTGCCCAAATAACTTGGACTTTGAGATACTTTTGATTCAACTGCTGCTTCTTTTTTTTTTTTTTTTTTTTTGTGCTTCCAACTTTTAATGAAGTAATTTTTCTCTCTTGTTCTCAGGGCAATGGTTGATGGGGGGCTTGTGGGGTGTATGGAAGCGCTTGCATTGTTTGGCCAATACAAATATTGTTACATGGCAGGTGACTTTTAGGCCGGGAAACTTGCGACTTTCGCCGCTTTGTTTGTCATTTATAATCTCTCGCCAACTTGGCTTCTCAAGTTTGTTGTTTTTTTTTTCTTTCTTCCCTTTTTTTTGTTGTTTTTTTTTTTTGGGTATTTGTATTGTTTGCTGAGTCGCTTTTCTTGCTCAGCCCACATAGTTTGGGTGCGATAAGCAAACGTTTGTTCTGTTCAAAAAAAAAAAAAAAAAAAAATCAAGCAAAGACAATCAGCAGCTACCAAGCAGATGGGGCAGCTTAGATAATTATTTGCTGAAAAATCGTGGGGGTTAGCTAGATAAAAAAAAACCAACTTCAGATTTGCTTGCTAAACTGTGCATTGATTATATGGAAGCAGATCAGTTTAAATATATCTAAAAATGTACTGCAAAATTAATCATTAGCAAATGGACGATAAAACCATCTAACAAAAAAAAATAAAAATATATATATATATACATACTTATTTATATATATATATATATATAGGTATACCAGTATTCGGATATAATGATTATTATAAATTTCTTATGGTTCACATTATACGAAACTGACAACTAATCTGCATATATATATATATTAAATATATATAAAATATATATAAAATATTCAGATTCTCAAAGTTTTTCTTTATGAATATCCAATTTTCAGAAGCAAAGCATTATAATTTTTTTTTTTTTTAATTTAAACATATTAAAAATATGTATGTAAAAAAAAAGGAAAATTCTATTTTTTTTCCGAGAAGAAATAATTTTACATAAAATCTTGGGGAAAATATAAATAATCATTCAAATATTAATTAATACAAAAATAATTAATCAAAGATGCGAAACACAAATGTTTATATAAAAAATAAATAAAATAAAAATAATATGTTTTTTCAAATGTTTATTTATTTACTAAGTTCAGCTATTTGTATATTTGTGAAAATATTGCAACTGCATTTAAAAATTTCATTATTAAAATAATTTGCTGACGCTGTTTAAAGGGTATTTCTAGTCGCACAGTTTCTACTGGAAAACTATATTTTATTTATTTATGTTGTTGGTTTTTTGTGCGTTCGCCTTGAGACAATTGCCCAGTTTGAGCATTTCGACAATAGCTCATTTAATTTGAGATGCTTCACACCTTTCACCTGCCACTTGAGTTGCAACTAATGAGTTGCCTCATTCACAATATTTGTCGCCTGCACTTGAAAGCTCAAATTGTTTGTGTCAATGAGCCGTCGACCAAATCTGCATTTGCTGCTCACACACAAATTTTCAATTTGTTTTAACTGATAATTCGAGGCTCTCCACATCGTTGCCGCTGCATGCCACACCACAACCACTGGCGCCCGCAATTGTGCAACGTCATCAGGCGTCATAAGCGAAGCAGTTGCAAGTTAGCCCCACAAACTCAGCTCGATTAATTAAATCTAATTAAGTTTTAATAGTTAAAAAAAAAAAAAAAAAAAAAAACTGCTCGACTAATGGCAAAATGCAGTTTTGGAATCTGAGATGATGATTATGATGCGGGTGGTGTTGCTGTTGAAGGTCGCGTGGGTGCTTGGACATGTCGGAAAGATGCTATGACAACAACAACAACAACAACAACTCATTAATGACTTGTCTGAACTGGCGATTGGGAAAGCTCTCAGGAAGCCTCGCCAACAACTTTCTGGCCATGGGCCATCTCAAGTCTCGTATCTTGGCTGGAGTCGACTCGAGTTGAGTCGCCTCGAGTTGAGTCGCGCTTAACAATCACTTAGCGCATTATTAAAAACGCTTTTTGATTGCGCTTTGGCGTGTTTGGTCTTTGCATGTCGGCCGATTGAAATCGATAGGCGTTTCCAACCATTGCTCTTCCCCCCCTCCCCGCCATCAACACCAAATGGGCTACTTGGACTGTGGCAAGCGATATGCAACACCAGCTCTACTTGGTTGTGGCAAATAGGTGTGAAGTGGTTAAAGTGTTTTTTTGCTTTAGCATTAAATTTAATGAAAAAAATAAAAAATAAATACTTGACTTATGGCAAAAGATAATTATATTTAAATTATACATTTTAGAATTTTTTAAGTCTAATTGCTCATTTTTAAAAATATATTTAAATCAAACAAATTTTAATTTTTCAAGTCTAATTAGACTTTTCCGCAATGGAATGCAACTAGTAAAAGCTTTAGGAAAACATTAAAAAAATCACTCAAATATTGATAAATATATAAAAATAATTAAACAAAGATGCGAAGCACAAATGTTTCGAGTTGGATAACAAAAAGATGCAAGTCCGATTTTTGTGAGGGTATTTTGAAAAATATGTGTTTTTCCCTCTTGATTTTAATTGACCATGGCCAAGAAGTCGCACTTGGGAATGTCTCAATCAAAAAGATACGACAACCCACGGCAAATCAACATAAATATTTGTTGTTGTTGTTGTTGCTGTTGGTTTTGCTGCTGAGCCGGAAAAAATCGAAGAGACCCAAAACTTTTTCTTTTGTTTCTTTTTTTTTTTGAGACACGCCCCGCGCATCGATATAAATGTGTGTTTTTGTTGTTGTTGTTGTGATAGTTTTTTGATAATTTGCATTTGATTATGGGTGTTGTTGTTGTTGTTGTTGCTGCGAAAATTGTTCCGGCAAAAGGCTTTGATTTCTAATCTGAACTGTTAGATCTAAAAGCCACCAGATTACAGCTCAGAGCAGAGATATTTTTTTTTTGTTTTTTTGTTTTTCTTTCGACAAGGGTTTTATATGATATTTGATCTGGGCAAGCTATGTCAATGAAGTTGTCAACGTTCTATGGGAGAAAAGTAGTATACTAGAGCAGAGACGGGAGAGGAGCGAGGAGCGAGGAGCGTGGCTGGGATATACATAACATGCCGCTAATAAGCTCGTTTGCAGCCCAAAATTAATAACACCAACAATGGGACCCGGTTCACAACAAGGGCACAATTTATGTAGCACCCACAAAAAAAAAAACCAAAAAAAAAACGACAAAAAACGGTAACAGCGACAACGACAAGGAGAACGATGGATAGAGCAGGGGGAGGGAGGGGGGGGGTGGGCATGAGAACGACAAAGGCAACTCAATAACAATAAAAATAACAAGATGTCATAAAATGAATAGCCAAAGAAATAACAAGTACAATGAGCCGTGGCCCCAAACAGCTCGGCAAGCCAAGGAAGGAAGCCAAATAAATAAATAAGTGAGTGGAGTGGAGTGGAGAGGAGAGGGGTAGAGGGGAGTGAAGTGGAGTGCATATAGCCAAAGCAGCAAGCTCAGCGCGCTGCAGCGATTGAGCTGCAAAGGAATCGTGCCGACAGAAAAAAAAAAATAAAAATAAAAAATAAAAAAAATATACAAAAAATACAAGAAAGGATAATTACGTGCTCAAGATTTTTTTTTTTATTTTATGCGACGCATTCAATAATAAAAAAGCCAAATTAAAGTGAGCCTTAAGCAACATTGAGCGGTGGAGCAGCGAAAGCGGCCCTTTGGCAAATAAACAGCAACGTAAACAACCACCCAAAATGTGTTGGCCACGTTTCAAAGTAAAAGCAAAAAATAAAAAAAAAATTATATTAAAAAAAAAATAAATAAAAAAAAAGAAGAAAATTTGTCAAATGAAAATATTTTGAATGCTTGCTGAGAAAAGAGAAGCAGATGAGTATCTATAGATGACTGCAACTATACACGTGTATATATATATATATATATATATATATATATATGTATATGTTATTGTTGTGCTTTCCCTTTTTATACGCTTCGATGACTTAATCTCGTCGTCTTTTAGCGCCTGTCAACCCCAGCCTCCTTCAATTTTGGCGTAGATAAACAAAAGCCAATGCTGAAATCGGAAGAACGCTCAACTTGTCTCGTCTCTGAGCTGGGTATAGGCCTGTTGCTGGCCAGATTTTGTATATTTTTTTTTTTGGGGGGTGGTGGGGGAGAAAACCCCTTTTTCAGCCTTACCTTTTCAGTCAGGTGTGCGTTCGGCCGGGGGTTGCAAAAATCACTATGATGTGGTGGTTGGTGGTTGTTTGTCCCAAAAACTTCAATTTTCAAATACTTTTCCGAATATTTGTGTAAAATTTAATTAAAGCAAAAATGCTCGAAATAACATTCAATGCTTCTTGCCAGCAAAATGCCAATCAAAATAAAAATGCAGAGAGAGAAATTTGAAAAAAAAACAAGCAAAATTTCATTTTGCATTGGAAAAGAAAAACTTTGAAAACTAAAGTTATTTATTTAATTATGTCTATTTTAATTAACAATACCAGTAAATTTGCAATCAAATTACTAGATAGTTTGGAAAATATATATATATGTATACAGTACGCATTCGCTAAGCGAAACTCAAACTCATCGCAGTTTAAAGTTTTCTACTTTAAATATTCCATTAAATTTTGGGTGTAAATAATAAAAAAAATAAAAAACAACAGCAGAAATTGACATTTCCGGGTATTTAGTATATTTTATATATATTTATTTTTTTTTAATGAAAATTCAGTTTATTTACTTAATTTAATAAACTATAATTTGAATATGTTTTTAATACTCAAAAGCAAAGGAAAGTTTAATCGTTGGCCTTAGCGAGGGCGCACTGTAGCAGTGCGAGACTCAATGTTTAACTGTAATCTGTAGTTTCCAACTCATCTCCCGCAATGCCCAAAGAGTCCATTATTTGGCTGACTCCCCCCTAGCCCCTCAGGTGAGGCAAGCAAACACCTGCTGCAAAGAGCCGCAACAAATAGGCGACCAGCAGCAGCATCCGGCGCCATCTTCATTGTGATGATGATGATGAACAATGATGATGATGATGAAGTTTCATCGTTTTCCGCTCGTTCGACAGTTTCAGTTTTAATTGCTTTTGACTTTTGTGTTGCCTTTTGCATTCAGCTCGATTGGATTTTTAGTTATTTTATAACATTTTTTGTGATATTTGTTTTTAGCTATTGCTCATTCGGCCTCCAGGGAGATGGGGGTGTGGCCCCCCCCCCACGCCCCAAGGTGTTGCAAGTTGGTCAGCGTGTCGCCACTGGTCAACTAATGAGCTTTTTATTTGACAGCATTACGAGTCTGTAAACATATATATATATATAGATATTTATATATATATACATGCCTGAGGGCCCCATTTTTAAACCCCTGACCCTCCCTTGCCTCCCTTGTTTCCCCCAGCGTTTGTCCACTCCTCAACTCGACACAAATTGTGTGATTAAACAACTTTGGCAGCAGTTTGCCTCGCTGCACGTTGATTGCACTTCACATATCACACCTACGCCAACGTCGCCGTCGCTGTCGCCGTCGCTGTCGACGTCACTGTCGCCGTCGCTGTCGCCGTCGCTGTCGACGTCAGCGGCAACTGTTTCTTTGCATTTGGCACTGCACCTTGTGGGGCACTTGCGCAACTTGTTCGCTTTGCTTGCCTCGTTTTTGGAATAAATTTGATCGCTGACAGGCGTGGCAAGTGTGGCAGATGGGCAACGGGAGGGGGCAGGGGAACATAGCCCATTGACGTACTTGATTTAGTGCAGTCGTTGCAAATTATGCACAGCTCCTCGCCAATCGCCAAACAGCCAATCAGATGGGAGAAAGGCCAGGCAAATGCATTCGATGCCACATGTTCTTGCCACATGCACTTGCTGCTTTCCCCAAATGCCATTTAATTATTATTTAACGTGAATTTAATCAGCAGATCTGTCTTAATTTGATCTAAACTAAACGAAACTAACAAAAAGCAATTTCGAAATTCAAAATTTTATTTGAAAAAGCTTAAAAAAAATTTAGGAATTACAGTTTATACAACTTGGCTAACGATGCTGCTCAGGAATATCTTCTGATATCTTTGTTAATTTAATTAATTTTAATTAATTTGTTGCTTACACATTTTCGCTAAAAATATAACTTCTACAAAAAAATAATTATAAATATATATTTATTTATTTATATAAATTTGGAACCATTTTGAGCTGAAACCCAAAAATTCTTCTTTTTTTTTTTGTTTTTACTTAAGCAAGAAAAATTTATTATTTTTATACAAAAAACAAATCTGTGCTTAAATAAAATAACTAAAATTTTAACTCATTCAGGAATTTTTTTTAAGTTTTGCTTAATTGTTAATAATAAATTAAAGGGGATATTTATATTTTTGTAATTTATTTGTTGTTTTTTCGATTTGAAGCTAAGCTCAAATTAATCAAAGTTTGACTTTTTTTCATAAGTTGATTTGCTCAATTATTATTTGTCTTTGGGCCAAAATTTTCCTATCAATCGCCAAACTTGAGCATAGCATTTAACGCCAACAACAACAACAACAACAGGAACAACAATTTCATCAGCTGCACCTTGCCAACAGCGGCGGCAACAATGAAAGGGGATCCGCAACAGAGTTGAGTGGAATGGGGGTGGCTTGCGGTTAGGAGGAGTTGCATGTTGCATGTTCAAGTAGTGTGCGGTTGCAAGATGCTAGCTGGTAGCTGTTGGGCAGCCGACGCCTTGAAACTTGCCAACATAAGTCAACACTATGTGCTGCTGCTGCTGCTGCTGTTGTTGCATGCATAAATCTGTTGCATGTTGCAAATGTTAAATGCAACAACGACGATGGTTTTCATCTGAGCTGCATCTTTGGCGCATTTGCGATTTATTTGCCCGTTGTTTGTAATGCCATTTATTGGCTATGTTGTTGTTGTTGTTGTTGTTGCTGCTGTTGCTGTTGCTGTTGCTGCTGTTGATGTTGCTATTGCAATTGCTATTGCTGCTGTTAAATGCTTATTTACATTACGTTTAGCGGCACTTGACGGGCGGCTCCTGCAACTGTGACTGCAACTCCATATTCAAGTGGCAGCTTCGCATGTTGCCCCCGTCGTTTGGGGCGGCAACTTCCCAGTAAAGGTAACAAATAACAAAAAAAAAAAAATAAAATAAAAGAGGCAACGTTGCAGTTGCAAAAATTTTGATTTATGTCGGCGCTGTTGTTAGTTTATTTTATTTTTTCCTCCTTTTTTTCTCTTCTGGCTTTTTATGCCACACATATCATTAGCCAAAGCAATGCGCGAGGGTCACTCGAGAGTTTGCCAAAGCTCAGATTTTGTTCAGTTTTTTTTATTTTTGATGAGTAATGTTAATTTTTTGTAGTTAACAACTCAACTCAGTAAATTTTATCAATAATGATTTTTTGTTAATTTTAAATAAAAGATAAAAATACAAAAAAAATATGCATTTATTGCTAAATTTGGCTTGCCACAAATTTTGTGTGTCTTAGAAGCAAAATCGAATTTTTGCTGGTGTCAATAGATTCCCAAAGAAAAAAAATTAGTGTAAAAAATGAATATGAAAAAAAAAATCAGATTTTGTTTTGAACGCAACTTTTGTGGCAACCCGGGCTAATCTCTTGCCACAGATCCGCAGAGCTAACTGCTGAGTAAAGGAATGATTTACCATTTTCAGGCAGACGGTAGCCAAAGTAGCTGTTGTTGTTGTTGTTGTTGTTGTTGTTGTTGTGCATGAGCAGCTCGAGAATCGGCATGAGACCAAAAAAAAAAGAAATAACAAAACAACAACAAGAAAAAACATTGCGCATTTTCCAGTTTCGATTTAACATTTCGCTTATTGACAGAAGCAGCAAATGGGTGAGGAGACGAAGAGGGGAGGGATGGAGGGGGGAAAACGGGGAGCACCAAGTTTTAAATTCAAAAGAACTGTTTGCCACGACGCAAGTGCAGCAACAGCAGCAGCAGCAGCAGCAGCTGTGTGAAGCAACAACAAACAAACACAACAATAACAACAACAACAAGAACAATAACAACAACAACAAGAACAGATGTTGCCATTGTTTGTTGTGTTGTGTCTTATTTATCTATTTATATACAAATTTATTAGCAAAAAGAATAATAATTTAATAGATTCCATGAAAGCGACGAGAGACTTGAGACATCAAAACCAGAGGCAACCAGAGGCAACCCGAGGCAACTGGAGGCAACCCACAACAGCTTTGGACAACTTCAGCCTGGGTTCCTTCGGGCTGATGTTGACATTTGCACAGATGCTGCTGCTTGGACAGACAAGCCTATGAAATATGTATTTGGCTGTTGCAGTGTCATGCAGCGCCACGAGGTATGCAACAAACGTGTAAGCCGTTTCTCAAGATGCACACATCAAAGGCGTGCCAAGGGGGGGGCTGTGAAGGGGGAGGCTGACCCAAGGCCCCCCTCCTGATCCAATTAACTGCTTACACAAAATACAAATGGACAGACGATGGGAGAGCAAGGGATTGAGCGGGCAAAGCAGGGAAAGAGCGGGGGCAAGGGCGGGGGCAAGAGCGGGGGCAAGAGCTGGTCAGACGTGGTCAACATAGACATATGCCAGGGACCAAGTAATAACAGTGAAAATCAACGCAACGTTCTAATGTCCTTACAGAGCCTGCCCTCTGGCAATGACTATACACACACACACACACACACACACACAACACACACAACACACACAAAGACAGTGCCCAAGCTATGCTTTCCCTTTGATGCTCTCACCGAAGGAACCATTACAACTATTTCAGCTCAGTTCCCCAGACATATATAAAAAAAAACATTGCATTAAATTCAGCAAAAATAGCAAAAATAGCAAAATTAGAAAAAGTAGCAAAATTAGAAAAAGTAGCAAAAATAGCAAAATTAGAAAAAGTAGCAAAATACCAAAATTAGAAAAAGTAGCAAAAATAGCAAAAATAGTAAAAATAGCAAAAGTAGCAAAAATAGCAAAATTAGAAAAAGTAGCAAAATAGCAAAATTAGAAAAAGTAGCAAAAGTAGCAAAATTAGAAAAAGTAGCAAAAATAGCAAAATTAGAAAAAGTAGCAAAAGTAGCAAAATTAGAAAAAGTAGCAAAAGTAGCAAAAATAGCAAAAATAGCAAAATTAGAAAAAGTAGCAAAATTAGAAAAAGTAGCAAAATTAGAAAAAGTAGCAAAATTAGAAAAAGTAGCAAAATTAGAAAAAGTAGCAAAGCTGCAATCAGTAATAAAAAAATGTCCCCAAAGGAAACTCAGCTTTTTAATTAGAAAGTTAAAGAGTTTCTGCCTTTTCTAGAAACCACACATTTTCTACGATTCCAAATTAGATGTTTCTAAAAAAAAAATGGATGAAACCAGTTTTGGGCTGATTTTCCAAAATTTTTGGTAATTTTTTTTTTGTGAAATAGCAATGTGGATTTATGTAAAACTCGGATAAAATATGAAATGTTTGCTGGAAATCAAGAAAATTGAAAACTTGCCAGATTAACGAAATTCAAGTTTTAAGCTAACCCAAAATTAAATTAAAAAATAATTGGCTGCATTTTAGTTCTTAATATTCTCACATTTTTTTTCATTTAGAAAGCAATTTATTGCAGGCGTTTTCTACGATTCCAAATTAGATGTTCTGAAAAAAAATCTATGAAACCAGTTTTGGGCTGATTTTCCAAAATTTTTGGTAATTTTTTTTTGTGAAATTGCAATGTGGATTTGTGTGGAACTCTGATTAAATATGAAATGTTTGCTAGAAATCAAGAAAATTTAAAACTTGCCAGATTAACAAAATTTCTGTTTTAAGCTAACCCAAAATTAAATTAAAAAATAATTGTCTGCATTTTAGTTCTTAATGTTCCTACATTTTTTTTTATTTAGAAAGCAATTTATTGCAGGCGTTTTCTACGATTCCAAATTAGATGTTTCTAAAAAAAATCTATGAAACCATTTTTTAGGCTGATTTACCAAAATTTTTATTTATTTTCATTTATTTTGTGAATTATCAATGTTGATTTATGCGGAACTCTGATTAAATTTGGTGCATTCCAGTAAAGCTGCCAGATTAATGAAATTTCTGGTTTAAGCTAACCCAAAATTAAAATAAAAAAAAGCGCACATTTTTTTTAAAAGGCAACTAAAAAAAGTTCAAATGATAAAAAAAAACTCTGCTTAAATTTTAGTTTAGAATAATTTTTGAGCTAACCAATAATTTTTGCATGTAGAAATAAAACTCAAATATAAAAATTAATATTAACTTTAAATAATTTGTTAATTTGAAAGAGTATTTCAGATTCGTTTTGACAGCGGTCATTTTGGTATTTATGCTGGCCGCTGGCTGATTTTTTGCTTTTGTGTAGGTGTGTGTGTGTGTATAGGTGTGTGTGTGTGCATTTGTCTGTTTTCGGGGACCGGCCAATGTGTGTGCGGCTGGCTTTTTGCTTTTGACATGGCCTGATGAGCCTGACGCTTTAGCATTGGCTTTGGCTTTGGCTTTTGCTTTGGGGTTGCTAACGTTATCTGCATAAAAAATAATCATAATCATTTTTAGAGTCGGGGGGTGGTGCGGGTGTGGGGCGTGGGGCGTTAAGGCAAATAAAGGGTTCGCATGGCGCATTTGCATTTGGGGCTGGCAACTTGTTGGCTTGAAGCGCTTTGAGCACTTTGCCTTAACAATAAATAAAATATAAATGCCAAAACAGCACAAAAAACAATAAACAAGTGATTTTCACATTTTGCAAAATGTTGTTTCACTGTTTGTCCGTTTGTCTGTTTGTCTGTTCGTCTGTTTATCCACCTACCCGGACCCGGACTTTGTTTACTGTGTACGCTTGCTTATTAAAAAATATGGCTAAGTGAATTTTGCAGCCAGAAACAACAGCAAAAAAAAAACGAATAAAAATAAAAATAATAAAAAAATAAATAAAAACATCATCAACAGGCAACTTTTTTTTTTTTGTAAATAAAAATAATTAAATAAATAAAAACATCATCAACAGGCAACATTTTTTTTTTTTTTTTTTAATAAAAATAATAAAAAAAAAATAAATAAAAACATCATCAACAGGCAACTGTTTAAAATTCATAAACATATGCAGAAAATTAAAAATAAAAACAAGGCTAAAACATGCAACAAGAGATTTGCACAGGTAGTCAGACAAATGGAAATGGAAATGGAAATGTTGTGTGCGTGTGTGTGTGTGATGTGTGTGTGTGTGATAACCAGTAAATCAGAGCGTATGGCAATGACAACCTCGTCACAGAGCAGAGCAGCGGCTGTCATGACGAATGGCTGCACAGAGCTCCACAGCTGTCCAAGCTGCTCCTCCCCAAACCGCCCAGCTGCTGCCTTGTTGGCTGCCCTCGGGGCATTGTGGGGGGAAGGGGATGGTTCTTTTTTGCACTGAAGTGCGCATTTGACAAGCCCAGTAAACAACAATTAAAATGACAACGGGCCGAGAGATAGAACGAAATGGCCAAAAGGATTTTTGCACGTTTTGCTTTCTTTGCAGGCGTTCCCTAAAAAAAAAAGTGGTAGAACCCCAACAATGGACGGGATTGAAAGACAGCGAGTTCGGCACAAAATTATAGCCACAGGCACATGGACAAATACACACACACACACACACACACACAAAACTGGCGAAATCGGCAACTAACTTGCTCTTGCACAAATGATGTGATAAACGAGGCCAAAAAAAACTAGCCAATATGTGACTGCGACATGGTCAACGAAAAGGAAAACAAAACGTGGCTAAAAGCAAAAAACGAGAGAGCGAACAAAGTATTGCAAGGAAATATCTTTGGAAACATGTCAATGCAATTTCGAACCATTGCTCGAGGCATATTTTCCACAATGAAAAATCTATCAATCTGAAACCAGCCGATTCCCGACTACGTTTCCCATCCCAGTCCAGTTGGAGAAGCTACATGATTGATCTACCAGGAATCGCTGCAATGCGTGAATCACTCTGCAATTTGGAAAACAAAATAGGCAAAAAACAAGCTAACGAAAATTACAAAACGCAGTCAAATGAAGCCGATATTAAAATTTCACAATATTAAAAAAAAAAAAAAAAAAAAAACAACAATAATTTGTGCCTATAACATCTATATATGAATATAGTAATCCGATTTGGAAGTGTAACTGCTGAATTTGATTCTAGTATTTTGCTAATCATCTGCAAATTTTTCATAAATATTTCATATTGAAACCGATTGGAAAATTGAATGAGAATTATATAAAAATGCGGATCAATTAAATATTTAGCTATAATTTTCATTATTCCGATTATATATATGTCACAAAATATATGTCTAACATCCAACGAAAAAAAATTACATTTCCATTTCGTAATTCAAAGGTTGATTTTTTTGAAAATTTAGATATATGTTTTTTCCATATGTTATCTTTTTTATTTGTTGCTTATTTTAATATTAAGCATTTTTTATGAATTTGTATAATTTAATTGAAAAAAGTACGATTTTAGGCACAAAGTTTTTAATTTCTTCCTTAATTTTATTCCAAATATATATATATATATCAATCATCTATGCTGATCAAGAATGGAATGATAATATATATAGTCTTTAAGTAAGTTTTCAGGTAAGGTTAATCAGAGATAAATCGGGCCAATTACAATTAGCTAACATAAATCAAATGCGTTAAATGTTAAAAAAAAAAAATAAATTAATGTGATGAGAAGAAGAGAAAACAAAACAAAGTCAAATCTGATTCAGATATATATATATATATATGTATGTTCTATAGCCTTGAAGCACTTGCTTTATGATGGCTGACGCATCGCCTCCTTATGCACATGTCTATATATATATATATAAATATATATATATATATATATATATGTATTTGTATAGTGTATGTCAAATAGCTGAGCGGTCGCTTTGGCTCATTTGATTGGACAAATTGTTTGGCTAATTTGCACGGCATTTGGCTGAAAGCGTCGCCACATTTATCATGACGCGTTTAGCATTAAAGCGTCGCATCAAAGATACCTCAGCTGAAGGGTGGAGGGAGGGGGGAGGGGGGGTTTGGGTCGACATGCTCTGTCAGTGTGGATAAAAACTATTTTTGGCCAGCGCCACAGCACACTCGGCGTATGAGTAATGTTTTGATTTGCCAACGGCTCAAGTTTTAAATTAATTTATTGCTGCCACTGCAACCAAAAAAGCTGAACTGAATTCAACTCAAACCAACAAAAAAAAAACACACAACTTGTTTTTTTTTTAGATTGTTGCTGTTTCTTGTTGTTGTTGTTGTTGTTGTTGTTGTTTCATTGTTTTTCAGTTGCCATCAACCAAACATTTGTAAATCATTGCGAGTTCTTCTCCGCTGCTGCAAATATTTTTAGCGCCCGCAATGTGGGCGTGTTTAAAGGCGGCTGCTGCTCAGTGTGTGTGTGTGTGTGTGTGTGTGAGTGTGTGGGTGTGTTGCGGGTGGGTGGTTGCCATGGCTTGCATTTTAATTATGATAAAGTGCTGTTAATGCGTCTTTGATTGGGTCTGCAGCATTGCCACAGTTTTGGGTCCATCAGTTGATGATCTGTGGATGGCCGCAACAAAGGTCAAAGTTGTTCCAGGTGAGCTTAGCAATAACTTAAGAGGGCAGAGAAAGAGAAAGGGAGAGGCGGCGAGGGAGAGAGGGAGCTGGAGCTGGAGCAGCAATGAGTTCAATTTAGCTGTTGGCTAAATTATTTATTATTATTTTTTTTATGGAAGCACAATTAATTTAAGCAAAGCTGTGATAGACTATGAGATACCCTGTAATATATATATATATATACATACTGCACAATTTCCCTATTAAAAAAATGTTGTACACTCAAATTTGAGCCGATTTGAAAGTGACAATTTTGAATGGTTTTAAAAACTTTGAATTAAAGTAAAAATATTTCGTTAAAAATTAAGCATATTTTCCAAATTATTTTTTACCTTCGGCTAATAATTATATCATATAGAAGATGAAGTTATATAATAATATAGCAGATGCAACTTTTGTTTTATTAAATATATTTTTGCATTTGAATTTTGCTGCCGGTTTTAATTTTCAATTTGAATTGGCTTATTTCGATTTATAATTTCAGTTCCAAATTGACTTTGATTAACAGAAATGTCTTGGAAAATAAACACTTTTATTGGAAGATAATTATATATATATATTCTAAAATTAGGGTGGCCAAAAAACATCGAAATAAATCACACAAATTGTGGGCCATTTTGAAAACAATCATTAAATCAACTAATTGTTCAAGCATATATAGAAAAATAGGTATTACTTAATTTGGAATACTTCTTATTTTGTAATTTATATCACATTTATATTTATCACAAATTTAAAATTGTGCCATTTATCGATTTGTATCGATGTTGTCGATTTAATTTAACTTTAGCTGCTCTACTAAAGTTTATATTCCAAATTATATTATATATATATATATATATATTAGTAGTTATGCTGATCGGGAATATATAAATATCTCCTCTGTCCTCTCTTTTTTGCATTGCAAATTTGACAACTCAATTATAATAAAAAATAAAAAAAATAAATAAAAAATAAAGTTTCTAGACACAATTTCCAAAAATGGTCTTCGCATTATGTTTTGCATAATTGGAATCGATACGGGTTTTATTTTTATGGAAGTTGTTATTAGTTATTGCTAATAGCAATTACACACCCATACACACACACCCATACACACACACACACTTGCACTCATTATGTGCAAAAATCGAGCCCCTTTTCAGATGCTGCTCACATGGCAAAAATTTTCCAATTTTCTTTGGTTTTTTTTTATGTTCTATTTTTGCCAGTTGTTGTTGTTGTTGTTGTTGGTTGTAATTGCCAGCAGTTGTTGCTGTTGTTGAGGTCACATTGAACGTCAAAAGCAAAAGTTGGCAGCGTTAATTTCGTTTGCCCATAAACATGCAACATATGCAACATATGCAATGTGTGCAAAGGGGCAGGCAGGCGTGTGTGTGTATATGCGTGTGTGTGTGTGTAAGGGTCGGACTGCATTTGCAACCCTAATAAAGCGCAGCGCGGTTGCTGCCACACGTGGCCAGCCTCTGATAACAAAACGCCCGCTTGCCAGCCTGCCTGCCTGCCTGCCCCTCTGCTTGCCACGCTGCCTGCCTGACTTTGGTTTGTTCTGTTTGCCTGGACAACACCGTGCCACACTGTGATTTATGCACTAAGCAACGGCTTGCCTCGACTCGGCTCGACTCGACTCGACTCGCCTTTCCTTGCCCTTGCCTCCCGGTCGCGCCCCCTTTTTGGCCACGCAGCAAATACAAAATACAAAACAAAAAAATGCAATTCTCATCTCATTGTTGCTGTTGCTGCTGTGGCATGTTTGGCATGTGGCATCCACGCGAGACGCGCAACGTACATGCCACTTGCAGCAAGTGCCACAAAAACATTGACACATCGTTTACAAGGCCAACATGCTAGGAGACAGTCAGCAGGAGGAACACACAGAGAGTGAAAGAGATAGAGAGAGGGGGGTCTCCCCCCTGGGGAGCCCTGCAATGAATCGTGCCAAAATATCAAAACAAAACAATAAACAAAAAAAAACAAAAGAAAATAATTCAAAAATTTGCGAGTAAGAAAAACAAATGTGAAATGGAAACCCTCCCTTTAAATTAGCTACACTGAGAAAAATGTGCAACATTCGAATCGATCATTAAAAAATAATTAAAAATATTAATATTAAAAAATGTATATGAATAGAAACATTTTCCAAAACTACCGAAAACATTCATTTTTTAAGCAAGTGTAAAAAATTTACAAATTTCTTAAACAAATTTAATTTTTTTAATTGGTTAATAAATAATAATAATTATGTAATAAATAAATTTGACTTTTATTGTGTAGTAAACAAAGAGGGAATTTTTTATCCGCTTCTGGAAAACTGATTCTAATCCTCAAATTCTTAGAAAACTACTCAGAAAAATTGGGAAATCTAATTTTAAAATTATACCTGCTGTAAAGCATTTTACCAAATATTTTGAATTTATTTTTAACTATATTTTTATTAATTATTTATTTTAATTTTAAATTTTAATTGTTATATTTATTTTATTTGTATTTTTCTCGCTCAGTGTAGTTCTAGTCTCTGCGCCCCCTTTGTGCCACACAGTTCGATACTCGACTTGGATTCGGATTTGGATTTTTATTTTTATTTGGATTTGGATTCGGATTCTTTGCAAAATGCTTATCAAATTAATTTCGCTTAAATTCGTGTTTATTGTTCGAGTTGAGTCAGCGCCGTTTAGAGGGTTAATTGCGAGGGTTTATCCACAAGCATAGCACATATGAGTGGTGTTCACCTAACCCCCGCCCCTCTCTCTCTCTCTGTCTCTCTCTCTCTCTCTCTGTCTCTGTCTCGCTACAATTAGAATTCTCTTCCTGGAATATTTGACATTGATTGCATGTTTGCTTGTTTATTTGCTGTTTGTTGTTCAGCATCGAGTGCCGAGTGGCGAGGGTTGCTGCAAGAGTTGCAAATTGATTGAAAACGCTAGCTTTCTCTCTCTCTCGCTCTCTCTTGTGCGCTCTCCCGCTACACGTGTCCAGAGTTGTTCAATTATGGCTAAGCCAAATCCGCAGCACAAACAGCCCCACCCTTCTCATTCCCTGTTGCGTCCAAGACAAACAGCTAAAAAAGGAAGAAGCACAAATGAGCAACCTGCCCCCCCCCTGCCTCCTTGGTGTGTGTGCTGTGCAACCCCCTTGCAGCAAAGCATTTCAAAATGCCATCACCAATTTTTAAGACGAAAACTAAACACACGCGTTTGGCGAGCGGCGCTCTTTGGATTGAAATTGAGTCGTTTAAGCCATACCCCAGCTAAGCACTGCACCACCACCCCCTTCCCACACACCACACCCCCCACACACACACCAAATCAGACGCCCCCTCGCCCTGTGTGTGCTTTGCAAATGGCAGAATTTATTTCTGCTGCTTTTTTTCTTACTTATTTTTTGGTGTATTTGGTTTTTTTTTTTTAAATTCAAACTTAAACTGAGTTAAGACATAAAAAAAAAATAGAAATGCAAACGAAATAATACAGTTATTTAAACTTATCTGTCATATTTATAAAAGTTGTTTAAACATTTCAAAAGTGGCTCGTTTTCTGTCCCATTTTGCATAAATAATTTATTTCTTTAATTTAAGTTCAATTCAATTAATAATCGCATATTGTTAAATATGAATTATGCTTATATGAATATAATAATATTTATTCTATATATATATTTAAATCATTTTTCTATTTTTAACTGCTTTTTGTAGATAAAAACATCAACAAACTGAAATAATTGAATAAATTTTATTTTGCTCAGCTAAAAACGAAAAAAATAAACTGCAAACTTAACTTAAATTGAGTTAATAATAACTAAAGTTCAGTCAAAATATTTTGAAAAGAAATAGCAAAATAGAAAAAAATATGTGTCCTGTTTTTTTGTATTTTTTTTAAATTAAAAAAATAACTAATTTTCTGCTCGATTTAAAGCAAATTTGACAAAAGTAATTTTCTCAATTAGCAGCGGAAGAAATCGAATTTTTTATGGGGTTTATTGTAAAAAAAATAGTATTAAAAATATATAAATATTTATAACTATTTTGAAATCATTAATTCTAAATTTGTAAATATTTTTAATACTATTTTTTTTGCTGCTATTCTTTTTTTTTCAACTATTATTATTATTTTTTCAACTATTAAATTTGTCTGTCAAACGATCGAAAATAGTTCTCAGTGTATGGATGGATATGTGGGATGTGTGGACTCACCTTTGCACTCGTTGGCATCCCGGGCTGTTGCTCTGCCCCAGGGCCGATCGAAGTAGAAGGGTTTGCAGCGCTCGCAATCCCGTCCAGCTGTGTTGTGGCGACACTCGCAGCTCAGCTGCCCACTCGAGTCCAGCGAGCACTTGGAGGCGTGTCCGTTGCACTTGCAGCGCCCGCCCACCGAAAAGTCAGAGACGGCATAATGCAATCCGGCACCAGCTGCAGCAGCAGCACCACCACCAGCAGCAGGACCTGAGGCAGATGTGGACTCCAAATTGTTGCCACCCAATTGAACGCTGTATTTGCCGGTGCGCAGATCTGTGGGTGCATCGATGGCCAGCAGAGCCTGCTGGTGATCGGGCTGATGGAGGCGATGGAAGACAATGCGTATATCGGTGGCGGTCACCCAATCCTGCAGCACCGGCGATCCATCCAGATCGCGGGCCGAGGGTCTGCCCTCCAGTGTGCTGAACGCAATCCGCGAGGCGAGTCCCACATCATGATGGCCATGATTGCGATAGGCATCACTGCAGCGCGGCTCCTGCTCGTTGTGCTTGGTGACAGTGGTGCGACTGGGTCGTCCAAACATCCTCCTGCACTGGGAGCTATAATATTGAAATGGCTGCCAGCTCTGGCCAAAGTCCGAGCTCTTGTAGATGACCAGGGAGTCGGGGCGGGGGGCACGCGGGCAGAACTGCAGACTGACATAGGTCAGCTCGTATTTCTTGCCCAGCGACAGGGTCAAGGTGACATTGTCGCCACCCGATGCACTCGACGAGGAGGAGGGCTGCTGAAGGGGTGCCGATCGCCAGCAGGTCACATTATTGGAATTGTTCAGATCGGTGAGGGCGCGTGGCGGGTAGCTGTTTGCCTCACAGGTGTGGCACGACAGTAGTTGGTCGGTGGCGCCACCCGGATACTCGCAATAGCGTTGCGGCTGGCGTTCGCCGCAAGTGCTGCTTGCCACAATGGGGGCATCGTAGGCGGCATTCACAAAATCGGGTATGCAGTGGCGAGCCTTGTCGTAATCGTAGCACGGATCCTCCGCCGGCGGCATGGCCAACATTTTGAGGTACGAATCGTTCGGTTTGCCCTGCGCAGCCAACGCGCAGAGGGCAAGTAAAAACAGTTGCTGGCGCCAATGTTGCATGGCTCGAAAACACTTTTAATCCACAACAAACAAAAACAAGAACAAAAATACTTGAAACAATCACGAATTATATTTTTTTGTGTGTTTTTTTGAGCAGCGCGCGCAATTGTTTCTCTGCTGGTGTTTTTTTTTGTTTAAATCGCGCGCGAATCGCGTCGTTGTCGTCGTCGTCGCTCGGATGGGTCTTCGTTTTTCACGTCAAGTCGGCCTGCCAGTTCACAGTCGACTGTGTGTTCGTTGTGCACAAAACGCGCGCGCGCCAGCCACGAGAAGTCAGTGCTGTGTGTGTGTGTGTGTGCTGCAGCGTTTGATCGCGTCTGCAGTTGCTTGTACGGCTGTGTGTGTGTATGAATGTTCGGCAACATATGTTGCCAAGAGCACACAGCAGCTCAGCATCCACATTGTTGCTGTGACTATTACTGGTCTTGACTGTCAACTCACCACACCACACCACACGCTCTCTCTCTCTCTCTCTTTGCGTTCGCTCTTGTTGCCTTGCGCAGTTCTTGGCGCTTGGCAACATTGCTGCTTGCAGGTGGCTGTAGTTGTTGCTATTGCTTTTGGCAACATTTGTTGCTTTCGCATGGCAATGCAAATCTTTTATTGCCCACTTGGCGAAACATTTTGTAGCATTCGCGACTGCAACTGCTACTGCTGCTGCTGCTGATTGTTGCCAGTTGTTTGTTGTTTATTGGTTTTGGGAGCGATGAGCACACATTACCAAATCAAAGCCAAAACAACACCAAATGCAGCCTCTTCTCACTTCTGCCCACTGCCTGCTGTTTCTTCTTGTTTCTCCCCTTCTGTTTGTTTGCCTTCCGATGGCTATCGATAATGAAGTCGCCAAACGGCTGGCTGAGGATGGTGGCCTAAGTTATTAACTTGTCGTTAATGAAAATCATCAATTTTGAACCAAAACAGATATAAAGATATCGGAATAAGAGAACGAGAGAATGAGAGAACGGCATAGAAAGAGAAAGGAAGAAGCGCGTAATTTCAACATGTTGCGATGGCTTCATTAATGCGTTTTGCTTTTGCTTTTGCTTTTGCTTTTGCTATTCTTGTTGTTGTTGTTGTTGTTCTTGGATTGGCAGCATTTCACTGATAAGATTTTCACTTTCGGCTGTTTTTGGCTTTGTTTGCTTTGTTGTATGCAATTAGATTCACCTTTGGGCGTGTCTTTCTCTCGTGTGGGCGTGGCATAAAGCGCCACAGCCCACAATCGAACAAAGCCTTAATTATTGAAATTCTCACGCATTTCCCCAACATATGAAACTTTTAAGGCGCATCAATAAATATACATTAAAAACTTTATGAAAAATTAAGAAAATTAACAAAGTGCAAAGCAAAGATTCTTCAATTGTTATGGAAACTATTAATGAAATGATCAACCAAATCCTTTTCAGACTTGAATCAATTTTGTTCATCACATATAATTAAAATTAATTAAAAATTAAACAAACACAGCTTAAATCAAAATATTAAAAAAAAAAATAGTTGATATATTATGATAATTGTATTAGCCAATACTGAAGATAAATAAATATTTTAAATTGCAATAAGTATAAAAAAGTAAACTGAAATTAAAGTCTTTAAATTTATATGCCAGAGTCATCTGGATAGAATCATATAGATGACATATAAACTTGCCGATTTCTGTAGATAACATACATTAATTTAATATGCTCATCTTATGTTTTTAAACTAATAAAAACAAAATTATAAGTAAAACAAAAGAATTGCAAAACTCCCGTTCTAATTATTTATTTAATGTCAACTAAAGTCAGTCGACTCAAAAAATACACAAATAGCATTAATTAAATTAATTAAATTTATTTATTTATTATTTATTAAATTAATTAAAATTATTTAAAATTAAAAATATGAAAAATGCAAAAAGGTCCAACAGTTGTTGCATGAATTGGGAAAACCCCAATCAGACCAAAAATAATTACAAAAAGTTATTAACGAAAAGTCGCATTTATTAATTAATTACAGAAATTAAAGACTTTAAATTGATTACATGATATATTATATTATATATTGATATATAATTAAGTTTAAATTATATAATAGTATAAATTTTTGTTGGAGCGAAAATCCTTTCCCCGCGATCATATGGGACTTAACATACTTATGTTACTGATGCACGATTGCATTGAATGTAAAATAACTTTATTTTCAACAATATATATAGCAACATCTGCTCCATATGTATATATATATACACAATGATGATAGAAACAAAATCTAAGCACCTCAAGAAATTAAAGTCTGTATAAAGTTATAGAGCTGAGTAAGAGTCAATACGAAAAAAATTATAAAATATTTACCAGATCGAAAAGAAAAGATCTATTTTTGGTCGATATTATACGTATATATATATAAATTATCGTATTATACGTAAATATACGCATATATAAATACATCGTTGGAATTATCGTTAATTAATTATTGGAATATGGCTGAGGAACTTGGAAATGTCAAGCTGGTCTTTGATATATTGGATTTGGGAGATGTCGGCTATTTGACGGCCTATCAATTGTCAACAATAATGAAACAATTTGGCTACGACAATGACGAAGACGAAGTGCAGCTTATGATCAATGAGGTGGACCAAACTGGCACTGGCAATATGGACTTTGCAACATTCTGTGCCGCTTTGATGGCTGCAAAAGAGCTTGCGGCATCCACAGATCCTCAGTAAACTTATATTTATAGTTATTTGTTGAAGGCAATCTTTGGTCTTGGACATGAAATAAATTCGCATTCAAATCAATATATTTGCATATAACTAAATAAATATATAGGGGCAACATAGCTAGAGAGATAGAGATAAATAGAGAGAGATTAGAGGACGGTTTCGAGCTGAGTAAGCGAGGAGTTTGAACTGTGCGAGTCACGCAGTTGGCAGAGCTCCTCCATCAGATCGCGAAAGAGCATGGGATTCACATTGACGCTGACCTTCATCAGGATGAACCAATCGCCGATGGTTAAATGGTTTACTCATGAAACGCAACTGGCTGCGAATCATCAGTTCGCGCAGTGTCCGGCTGAACATGGTCATCACGCGGAAGAGCAGATTGAGGCCAGCGATGATGATGATGGCAATGAGCAGGAACCAGCACCACAGGCACACAAAGATTTTCTCGTTGAGTATGTTCAGTGGCAATATGCAGAGATTGTCCAAAATGCTGGTCGTCCCACTGGCACCATATCTGAGCACCTCGCACTTGGCTATCTTGGGAAAGACGAGCGACGACACCCGATTCCAGCGTTCCCAGTTCTAAAACGGTATCGTTGCCAGTGCATGCAAATACTTGCACCAGAATCCATTCAGGAACACCTCCATCGCCACTACGTTCACCACCTTTAAACCAAAAAGACGAAATTAAGTTGAAGGATGGGGGAAGAGGAGCAGAGACTGGACAATCCCTACTCAACAATTTTAATTTCTTTTTTTTTGATATTAATTATATAATTTTAGATGTGAGCAAACTAACTGAATTATCTGCAAGGGTATTTTATATTCGGCGTGCCAAAATTTAATTTTAAGCATCCAATATAAGTTAAGTATTATGTTATATACCTATATCGACACATATATTTAAAGATATATATTGTTAATAGTGGATCCGTGTGGCATTTGGGAGTCAGTGCTATTTATCTGCAACATCTTCCGTCTCTGTCCCTCTTGCATAATCGCTTGTCTCACAAGTTGCAGCCAAATAACTGAAATTGATGCCGCCCATTAAACGGTTGATTATTTGTTGCTCTTGTTTTTTGCCTCTTAGTTGCACAGCAAACTCTTGGCTTAAATATCAACCCACACACACAAACATACACACACATATACACACAGATATGTTTAGGCGCTGGAGTTGGGCGATCTCATTTCCGCTTCCTTTGTTGTGTCATCAGTTGGATTCGATGGTTGTGTGTATGTGTGTGTGTGTGTGGGTTATCAGAAGTTTTGCCTCATTACCATACTTACAGTGGGCGTGGTCAGTCGCAAAAGAAGGAAACATTTGCAACAAACAGCGACAAACTACTCGAAACTTTTGGCGCTCAATGAAAATTGCATTTTGTCGTTGTTTGAATTTTGATTTTGTTTTTGTTTGTGTTTTTGTTTGTGTTTTTGAGTGCTGGGGCACAAAAGACGCCTTTGTGCTTGCTGCTCATAATGTCCAGGCGGAAGTGTCCCAGCGGCAGACTATGTTTGGAATACCCCGAACCCATTTAAATAGGTTAATAGGGTTTATTAGTTTGGTGCAAATGAATGTAACAGCCAGAAGGAAGCTTTAAGTATATGTATTCTTGATCAGGATCAACAGCCGAGTCGATATAGCCATGTTCATCTGTCTGTTCGTCTCTTTGTATGAACAAGCGGATCTCAGTGACTATTTGAGTTAGAGACTTGAAATTTGAAATATAGTTTTTCGTAAATCCGGCGCAGATCAAGTTTGCTTTATTTATATCGATTATCAATAATTTGGATTGACGATCGCAATAAATGCCATAATTTTTTTAGAAAGAATCTTCTTATTATTGTAGCAGATACATATGCATATTATGAATCAACTCTTCAACTTTCATGGAGATCGTATGGGAAACACCCAAGTTATAGTCGAAAATATATGCCCGTATTGATCTCATTTCTACCGCAAGCATTTTCTGTATGCGAGCGCATGTGTGAGAAAGAGATGGCATGATAATCGAGCGTAAGTATGTTTTTGTGTGTTTTCTGAAGAAATCCGTTACCTACAATTGCGTGTACCTATTTGTGTATGTAAGTAAGTAGGTATGTATGTATGTATGTATTTATGTGTATGCCCGTGTTTCTATCCAGCCAATTATGGATCAGTTCGGGTTTGTGCATAAAATCATGCGCTTCATTCGTTTTTTTTTCTCTTCAGTGCCTGTGTTTGTATAACGGTATATATAACGGTATATTTAGATGCTTTGCTCTAATTTTATATATAATTTTATATATCAACCGAATCGAGCTGATCATTCATATCAATTTAACTATTTATTTGCTTTAAGTCGATGAGAAAACAGTTTTATAAACAGCTTTAAAGATTTTTGCATACAAACTAAATTGATGGCCCAAGAAAGGCGTTAAAAGTGACGTCCTTATTATAATTCCCATAAATATAATGTTTTATCTGAGAGCTTTCTTACTTGTTTTGTTTGTTTTGCAGTGTTATTTGTCTCTGTTGGGCTGGAGGCAAGTAATCTTGATTATGCCGCAATGCAACATTAGGTCAAACTCAGCCTCCAACTGAACTCAACTCAAAACACGTCCCCTCTCTTCTCTCTCTCTCTCTATCTTGTACCTTATTGGTGACATCAATAATGTGGCAGGCTAATTTTGTTTGCTGAGTGCAGAGTTGCACCGCCCTGCCGCCCACAAATTTTCCATTGGTGCAACATTCGATGTTTCACACGAATGTTGTTTACAAGTAAAACGATTGGAAGGCACAAGCCACAAAAGCGAGGCACTCCCCCTCCGCCATACCCACCCACTAGTAGACAACAGGTCAGTTTTTTTTTTCATTTTTTTTTTTTGGTCAATGTTTATTGCAACATTTTGTTTGTCTTTCATGTCACTTGTGTTGTTGTTGTTGTTGTTGCTGTTGCAATTGTATCTCGATTTTATTGCCAGAGCTGCAAGAATGCGAAAGGCAGAGAGAAGTGACGCAGACACGGGCGGCACGCTGACTGGGAACAATATCACCTTCTGCCACCCCTCTCGTTCGGACCCCACCCCCACCCACTCTTGCACCCGTTAAGTATGCCGGCGACTTTGGCGCAGTGCAACTAAATTGCACAGATAGATGACTAGATTCCTATCAGCGTCAATAAATAAGCTTTTTAAATGGAACAAGAAAATAATATATATATATATATATATATATACATTTATATATATTTATATATATGTATGTTTGCATGTCTTTTATTCCTGCCTATCTTTCTCCCCCACCCACCGGGTGTCTTCCAGTCATCAGTGTTCGGCCAGACGCTCTGGCGCGCACAGTGGGCCACATCGGGCGAACACTCCAACTGAAATGGATGCAACAGTAAAATTAACATATGCATACAAAATTCCAACTTGTATAATTTTATCACATAATAAATTAAATGCAATTTGCTGAAAAACTAAAAGTTGGTTAAAAAAACCATCTTTAAAACAAAGTGAGAAAGAAAAACAAACAAGTAAAAAAGATTAAAAAAAACAGTAAAAAAAATTATTAATATATTAAAAATTAGCATTTAAAAAAATTACAAAAATAGTTCTTTATTTTTTTTATGAGATATTTCCGCACAATTGCACGTATAATTATGATTAATTTGTGCGGGTAGCAAAAGCTTAGGCAATAAATTAAATTTGAATAAAATATTGATAAATACCACAGTGCAAATTCTCTGCTTAGATTCTTGTTGCAGTTTGTCGCTTGTTTTTCTCTTTCGTTTTTCTTCTTCTTTTATATTGAATAAGTTTTTCAAGTGCCCGTGTTCGTTCTGTCTACTGCTGCTCCCCACTACCTACTCCCCACTCCAGTCTCTTTCCTGTTCGTCGCTATTCGATTGCTTTTACTGCTGCCCACCTCTGCCTGTCTATTTGTTTGTTGGTTCTCGTATGTTTTGTCTCCTCGCTGGTGGTGCAATATGCGTCGTATCTTTGCGCCTGGCAACTGCAGCGGAGGCGTCCTTAACTGCAATCCTACCTGCCTACATATATATATAAGTGTAATATTGTGTGTGTGTATTTATGTGTATGTGTGTGCAAGCAGCTACATACGGTGATTTTATAATTAGCCGTGTCAGCAGCAAACAGGAAGCCAGGAAGGAAGGCAACTGACAATGGGACAGAGGGGGAGAGCAAGAGAGTGAGAGAGATAGAGTGGGCGGGAGCCCTTCAAAGTCAACTATCGTGGCCATTAAAACAGCCAATTACCTTCAAGACTCATTAAGTACTACTACCAGTTGGCTTCCAGTTACAGGGCCATCCATACAAACACTAATATGTGATGAGAGGTGTATGTGGGTGGTTGCGGGGGTGGAGGGGGTTGTATTGGGTTTTGCCAATGGGCTGCGGCTATATTTAGCTAGCTGACCGTTACAATCGAATTAGGCGCCGTTCGCAACGTTAAATGCAATTAAAACTAGAAGATGTTGATTACATTAGAACATTGCAGGCCAGTGTGGGTGTGGGAAGTGGGAAGTGGGAAGGGGGGGGGGAGGGAACTGTGAGTAGCGCGTGCGCTTTGTGTATATTTGTAAGTTGTTTTCATTACCTTCTCCCCCTCCTGCTGCGCCGATTCTGCCTGTGCTTTTTTTGAGTTTATAATTTATACGTTTTTTTTTACATCATGCTTCTCTGCTTCTTGCTCTCTCCTTTTTTCATGGCATTTTTAAGGGAAGCTGGAGGGAAAACCGCCCAAAAATTATTGCGGTTGACCAGACTTATTTTTTTTTTACACATACTGCATAAAAAAAGCCAAGAAAAAACGTTGTCAAAGTCGAGGATGGATGGATGAAAGGGACCCTGGTCAGTCGTGAGGGGGGTTGTGGGGGGCAGTTTGGCCTGATTATGGCAGCAAAACAAGGCATCTATCAGTCATGTGTATGTGTATGTATGGGTGTGTGTGTGTGTGTGTGTGTTGAGTCCCTGGCCTGGCATAAATCTGAAATCCGCACGCTAATTTGTGCATGATAAATTATTTATGCCCAAAATGGAAGTCAACAACAGCAGCGAAAACAACAACAAATTTACCCAAAATCCCAAATTGGTTTGATGGGGTAAAGGGGTGCGTGGTGTGGGGGATTGGAGGGGAGTATATAAGCTACAATCGTCGCATAATCCCTTGACGTTTTCACTCAACACGAATCATTCATAAAAATCTGCTGCCAAATCGGAGGACCCATTTGCTTTAAGCAGAGGGAGTGGAGTGGGAGTGGGAGTGGGAATGGGAGTGGTGTTGCAGGTGTTAAAGATAGCAACATTGTGTGCCTGAATATTTGATAAGCTGGCTAAAGTAAAAGTTTTCCATGCGCATAATCCACAGCTCTTATTAGAGGAACACTTCAACGATCCAAATTGTTTACAAGGTGAGCGAAAAACATGGAAACTGAATTTTATTTATGAAATAATTATTATTAACATACTTTGCCAACTTGAAAGAGATACATCCAACATCTGTATAAATTAATTAAATATATAAAATATATATTAATTGTTGGATTTTTCAGTAATCGCAGTTCGCAGTTTAATTAAGTCTGTGTGGACAAAATTGTTGATGCAGTATTTTGTATGTAAATAAATTTAATAATCTTGTCTTTTCCCTGGCTCACAAATGGCAGTCATCAGCTAATTGAATCAACTGCCTCGCCCCTCACCCCTTGCCGCTCGCCGCTCGCCGCTCACCACTTGCCATACCCCTTCGAGTCCCAGAGACTTGCAAAATGGTAAATGCAAAATGCATTTGCTGTGCCAGCTTATTGACCAAAGTCCTTGGCCATAATCAGCTTCTGTAGCACTCAAAGTCATTTGCCTGCCTGCCTGCCTGTTGTGTGTCTGTGTGTGTGTGTGTATGTGTGTGTGTGCATGGTTATATCTGTGTTGGCCACTTTGCTGCGCTACAGCTTCGGCAAACACTTGGCGCCAGCTGCGACTCCTGTTGCCTTTCATTTGGAGCTCATCAAACGGCGGCCACTTTGCTTGCAGCATTTGTTGGCTTTGTTGCTTGTTGTTGTTGCCCCTCTTAGTTGCACTCTGTGTCCTGACTATGGTCTTCAATTTCACAGACACACACACACTCACTCTCTATTTTTACACTCAGAAAATAATTTCATATTTTTGGAAATGCAATATAAATTTAATTAAATTAAAATTAGAAAAATTAATTACATCAACAGTTGCAATAAAATTGTTTTTTTCTTAATTTATTAATTGATTTAAAATAATAGATTTCCAACAAAATTACAGTTTTCATTAAAAAATATATATATATTCGTGCAAATCATAAGATATTTTTGCTGAGCAAAGCCCAAGACATATATTTATAAGTTTTGTTTAAAAATTTAAGGAATGTAGAGATTTTTTAATTTGGTTAACAGTTTGCAGTTATAATTTTTATTTAAATAAATATTTAATTTATTAATTACAATTAAAATTTAAGTTACATACAACAATAAAAGTGAATAATGAAATATAAATGATATGAACTGAAATTGTCACAAAGTAAAAAAGAAAATTTGCTAGTTTGTTTTTTCTCTGAGTGTACAGCTCTGCTGCTCAGGTGTCGAGCATTATGTTTGCTGCCAGGCGCTGCTGTTTCAATTAGAGCACAGACGGCGCCTGCATTTATCTAAAATCTCCCAGTTTCCTATAAACGTGCAACCACCGACCTGCCACACGGCAGCCACTCACCCTTTGGGGCACTCATTACCAGCGCTGCCAGCTGCGGTCTGCCGTATTTGTTGTCCAGTTGCCCAGTTGTAGTATTGCTGTTTTGCCATTTTCCCATTTCAAGCAACACCAGCCAACCCCCCCCCCCCTCCTCCACCACTCCACCCACCTACACAAATGGATCATGCTTTGTCGCCTCCAATCATTTCGACATTCTGCCGCTGCCTCTGATAGGCTGACAATGTTATTGTAAGGCCACCCCCCTCCCGCAGCGCACTCTTTTTCTCTCTTTCTCTTTCGCTATTTCATCTAGCGTTTTGTACCGTTTCCCCTTTTGTCATTTTGCTATGTCCACCGTCAAATGTTTAATTATTTGCTCTCTTTTTGCATTGCATACTTTTTCTACGACTGCCATTCAAATAGCTTCTCTCTTTGCTCTCGCTCTCCCTCTGCCACCATCACTCACTCTGTCTGTCTGTCGGTTTGTCTTATTCGGTGCATGCTTTGTGCATTTATAATCATTTTTCATAAATGTTCGTTGACCGTTGGGCAGCAGCAGCGCTTCAAGCACAGCTCTCAAAGGATTAGACGTGTTTCACATTTTAAAGAGCAACCAGAGACAGAGATAATGTTGATGTTAATCAAGATAATCATGATGCTGTACAATTAGAGGTTGATGATGATGATGATGATGATGACGTTGATTGTGCTGCTGACTTATGCCTAGCCTTCGTTTCTCTCTCTCTCTCCCGCCCACACTCTTTCTATTTCTATTTCACTTTTACTCGCCTTCCCCCTCTAATTCGCGTTTCATTGCTGTCGCTGATTATTGCATTTCATTCATGTTTGTGTTGTTTTTTCGCTTGCTTTTTAATTTGTGCGAAACTGATTTAATCCGCTTAGCCACAACAGCAAGCAAATATAGCAAAATAACGGCGAAAGCACCACCCAACCACGTTTGAGCGTCAATTTTCAAATGTCAATTTGACGTGTTGCCTTCTCATTTCAATTGGTTTGGGTAATTGACGTTGACAGAGATTAACCAAACGCCCACGTGGCAGCAGGTTATGTTGCATGGGCGTCCTCAATGCGTCATTTCGCTTTAAAGTTAGAAAACTAATTCAACCAGCTCTAATTTCGATTAATTGCAGTTGTTGAACAATGTTATTATATGTTATTATTTTATATAAATATATAGATTTAATGGAGGAGTATCACGAATCTATTCAATTTGTTTCTTTTTACACCTAAAACTTTCAATCTGCACACAAATCTAGGTGTTTTTTTTTTTATATATAATATGAATACAAGTTAAAAATAAAATATAATTATGTGCAATGCAGCTGTAAAGTAAGAAAATAAATATTAAAGTTGTTTGTTCAAATGGAGCAAAGCCAAGATAAATGAATAAAAGTTTGCCAAATTATTTCGTCATGTTCTGCAATTAAAAGTCTGTAAGCAATGACCCATGAAGCATTCAGCCGGCACCTTGACACCCGAGCGAAGTCAAAGGAAGCGCAGTGAGCGGTGATTAGAGGAGTCGCGTGGTGGGGTGGAGAGATGTGAGATGGGAGGAGTGCCAAGTTGCGAGTCTTGTGTTTTATGCGTGTCTAATGATGCGTCAATCGACTCCAAACGGCACTGATTTTTTTGTTTAGCCGCATCATCAAATGAGGCGTCATTAAGTAATAAGTCTTTCAGCCATATCCAGGTCGCTATCCGAGGTCCAACGTCCAACGTCCAACGTCTGAAGTCAAGCTACGCAGCTGTCGAAGTTCGAGTGAGAAAACCGCGTGCAAAAAGTTCAGCGAAAAGCTATTAAAAGTAAACTTGCCACAGCCAAAGCAAACGCCCACTTCATGCCGCCACAACCAGCCACCTCGTCGCATTACACCAAAAGCGTTTAACGTTTTCATTAGGCGGGACGAGGGTGTGTGTGTGTGTGTGTGTGTGGGTGGCTGGGTTAAATTAAAGTTTAAAGCACAGCTGACTGAGCCAGTTGCCAGCAGTTTGCAGTTGCAGTTGCAACTTTTTCTGTTGCCAGTTGCCAGTTGCCAGTTACTTACTCTTGCTCTGGCAGTCAATCAGTTAGTTCGCCTGCCTGTCTATGTCTGCCTGAAGACGTGGCACTTCCGTTTCTGCTTCAAGTGCGTCTCCCGAAGAATTAGAAAAAAAAAGAAGAAGCACAAGTAAAATGAGCTGAAAACTTCTTCTTCTTTTTTTGTATTCTTTTATTCTTTTTTGTTCACCAAAAGTGTTTTTTTTTGTGCTTTTGATTTTGCTTTCGTCTTTTGTGTATGCAGCCGCACAATGGACGACACGCCCAGCTCCTCCCCTCCCCTCCCCTCCCCCACCGATACACTCAAAGAGCTGCCCTGGTTGGAATTGGGGTTTTGTTTGCTGTTTCCGCCTGGGCGCGAAAAGTGGTTTCTATTTATTTATTTATATCCCCATTGTGTTGCAACATGCAGTTGTAGCTGCATTTGGCGAACTGAGCGCCATGGGGTGCCACTGATGGATACGGCACTAAGAGCTGCTGCCGGCTTACGCTTTAGCCAGGCCCAAACGGTGTGTGTGTGTGTTTGTTTGGGGGGGGGGGGGGGGGCATTAGTTGTGAACGATTTGGCAGCTAAGCGCGCGCTAAGCCCCCAACTACCAAAGGGATTAGCCGTCAATCCCAATAGAATTTTAGGCAAAAGAATCCAAGCAATGCTCTCCACTTTTATTGATATCTTCATCTATAGATGAATTTATATTCATTCACATTTAACTTGTCCGTTTAATTTCAGATGTTGAAATATAAGTGTGAAATATTTATATATATTTTCACAAACAAACACACATACATATATATGCGTACATTTATATATTTGAAGAGTATATGTTTACTATAGTCACAGGCAAAAAGCAAATACAAAAAAATCCACTCATTTCTAACGGGTTGCGCCGAAAAGAGAATTGTAAAATTGTAAACAGTCATTCTCCAATAAATGTACATAAAATGTATAATACGAGGAGCACAAATAAACTCATGCATTCGAACATATGTTCCAACGGGATCATGTAGTTGTGGGCAGAGGACTGTGCAAAGAGTATGTCGAGACAATGATACCCTCTTTTCATTAAGAGAATTGCGATCACAAATAAATATATATAAATATATTATTAATATGTTTACTATAGTCACAGACAAAAAGCAAGTACAAAAAAATCCACTCATTTCTAACGGGTTGCGCCGAAAAGAGAATTGTAAAATTGTAAACAGTCATTCTCCAATAAAT
Source organism: Drosophila multiciliata (assembly GCA_037043605.1). Lineage (NCBI taxonomy): Eukaryota > Metazoa > Arthropoda > Insecta > Diptera > Drosophilidae > Drosophila > Drosophila multiciliata. The sequence continues at coordinate 391,216 of JBAMBF010000592.1, forward strand.
GTACATAAAATGTATAATACGAGGAGCACAAATAAACTCATGCATTCGAACATATGTTCCAACGGGATCATGTAGTTGTGGGCAGAGGACTGTGCAAAGAGTATGTCGAGACGATGATACCCTCTTCTCATTAAGAGAATTGCGATCACAAATAAATATATATTATACATATAAATATATTATTATATATTATAAATATGTTTACTATAGTCACAGACAAAAAGCAAGTACAAAAAAATCCACTCATTTCTAACGGGTTGCGCCGAAAAGAGAATTGTAAAATTGTAAACAGTCATTCTCCAATAAATGTACATAAAATGTATAATACGAGGAGCACAAATAAACTCATGCATTCGAACATATGTTCCAACGGGATCATGTAGTTGTGGGCAGAGGACTGTGCAAAGAGTATGTCGAGACGATGATACCCTCTTCTCATTAAGAGAATTGCGATCACAAATAAATATATATTATACATATAAATATATTATTATATATTATAAATATGTTTACTATAGTCACAGACAAAAAGCAAGTACAAAAAAATCCACTCATTTCTAACGGGTTGCGCCGAAAAGAGAATTGTAAAATTGTAAACAGTCATTCTCCAATAAATGTACATAAAATGTATAATACGAGGAGCACAAATAAACTCATGCATTCGAACATATGTTCCAACGGGATCATGTAGTTGTGGGCAGAGGACTGTGCAAAGAGTATGTCGAGACGATGATACCCTCTTCTCATTAAGAGAATTGCGATCACAAATAAATATATATTATACATATAAATATATTATTATATATTATAAATATGTTTACTATAGTCACAGACAAAAAGCAAGTACAAAAAAATCCACTCATTTCTAACGGGTTGCGCCGAAAAGAGAATTGTAAAATTGTAAACAGTCATTCTCCAATAAATGTACATAAAATGTATAATACGAGGAGCACAAATAAACTCATGCATTCAAACATATGTTCCAACGGGATCATGTAGTTGTGGGCAGAGGACTGTGCAAAGAGTATGTCGAGACGATGATACCCTCTTCTCATTAAGAGAATTGCGATCACAAATAAATATATATTATACATATAAATATATTATTATATATTATAAATATGTTTACTATAGTCACAGACAAAAAGCAAGTACAAAAAAATCCACTCATTTCTAACGGGTTGCGCCGAAAAGAGAATTGTAAAATTGTAAACAGTCATTCTCCAATAAATGTACATAAAATGTATAATACGAGGAGCACAAATAAACTCATGCATTCGAACATATGTTCCAACGGGATCATGTAGTTGTGGGCAGAGGACTGTGCAAAGAGTATGTCGAGACAATGATACCCTCTTTTCATTAAGAGAATTGCGATCACAAATAAATATATATAAATATATTATTAATATGTTTACTATAGTCACAGACAAAAAGCAAGTACAAAAAAATCCACTCATTTCTAACGGGTTGCGCCGAAAAGAGAATTGTAAAATTGTAAACAGTCATTCTCCAATAAATGTACATAAAATGTATAATACGAGGAGCACAAATAAACTCATGCATTCGAACATATGTTCCAACGGGATCATGTAGTTGTGGGCAGAGGACTGTGCAAAGAGTATGTCGAGACAATGATACCCTCTTTTCATTAAGAGAATTGCGATCACAAATAAATATATATAAATATATTATTAATATGTTTACTATAGTCACAGACAAAAAGCAAGTACAAAAAAATCCACTCATTTCTAACGGGTTGCGCCGAAAAGAGAATTGTAAAATTGTAAACAGTCATTCTCCAATAAATGTACATAAAATGTATAATACGAGGAGCACAAATAAACTCATGCATTCGAACATATGTTCCAACGGGATCATGTAGTTGTGGGCAGAGGACTGTGCAAAGAGTATGTCGAGACAATGATACCCTCTTTTCATTAAGAGAATTGCGATCACAAATAAATATATATAAATATATTATTAATATGTTTACTATAGTCACAGACAAAAAGCAAGTACAAAAAAATCCACTCATTTCTAACGGGTTGCGCCGAAAAGAGAATTGTAAAATTGTAAACAGTCATTATCCAATAGATGTACATTAAATGTATAATACGAGGAGCACAAATAAACTCATGCATTCAAACATATGTTCCAACGGGATCATGTAGTTGTGGGCAGAGGACTTTGCAAAGAGTATGTCGAGACAATGATACCCTCTAATCATTAAGAGAATTGCGATCACAAATAAATATATATAAATATATGTACAAACATTTATATTGCTATACTAATTGGTGCCCCATCCGGGAATTGTGCGTTTCTTTTTAAATCTGTGCTTTTTTATTGACTCAAAGCTATATAAATTGGGGTGTCTTAAATGTTAATCATTGACTGAAAATGTGTGGTTGGCACAGGATCCAATTGTAGCCCATTCCCTGATAAGCATGCATTCACATTGCAAAATAGTAAAGGCAGGGTCCATACGCTGGTGGTCCGTACGCTGGTGGTCCGTACGCTGGTGGTCCGTACGCTAGTGGTCCGTACACTGGTGGTCCGTACGCTGGTGGTCCGTACGCTGGTGGTCCGTACACTGGTGGTCCGTACGCTGGTGGTCCGTACGCTGGTGGTCCGTACGCTGGTGGTCCGTACGCTGGTGGTCCGTACGCTGGTGGTCCGTACGCTGGTGGTCCGTACGCTAGTGGTCCGTACACTGGTGGTCCGTACGCTGGTGGTCCGTACGCTAGTGGTCCGTACACTGGTGGTCCGTACGCTGGTGGTCCGTACGCTGGTGGTCCGTACGGCGCCATCTGAAGTGTTTGATATGGCATAGGCATTATCGGGGGTGGCGGTAGGTGCGCTGCTTGTGGCGCCATCAGAAGTGGCTGCTTTGGCATTGGCTTTACCGGTGATGATGGTGATGTTGGTGGTGGTGCGTGCGCTGCTTGTGGCGCCATCAGAAGTGGTTGATATGGCATATGCATTATCGGGGGTGGCGGTAGGTGCGCTGCTTGTGGCGCCATCAGAAGTGGGTGATATGGCATAGGCATTATCGGGGGTGGCGGTAGGTGCGCTGCTTGTGGCGCCATCAGAAGTGGCTGCTTTGGCATTGGCTTTACCGGTGATGATGGTGGTGCTGGTGGTGGTGCGTGCGCTGCTTGTGGCCACATCGGAAGTGGCTGCCTTGGCATTGGCTTTACCGGTGATGATGGTGGTGCTGGTGGTGGTGCGTGCGCTGCTTGTGGCCACATCGGAAGTGGCTGCTTTGGCATTGGCTTTACCGGTGATGATGGTGGTGCTGGTGGTGGTGCGTGCGCTGCTTGTGGCCACATCGGAAGTGGCTGCTTTGGCATTGGCTTTACCGGTGATGATGGTGGTGCTGGTGGTGGTGCGTGCGCTGCTTGTGGCCACATCGGAAGTGGCTGCCTTGGCATTGGCTTTACCGGTGATGATGGTGGTGCTGGTGGTGGTGCGTGCGCTGCTTGTGGCCACATCAGAAGTGGCTGCTTTGGCATTGGCTTTACCGGTGATGATGGTGGTGCTGGTGGTGGTGCGTGCGCTGCTTGTGGCCACATCAGAAGTGGCTTCTTTGGCATTGGCTTTACCGGTGATGATGGTGGTGCTGGTGGTGGTGCGTGCGCTGCTTGTGGCCACATCAGAAGTGGCTTCTTTGGCATCCGTGATAGTGGTGCCAGCTGAAACTTCTTTTCCATCGCCACTCTATACTCATCGGGGCAAATTTTCCAAGGTAAGGCGTACGGATCTTGTTCACTCTCCCACGCTTTTTGAATTCTGTTTTGCATACGCAGCCAGTCACTGGTTTCATTGCGCAGGAAATAATCCCAGCGCAGCTGACGGAACGGGAGGGGGTGGATTAGCTTTAGAATGATCGCACATTGGCCAAGTTTAACTCGCTTACCTTTTCCGGCCGTCCTCGACTTGCAGCCAAACGGTAAGCCCGCTCACAGCCAATTGCCCCAAATTGATTAGCAATTACTTGATTCATGTCTTTAAATTGATTTTACTTTCGCTTTTATTCTTCTTTTCACGATCTATTCAAAATTGCTGATATGTCGGCAGATTTCTTTATTGTGATATCGACGGCTCAAAGATTGCAAGCAAAAAAAACCAATTTATTTTACACTTTACACAAGCTATGAAAAATGCAACGTGCAATTTTGACAGTTGACACTTATCGACAAAGCTTCTCAACACTTGAGCGATCCCTTTCCAGCACTGCTAAATATAAGAGAAATAAACCAGCTAAAATTTGGCATGCCAGTGTTAGGTATGGGCTAGCTGTAGTGTTGACAAGCGCATTAATGATAATTGATGCTCATTAGTTGATGCTGTGCCAAATATGCAGCTTTTCAGTACAATTCATTTCCTCAATCATTTTATTATATTCAATATTGTTTCAGGATTTGTATTTGATATGGATAAATCTGCATAGATGCCATCATTTTGTAAAAAGAGTGACGCAACTTGGAAGGTAACCAGGTCTGGCAACCTTCTCGAAGGATTGGCATCTTCATTTCGTTTCTCTCTTGTTAAATGAAAATGCGAATGAAAAGTCTAAACAGAATTACCTGTATTTATGACAAACACACACACACACAAACACACACACATCGCCGAAGAACTTTTGCTTAGGACTTAATGTGAATTTGAGCGCCCAAGTTTCAGTTTCTCAATGAGTTCAGCTTATACATATATGTAAATATATATATGTATTTATATATATGTAAGTGTGTGTGTGTGTGTGTGTGTTGCAAAAGTTTATAATCCCTAACGGAGCTAAGAACTAATTGCAATGTAAATAAATTACTGGCGACATCTACCAGCAAAAGTCAGCAACAATATTTCACTCAATATTCAAAAGCACACAATCTGCATCGCTCTGCTCCTCTCGCTCTCTTTTGCACAGTGTGTGTGTGCGTGGGTGCATGTGTGTGGCTATCTCTTTCTTGCCCAGCATAGAATATTTGAGTCAACTCGACTTAACTAACTATTAAGCATTATTTCAACTTTTCCACAGGATTTGCACTTGCGTTCGCCTCGCGTCGACTTTCTTTAATACCCTTCAATTTTCGGAATGTGTTTATTTTAATGTGTATTTTTAATAAGTGTGTTTTCTTTAATTAAAATCAACAATTCTCGAATTGAGCATGCACATTTTATTCCAAGTTTATCTTTAGTTTTAAGTTATCAAAAAAAACAGAACTGTTTTTGCCATTACCATTATTAATATACATATTATTTAAAACTCAATTGAAATACAATTTCCAATAATTGGGAAATAATTCGTTTTCATTCGTCCATTTATTGGCTCATTTGTTATACATTTTCCAAGTGAACAAACAACAAAACAAATCAAAATACAGAAGAAACATTAAACAATTGTAAATAATTTGCATTCTTTATTTGTTTCCATTTAATTGATCAAATGTATATTTTAATAAGCGTAAAGTTTGTCAATATTTCTTTAAATATAATCAACTGACTGAAGATGTAATAAAATATCTGATTTTGCGATTAAATTTATTGTAAAAAATAGATAAATAAAATAAAATAATAATTGAAATTACGAATTATTAAGAAAATATCTGGTTTTGCGATTAAATTTATTGTATAATAAATAAAATAAAATAATAATTGAAATTACGAATTATTAAGAAAATAGCTGGTTTTGTGATTCAATTTATTGTATAATAAATAAAATAAAATAATAATTGAAATTACGAATTATTAAGAAAATATCTGGTTTTGCGATTAAATTCATTGTATAATAAATAAAATAAAATAATAATTGAAATTACGAATTATTAAGAAAATATCTGGTTTTGCGATTAAATTTATTGTATAATAAATAAAATAAAATAATAATTGAAATTACGAATTATTAAGAAAATATCTGGTTTTGCGATTAAATTTATTGTATAATAAATAAAATAAAATAATAATTGAAATTACGAATTATTAAGAAAAGATCTGGTTTTGTGATTTAATTTATTGTATAATAAATAAAATAAAATAATAATTGAAATTACGAATTATTAAGAAAATATCTGGTTTTGTGATTTAATTTATTGTATAATAAATAAAATAAAATAATAATTGAAATTACGAATTATTAAGAAAATAGCTGATTTTGTGATTCAATTTATTGTATAATAAATAAAATAAAATAAAATAATAATTGAAATTACGATAAAGCAAAGCGAAGTGTAAGTAACAAACATATACATATATATATATATGTGTATATATATATAAATTTATATATGCTCTCTAAATTTATAGAGTATTTCCTAGTCGTAAAATTCTCCGACGTTTTCACTTGCAGTTTGTCGGCATCGTTTGCAGCTCGGCCTAGCTGTGTGTGCGCGTGTGTGTGTGTGTGTGTGTGCGTTGGTGTCCTTGTCGATTTACATGAGTTGCAATTAGTGTGCTCTGCCTCAAAGCTCTTGTTGCTTTGGCAACACTTCCCTTACATGCCCCCCCGCAGCGGCACATTCCAAGTGCCTTGTCTTGTCCATTGTTTGTGGTTTACTTTTGTGTTGCCAAAATGTGCCGGAAAGTGTTGAGCTCATGTGATCCTTGCCTTACACAATCGAAATGTGTGTGTGTGTGTGTGGGTGTGTGTGGGTGTGCCGGGTGTGTGTGCAACAGCTCATGCCCATCAACTGCATCCGGCTGGCACATCCGTTGGGTAACAGCTTTCAGGTTTTATGGCTTTTAAATAGTTGCAGGCGACCAAGTTTTGTTCAACTGACACCAGTTAACATCCCCATTCCCCACACCACCTCCCCTCGGCCGCTCCTTCTACCCAATATTTGACAGGTTCTTTGCAGTCGCCAAATTTATGACTGTATTAAAGAGTTTACCCAACTTTTTAGCCGCACATAATTTTTGCATAGTTTTCGCCGCCTCAGCTGAGTTGGGCAATGAATTTTAGACCATGCCACACACACACACCCTGTGCCTCCAAGGGGCAGGTGAGTGGTTAGTAGGTAGGTAAGTGGAGTCACCCAGGATACGCTGCTTTAAACAGTGTATCTCAAAGTTGGCGCTACAAATTTGTTGTCAACCTTTATCGCTGCGCTGGCGGCCAGTTTGTGCAACTTTGCCGTGTTGCTGCCACACACAGAGTATTACATTGTTGTGCAACTATTTGAAATGTTTTTGTTTGATGACCGCACAGCACCATCCTGTTGCAGGATGTGTTGCTGGATGTGGTCATTGTGGCACGAAGCTCTGCCTCGCACAATGTGTTGCAGCTGCTCAAGCGTATGTGTGTCCAGGCGTTGTTCAACACTGTGTTGTGACCGCAACGATACTTGAGCCAGTTGCCACTCCCACGCATTTAATGTTGCACGCATTTTATGTTGCCCTTCACTGTTTACAATAGCTGGGGCAACGTCTGTATGTATATATATATATATATATATATGCTACACTCAGAAAAATACTTATCTCACAGATCAGCTGTTTACTCCAATTGAAAGCCAGGTGGCAAGCTGTAGTGTGTTGCAGGTGGCAACCTTCAATGTGCATTCGAATTGCATTGATCTATTTTCTTTCGCATATTTTTCGCAGTGTACTGACCATATTACCTGCCATTATTATATATGTTCCTATTCGCATTTATATTTCTATTTGTATTTGCATATATATATATATATATACGTTGCAAATTATGTTATTTTACAGTCAGTGTAACCGTGCATCAATACATATGTTAAGTCAATCGATAATCGATAATTTAAATGTTAATTAACAGTGTTAATTGAGTAAACAACGGGATTCCCCAGGGATTCGCCGACAATATATATTATAATATAATTGTATATTTATACACATCTGTTTACAGCTATATTTATATCAGTATTTATATATCTGGGTTTTAATTAATTAATAATTAAAGTTGATTTATTTTTGGCATAATTTGCTTAGTGGATTGTGTTTTTTGGTTCCTTTCATAGCTTGAAACGATTTTTGCTAATATTTTTGGAATTATTTTCAAGTGACGTCAGCGTCATCAGTTCGAATTTATAAGTCCGGCTGTGCCGATTACTGTTAAAGCCTATATATATATATATATACGAATGCCTTAAGGGAAAGGGTATATTTATTGTCGTGATCTATAGATCGTGATCTATATATATATATATATTTTGCATATAAGTAAATATAAATGTATGTTGTATTCCATATATATTATATTATTATTATTATAATTATTATTATTATTATTATTATTATTATTATTATTATTATTATTATTATTATTATTATTATTATTATTATTATTATTATTATTATTATTATTATTATTATTATTATTATTATTATAATTATAATTATTATTATTGTTATTATTATTATTATTATTATCATTACTATTATTAATTTTATTATTATTATTATTATTATTATTATTAATATTATTAGGATTATTATTTTTATTATTATTATTCTTATTATTATTATCATTATTATTATTATTATTATTATTATTATTATTATTATTATTATTATTATTATTATTATTATTATTATTATTATTATTATTATTATTATTATTATTATTATTATTGTTATTGTTATTATTATTGTTATTATTATTATTATTATTATTATACACATTTGTCCAATCTTGGTAGTACCTTTCGAAAATGTATCTATATCGCTCCAGTAGGGTTTTAAGTCCAAGTATGCGACTATCGTCCAATCAGCTATTGCTAGTTGTGTGGTTCAAATCCGTTCAAAATATATGCCAGGCTTCGATCCGAATTGAGTTATGTTTATCGATTGTGCAACATCGCCAAGGTCATGGTGACCAATGAACCGATGTTACTCTGCCTTCTTTTCATTGGACGTCAGCTTTCATCTGATTTCTCGCCTTCTATAGGATCATCTACTGGTTGCTTGTGGGTGCGTTCCTCTTCATCTTTCATTCCATTCCATTCCTCTTGAAGATGCCCTGGAAGGTCTTCTTTGTAATCGAATCCTTCCTTTGTTAGATGTTGCATGAATATTTTTGCCTTCATGACTAGCTTAAATTAATATTTAATATTTCGATAAAGATATGGCAAATTGAATAAAAAAAAAATACATGAATCAAATTAAAGTTGGGCAAACAGTTAATAGTTGCCAACGATTGATAACGCTTTTTCGGACTTGATGGATTTCGTTTTGCATCCTTATTATGTAAGGAGAGATCTGAAAAAAAACCCCATCCATGGCCGGAACACTTTTCGTTTGGAGCTGTTCCCACTTGGTTGTTTAGCCGTGTTCGTTACAAGGCTTAGTCAAACTCCACGTTGAGTCGTGTTAGTTGTGGCCATCTCAGCAACATGTTGTTGTTGTTGTTGTTGTTGTTGCTGTGGTTGTTGCTGTTGTTGTCGTCTCGAGTTCTTATGTAAAGTGCACTCTTTATGTTAATAGTTGACACTAATTAGGTATGTTGGCACAACACAGCGCTCTCTGCTTGCCCGTGTGTGTGTGTGTGTGTGTGTGTGTGTGTAAATGGGGTGTACATGGCGTATACATATTATGTTAAGTCCACCAAACAGCACAAAGACTTTGTTAGTGGCGTCGAGAGGGAGAAAGATAGAGCCACAGCGAGAGATAGAGAGAGAGAGGGAGGCAGAGAGAGGGGTGCTACAGTAAACACTGCATAATGCATCACACAAAATTATTCACTTACAGTAATTGAATATGATTTACACGTGGAGAGTTGAGAGTGCTCAGCATTTGCTGCATTTTTTCTATTTATAATTTTTTAAATTAAATTAATTTAAATTAATTAAATTTATAATTTGATGAAAATTAAATAAAATACGATGAAAAAGCTGTGGAAATATTTTTTTTTCTACAAGATAAAAACAGAAAATAATGAAAAATATAAAAAAAAAAATTAAATTAATTACAAAATTTAAAGCAATTTTTAAGAAACTAATAGAAAAACAAGTATTATTAATTTTTTTTTTTTTAACAAATTAAGTAATTTAATAAGAGCTTAAATAAATAATAAATAAAAATAAATAACTGCTGGCCAATTACTACTGTACTTGGCAAGCTGCTCGTTCAGATCAGGAGCAGAAGCAGCAGCAGCAAATGCAACATTGTCGTTGTCACAGTTCTTGTTTCATGTTGTTTGTTGTTGTTGTTGTTTGTTGTTGTTGTGTTTGTTGCTGTCCTTTTATTGTTGTTGCTGCTGCTCCACATAATACGGTGTTAAGCATAGGGCACAACTATTACTTAATCATTTTAACCTGTTTAAGCGGCTTAATGTGCCACCAGTCTGCCCATTTGTGTGTGTGTGTGTGTCTGTGTGTGTGTGTGTGTGTGTTTGGTTTATGTGCCCAACGAGCTGTGCATTGTGCTGGGACAGTCAGTTCCACAAAGCTGCTTTCGAGTGCCACACGAGCATCTTAAAAGTCACTCGAAAGTTTAGGCACCCACTTGCACACCCCGCTGCCCCTGCCAATCTTTCCGCTCCACCAACAACTCACCCCCCTTGCCACTGCCACTGCAGCTCGTTATTGTTGCACAGAGTTTACAACTATTCGTGTGGCAGCAGCAACAGCAGCAGCAGCAGCATCTATTCCATTGTCTGGATACGTGTGGCAAATATATACTCGGTTGCAGGCTATGCAGATGCCTCTTTGCCCCTGGCCCTGTTTTTATACCGGGTATTAATATAAGCTTAATTTTATATCTCTTTCATTGTTAATAGTCTACTTTTTAAACAAATACTTAAATTCAATTTTACAATAAAAATCAATTTATTTTAAAAAATAATAAAATAATAAAGTACTTCAAATTAATTACATAGTAAATTATAATAATTATGGTAATAACTAAATTTAAATATTTAAAAATTATGCATCTAAAATATTATTAGATTTAAATAAATGGTAATTCTTTTAAAAACTTTCATTTGTATGAAAAACTTAATTGTTTTCAAAAATTCCACCAAATTCTTCAGATATATATATAAAATTATTATTAAAATATTATTAGATTAAAATAAATTGTAATTCTTTTAAAAACTTTCATTTGTATGAAAAACTTAATTGTTTTCAAAAATTCTAACAAATTCTTCAGATATATATATAAAATTATTATTAAAATATTATTATATTTAAATAAATTGTAATTCTTTTAAAAACTTTCATTTGTATGAAAAACTGAATAGTTTTCAAAAATTCTAACAAATTCTTCAGATATATATATAAAATTATTATTAAAATATTATTAGATTTAAATAAATTGTAAGTCTTTTAATAACTTTCATTTGTATGAAAAACTTAATTGTTTTCAAAAATTCCACCAAATTCTTCAGATATATATATAAAATTATTATTAAAATATTATTAGATTTAAATAAATTGTAATTCTTTTAAAAATTTCATTTGTATGAAAAACTTAATTGTTTTCAAAAATTCTAACAAATTCTTCAGATATATATATAAAATTATTATTAAAATATTATTAGATTTAAATAAATTGTAATTCGTTTAAAAACTTTCATTTGTGAAAAACTGAATTGTTTTCAAAAATTCTACCAAAATAAAATGATTATGCTTCTCACACACGTATTTTGCTCCAGTTTCCAAGGGTATTTAATTTTTGATTCTGCACTTTTCTGGCCAGCTGTTTCATTTAAAGATTCTTGCAACCCCCCTCCCCCTCCACAACCAACACACCTCAGCTACCAATCAAGCATCCGTTGCTGTTGTTGCTTTAAATGAAAATTTAATTTGCTGTGGAAATGCGCAGTCAGAAATTAAACAAAAGCTGCGTCAGCAACTAGACCAGATTTCGGATACAATAGCAGAGACCCGGCTTCAGTTCCAAATCCATTTCCAACTCCAATACCAACTCCAATTCCCGCTCCAACTCCAACTTAATTTGCATTTGCATTTGCTCCTTCAGCTCAACAATTAATTGGGCTTATTTATGTGTATGGCTTTGCAGCTTTGCGTGTAGCGTGTGTTCACCGTACGGGCGGCACTCTATGCAATGAACGCTCAGGCAATTTCGACTCTACCAGCTGCTTAGTGGAGTATCAGAATATATATATCAATATATATATATGAATACATCTTTGGAAGTTGCTTTGCGTTTTTGGCAGCATCTTTTTTTTGTGGTATTTTTTTTTTTTGGCTTTGATGTGTTGCTTGATGTGTTGATTGATGGACAAGTGCAAAGTTTGATTGAACATTGAAAATGTGAAGTTGACGGCGGCGTTTGTGGCAACAAATGTAAACGAGTGCATGGGGCAGCTGCATTTCAAGTTATGTGTTTAAAAGAACTTCCCGCGTTTGCCACAGCCGACTGAAAAGGGCTTTATTGCTGAATTTCTCTCTCTCTTTCTCTCTCTCTCTCTCCCTCTCTCTCTAACCACAAACCATTGCATCTTCAATTGAGGGAGATATCTTCACAGACTTCAGATGGTTGGCAGATTATTATATATAAGGCAGAATTTACAATATCTGTCGGATGTAACCAATATAATATATGGTTGCCATTTGATGTATCGGCCAATTAGGGACTCTTCGTATATTCAAAATATATTCAAAATATATTCAAAACATATTCAAAATATATTCAAAACATATTCAAAATATACTCAAAATATATTCAAAATATATTCAAAACATATTCAAAACATATTCAAAACTATAAAATATATATATTATTAAATTTGGGTCTCGTGCGACCTATTAGATCTATTGTTCCCTCTTCTGAGCTTATAGCTCCTCCATCAACCCCAGCTCCTAAACGAATTCCAGGATCTTTGATGGGTTGAGGGCTTCCCTCCTAGGATGCTGCATCTTTTCCTGGATAGCGCATTTATCGATCTGTTAGGATGTGCGTTGAGGACTCCTCCTCGACTTCGCAAAACCTACACTGATTGTTACTAAAGATACCCATTTTGGAAAGGTGACTTTTTAGTCTACAATGTCCTGTTAACTATATATAAAGACTATTCAATTATATAGATGTTATTGTTCCTGCATATCTAATCAGGCGTCAGGCCGATTTCTAGCGTATTGAATTTATCGGCATTATTGTGACATTTTCAGACAGATTTCATATACAGCAATTGAATTTTAATTACACTTTGAGAAATTTATATAAATATATTATATATATTATATAAAAAATGGTAACATGAGTTTCCATCACAATCCCACAATCTATTTCTTATGGCAGCAATATTTTAGAGTGGTCCAATTTGGTCTGCTCCAGGCAAATGTAAGCTAAAAAAAAAAACAAAAAAAAAATATAATCCTCTTGCCAAGTGTTGCTGATCCAAAAATTTATATGTAAGACGAACATTTCTGCATCAATAAAAAAATTGACTTCAAGGAAATAAAAAAGTTCTACAAATTTTGGATTTTATTCTTCGATTATATTTATTTTTTTCACAACGAAAATTATCAAATTGGAATTGTAATGACAAATAAAACACGAATGAAATATAAAAAATAATCAAACGTAAATTAAAAAAATATATATAAAATGTAGAAATGAAAAGGCTAAAATTTGCTGCTAAGTCATTTCTGGCTGTCCTGGTTGTCCTGGTTGTCCTGGCTGTCCTGGCTGTCCTTGCTTCCTGACAGTCAGCAAAAGCGACAGCTACAGTGACACTCGCGGCATGACAAGCTGACATGGATTGTGAATGTGGCATTAGGATGATGATGATGATGAAGTTGACGCTGAGGAGGAATAGCATTGCCCTGGCAGACGCGGACTGCCAGCGATTTGTATAAACTTCGGATGGAGGATGAAGGATGAAGGAGGGGCGTATCACGTGCCCGAGGTGGAGGCGTTTGCCTTACAGGGCAATAATTGTAGAGACGCACGCGGGGCGCGGCACAAACTGTGAGGTGCAGCCAAAGCAGCAAGCTAAGCTGCTTCTTTCTGTTTCGAGTGCCACAAATAAATGTGATTACAACGCCTTGCCTCGTTTTGAGGGTGGCAACGTTGCTCAAGCTGAGTCCAGCAGCAGTTGCAGTGGAGCAAGTGGAGCAACAATCAACTGGCAGTGATTTGTCATTTTGGATGCCACTCATTGTTGCCGCTGTCTAGCTGCCATAAATAAACATCTGCACTCGAGAATTGGTGTCTCCACAGTGGGTGGGTACAAGGTAAGAGTCATCATTTGCTCATCTGCTTATCGCATTGCTGCCTGTCTGCCCTGATAAGGAATTCCCTTGAGTTCGTCATCGAAGATCGAAGTATAAACACTCTCTCCTCGAAGAGGATATAAATCCGTTAATCATTTTAATTTTATGTAGCTTAATTAATAACTTTATTCAAAACAAACATATTTCAAAAAAATTCGATTTAATTAATCCCAATTCCCATCTTGTTCATAATAATATATTATACAATTCTATAAATTAAATTTAAATTTGTACTTAATATTTATAGAACATGAATTTAATTATAGTATATAAAATTTAAATTAAAAAAATAATAATACGGATAAACATAAATAAGAAACTGTCTTAAATTAATGGCAATTGTTTTTAAAATTGGCAAAATTGTAATTTTTGACATGAAATCTTCCGGATATATTTCATCCAATTTATCGCGTTTCGCATTTCAGCAGATTATTATTATTTCGCCTGATTTGTTAATTTAAAAATTGAAAGCGTTGAAATTTAACGCTGACCGCATTGAAAATGCAATCATTCAAATAAAAAAGAAAAATATGCCAAAAAAAGTACACTTTGTGTGCTCCAGTTGCATAAGGCTCGCATCATGCCCAACGCTCCATCATTGTAGGGTATTCGGTTTCACTTTTTGGGCCGCCGGCTGAAATATAACTGTTCATAAATTTCGCGTCCCTGAAATCAGTAGCAGAAAAATTGTCTACTGTCTGTTTTTTTTTTTTGCTGTTTTTTCTTTTTGGTTTTATGATTAGTATTGCTGCTGTGCAGGGGAATGCGTGGGGAGGGTTGAAGATTTTGTGTTTGTGTATTGTGTGTTAGGGGAGGGGGAGGGGGAGAGGTGTTCTGTTGCTATTGTAACTGCTGCTTAATAGAACAAATATTGAAACGACTTGGTAAACGGGGGTGTTTGGGGATTGACAGTTGGGTGGATTGGGTTCGCTCGTTCGGTCGGTTATTCACCGTAAAGCACTCCCCCCCATACCCCTCGTGCATGTATGTGTGTGTGGGTGTTTTTCGTTGTTTAATGGGCATTTCATAGACCATTGACCAGTGTGTAAGTGGTTGGCTGGAAGTATCAGAGCGGCACACAGCTGATTAATTATCTTCGATGATGGCCCTGTATCCTGCGTGCAACATTCAGTGGCAACTAACGCTGCTGCTGCTGCTGCTGCTGTTCACTTGCATGCGTTTAATACGTTTATTAATTACATTCCGGCCGACAATGCTGCTGGACATTGGCCAAGGCACAAAACTGTTTGGCGCAAAGATTCAACAATGTGTAAGTAATTGGAAAAGAGCGACAGAGAGCGAGGCAGAGAGAGAGAAAGAGAGAGAGAGGGATAGGGACAATTTCAGTTAATGTCCAGCCGTCCCGCTCTCCTGCCACCATTTTTGGCAGCAACATCAGCACCCCTTTTGCATGTTTTCGCCAATTAATTTGTTAAATAAACGCATTTGTCCGGGCGACAACCTCGACGCCAACGCCAACGTCAACGTCAACGTCGCAGCAAACAGCGGCTGTGTGTGCATTAATTATTGTGAGTGTGTGTGTGTGTGTTGGCATACTCGTTAGTTACGGCTGCGTAATTGCATGACGCCTCGCATTAAGCAGCGTTCGTGATCCTCATGATCTACCTGACCAATTTGCCAGCATCATCTACCACCCCCTCCCACACACACGCACCCACACACACACACACATATATATATATTTCCACATTTCTTATTAATTGATTGGCAACTGCTGCAATAATGGCAGCTGCGGAGGCGACTCCTTTTTAATTGAATTTTCCGCTTACCAAATGTGTAGTTGTTGTTATTGTTGTTGTTGTTTCTGCCTTTTTTTCATAAATCAATTTTAATTGTAGGTAATTATTGGTAAACTTATTTTTTCGCCATTTTTCGATTAAATTCCGCTGCTGTGTCGTGTGTGAAACCTGAGGCTCGGGGCCAATTTGTGCGTGTGGCATCATTAATTGTGCTGCAATTATAATTATAATCGCTTCATTTGGACATTAAATGCTTTCGCTGGGACAACACAGAATTTCCAATGCCAAATTAGCTCTTTAATATATATTATAAATATGAAATGATTACATTTTATTGCATTACACTATTGCTTATTATATAATCGATATAAATCGATATCAGGCTGTATTATATAACATGAGTTTGAGTTTTGAATCCTATTCCAAAATTTCATAGATCAAAAAAATATTAACTATTTTTCATACTCATAAATTACAATTTATTTTAATTTATTATTGTATGAGCACAAATCAGGTTTAAAGGATGCAATTTATATTTATAGCACTAAGCAGATAATACATAGTGTTGAGCTATTGAGCTTTTTCAATAGCTTTATAATATAAATAAATAAAAATGCACCGAAATTTGCATTAATATAATTTAGTTTATTTGCCTTCGTGGCCAAACTTAAAAGTTACAATTGAATACCGCGCCGCGACTTGTGTTCACGATCGATGAAGCAGAACTGTTCTTAAAAGTTACAATTGTTAATGGTAAGCTCCGAGTTGAGCACCTAAAAAAATTGTATTTCGGCAAGCGATGTCGAATACCGAGCCGCGACTTGTGTTCTCGATCGATGTAACAGAACTTAACAGTTACATTTATTAGTGATAAGCTCCGAGTTGAGCACCTAAACAAATTGTATTTCGGCAAGCGATGTCGAATACCGAGCCGCGACTTGTGTTCACGATCGATAAAACAGAACTGTTCTTAAAAGTTACAATTGTTAATAGTAAGCTCCGAGTTGAGCACCTAAAAAAATTTTATTTCGGCAAGCGATGTCGAATACCGCCCCGCGACTTGTGCTCTCGATCGATGTAACAGAACTTAACAGTTACATTTGTTAGTGATTAGCTCCGAGTTGAGCACCGAAACAAAGTGTATTTCGGCAAGCGATGTCGAATACCGCCCCGCGACTTGTGCTCTCGATCGATGTAACAGAACTTAACAGTTACATTTGTTAGTGATTAGCTCCGAGTTGAGCACCGAAACAAAGTGTATTTCGGCAAGCGATGTCGAATACCGCGCCGCGACTTGTGTTCTCGATCGATGCAATCGAACTGATTAGCTGCCGAATTGCAGTCGCTTGTATGGAAAGAATATCTGTTGTATGGCGCCAACATCTGTTATCTAGCAAGACTATCTGTTGTATGGCGACACCATCTGTTGTCTGGCGAATTTATGCGTTGTAAGGCGAATTCAAACAATAGCTAAGCCCGCCGCGTCGCATGTTCAAACTTGAACACCTACTCCTACACTGCGCAAAGCATAACCTTTCGAAAGGTTAAATATTGTTTGGCGCGGATACATGCGTAACCAAACACATAGAGTTCGGATAATCGAAGCAACAATCGATAATTCGATAAGAGTTGATAAACATTTATAATCGTTGTCCAATATTAAAGGTAGGCATTTCTATTACCAGACAATAAATATAAATAAATAAATACATATTAATAAATGTACAAAACTTTCAGCAAAAAGTGCTCGGCTAAGTAATTTGAAATTGAAACATTCCATAATTTTCATAATAATATTTCTGTCACTTATCTGTTGGCTCGCCTAACCATTTTCGACCCCTGACCCCAGCCTGATCCCATGACAAATTCGATAAAAAAAAACAAATACTTTATTTTGCCTGCCTGCCCTCATCACTCGTTTTCTTCATCATTTATTTAGGCTTTTGGCCACATGAAAAGCATTTGGCTAACATAAACTTACCATAAATTTACCAGCAAGTGGGGAAAACATTAAATAAGCAACACGGAAATAACTTAAAAGGTTTTTAGACTAGTTTTATGCCAGTCAAATAAAAAGAATGATAAACAAAAATGAGCAGTTATCTTAGGCAGATTATTGATAATCGATAACGATGAATCCGAATATGGGTTAATTCTTGCTTTTCATTTTTTCAACATTTTCGCTTAAGCAAATTATTTTTATTCAATATAAACACCTTGATATATATATCTAGTTTTTTCTTAGATATCATAACAAATCCTAAGTCAGCTTTATAAATAAAGTGGTTTGAACCAGTCGTCCAAATTATTAAGGAACTGAAAGATTCTTAGAAATTTCTTACTTAATTCCAAATATGGTTTGCTTATTCTTTTGGGAACTCTCAGCTGATACACATCATATTTTTGCACTAGATAAATTTCTTGATACCGTTTTGACCATATTTCAAATAGAAAAAATAAAATTCTTGTCTTGTGTTTTACTGCCATTTACCCAGATCAACTGTACATATATATATATATATATATATATATATATATATGTAGTGGCTGGTTTATGTTGGCCCTTAAACTTGAGTTGGCTCAAGTGCCGCTCTTGTCTAAATGACCACTTGGGCGAGCTGTCCTCGATGACCTCCTAAACCCATGCGGAGCATCTCCTCCTCCTGGTGAGGTGTGCGGTAACCATGTATTCTGGGTTCCATCTGCTTCACGTGGCACATTTCACATTTCACATTTCAAATTTCATATTTCATATTTTGCGGCAATTGTCGTTTTTTTTTTTTTTTGTTTCTGCTCATGGCCGAAGCAAATACAAATGGCCAAGTTTATGGCTTGGCTATTTCAATTTCATGCAGCTTGACCAGCACATTTACCAAAAACGTTCCATTGCCTCTCAGCCAACCCACCAAGCTGCCCCCGACGAAGGCAAGACACTTCAGCATTAACTTTCTCCTTGCTCCTTGCTCCTTGCTACCCGCTCCCCGCTCCCCTCTCCATGCTCTTTGCACTCTCAATTTCCACAAGGCACTTGAACACTTTGCGATGTTTTTCTTTGCGTTTTCTCTCTCTTTTCTCACAGTGTAGTCCACAGCCAAATAGTGTTAGTTGTTCAAACTTGAAGTATCATTGACCTTTTCGGGCAGAGAGTGTTTTGTGGTTAGGGTGGGGGGTGTGGTGTGTTGGTGTAGGGGGGGGAAGGGGCATAGGCGCAACAGTTGCTGCATTGAGTTAAGCGGCGGCGAACCCAGAAAATTACCATCAAATATAAACAAACGTTGGCCGTATGGATTAGGGGGTGAGGTATATGTGGCCTATGGTGTGGGGGGAGGGGGGGTTTGGGACGAGTGAGCTAGCGAGAGGGGTAGGCGGAGCGTGCCAAGCAACGTGTGAAAATAATGAGCAGGCATGCTTAACACAATAGATGGGGATCCCAAAGGGGTTGACTAAGATGAACAGAGGGGGGGGGGGGAGGAGGGAGAGAGGTGGTCACAAACGACTAAAGTTTGTATATGTGCATATGTGTGTGTGTGTGTGCACAGTAGTAGGCAGAATGCAATTGAAATCCCTGGAAAGTCATTTTTAAAACTAAAAAATAACACGCTCAATATGTGAATAGGTATATGTGTGTGATTGTGTGGGTGTGTTTATGTATGTGTGTGATTCATCATTCAGTGGCTAAACAAACAAAAGCAGCAGCAGCAACTTTGACGTTAATTTGTTGCCTCCGCGTTGAAAATAAAAATTAATTTATGCCGCAACACGTTTTAACTTCCCAAAAGAGACAGAGAGAAAGAGAGAGAGAGAGAGAGAGGATAAGCAGAGCAAGCGAGTCTCTGAGGGGCAGGTCGGGGTGTGCGGGCTAAAGAGTTATGCACTTTAAGTTGGCATTCAATAAAGAACTTGCCACAAACAAGAGTTACAATAATGCAACACAACTGCCATTTCATGCCACACTCGATTCATGCCACATACCAGTAACAGTGTAAAATTGTTGCATGACTCAGCTGGCCGTGCCGAGAGCTTAGTTGAACTTGCAACAACGAAGTTAATTTGATTTCAGTTCCTGCCAACTGCATTAGCCAAAAGGCTCTTCCCCCTTTTCCCCACCTTAGCTGTCTCCCAAAGCGCGAAAAGTAATTTTATTAGCGTCTTTTCCGAAACATAAAAAATTGGAAATGCCACCAATAAAAAAAAAACAAAAAAAAAAACAAAAAGAAAAACTTTGAATTCAATTTTATATTTTTATTATGTTTTTTTTTTTAGCAACTTGAAATATTTATGTAATTAATCGATGAGCTTTGGTGAAACCCAGAAGAAAACCCAATCCCAAAGATGGGAGCCAATCTCAGAGCTAGCTGAACCAATTCTTAAAGATGGCTTTAAGTCTTTTATGTTGGGGGCAAAAAATGCTGTTGCTTAAAATAGGCTTAAATCGAAATTTGTGTTTAAACATAAACAGGTAGCAAGTCGACAGAGCAATTGGTATGGCATTAAGATCTTAGCATACACAAAACAAACTGTAAACAAAGCAACAAACAGACAGACAGACAGACAACTGGATATTTAAACATGGCTTAGTAAAAGCTTGGCAACAGAAAATAAAATGGCAATAAAAGGCAACACAACAACAAACTTGAAAATAAGGCAGTGGCCAAAATAAGGCAGACTATGCACAATGCTTATATATATATAAATATTTATATACATACATATATATATATACATATTTATATACATACATATTAATATATATAATTTATTTAATTTTTAAATTGGCTATTTTCAATAATTGTTAAGTAATGCAGAATTTTCCTCTCATTTATTCACTCGGATTTGTTTCTAGTTATTATTTATTTTTTATTATTTATTATTTATTATTTGTGTTATATATTATTTATTATTTATTATTAATTATTCATTATTTATTGTTTATTATTTACTATTTATTATTTATTATTTATTATTAATTATTCATTATTTATTATTCATTATTTATTATTTATTATTCATTAATTATTATTTATTATTTATTTTATATATTATTTATTATTAATTATTCATTATTTATCATTTATTATATATTATTTACTATCTATTATTTATTATTTATTATTCATTATTTATTATTTATTATTTGTGTTATATATTATTTATTATTTATTATTTATTATTTATTATTTATTATTTATTATTTATTATTGATTATTAATTATTAATTATTAATTATTTATTATTAATTATTCATTATTTATTATTTATTATTTATTATTCATTATTTATCATTTATTATTTATTATTTACTATCTATTATTTATTATTTATTATTCATTATTTATTATTTATTATTTGTGTTATATATTATTTATTATTTATTATTTATTATTTATTATTCATTATTCATTATTTATTATTTACTATTTATTATTTACTATTTATTATTTACTGTTTATTATTTATTATTTATTTTATATATTATTTATTATTTATTATTTACTATTTATTATTTACTATTTACTATTTACTATTTATTATTTATTATTTATTATTTATGATTTATTATTTAATATTTGTTATTTGTTATTGATTATTTATTATTAATTATTCATTATTCATTATTTATTATTTATTATTCATTATTTATTAAGAATTCTTAAGAAATAAATTCATTTAAATAGTGAATTTAATAATAATTGCATTATTATTATTTAAACAAATGTTTTGGTTAGTTTTGTGGTGTGGTTTTTTTTTGGGTGGGTGGCTCCAGCTGTCTCTGGTAATTTGGACGCGTTGTGCAATGAATTGCATTTCCTTTTCTTTTGGTAATGAAGACGAGTACCAAAAAAAAGCAGAGAATAAAAATGAAATAAAACTAGTAGCTGGGACAAGGACAACGCTTGGAGAGGTCCATGTTTGTTTGTCTGTTTGTCTGTTTGTTTGCAAACTGTCTGTGCCAGCAAACCCAGACCAGGCCAGGCCGGGACAGGACAGGCAATCAAAATGAAAGTTGGCAGCCGGCGAAGGCAGCTTTCGAGACGACGGCTGCACCTGATCTATATGTTTATATATATATATATATAGATAATATATATATATATCCAGTAGTTGGCAAAGCTTGGCTGCATTCAGCAGCAATTTTTATTTTTCCTTTCTTTCGCCTGTCGCAAGAAATAAAAATATTTGCTGAAAATGATGCTGACTCAACTATCCCACTCAATCTATATCTACTTGTTGTCTCCCTCTCTCTTTTGCACTCTTATTAGCCAGTCTCTCTCTCTCTCTCTCTGTTGGCTGCTAACGAGTGGCCTTTGAGCGGCACGTTCGTGTTTAGACTCTTAACACATTTTTCGGTTCGGTTTCGTTTTGACTCAAGTGCAATCAGCAGAAGGAGTTGGACAAAGGACAACAACAACAACAACAACAACAACGGACAGCGGGACTGTGGCACGTACAACATTGTCTCGCCCAGACAGTTTGCAAACACAAGACACTGAATCCTCTGACCCGTCCCCCCCCAACCCATACCCATCCCATAGAAGTGCTCGTCCTTCCGTTAGCTCTTCAAGATAAAAACTAGTGGATCAGCAGCACTTAATTACATGAAACGAAAACTGTTAACATTTTGGCTGTGTGACTGTGTGTGTGTGTGTGTGTGTGTGTGTGTGTGTGGCTGTGTGGCGCTTGGATTCGACTATTACATCTTTCGCTTGATGCCCAGCCATATCAGCAGGCGAGTGGCGAGTGGCGAGCGGCGGGAGGAGAGTGGCGTTGCTGGAAGATGTCCTCTAAGTGGCCAAGCCATTGTTATGGCCTGGCTAGGCTCATAAAAGCATTGAGTGATGGCATGTGACATGATAATCATCGTCAACGCCACAACAAACTTCTGGCCAAAAGCCTTTGCTTGCAACAACCAACACAGCAGAAATTTTCTTGTTAAAATGATTTGCCTATAGTAAAAATATTTATTTTAAATATAATATTTATTTCTTAATTTATAAAATACAAAATCCCAAATGATTTGCCTATAATAAAAAAATATTTATTTAAAATAAAATATTAATTTCTTAATTTAGAAAATACAAAATCCCAAATGATTTGCCTATAGTAAAAATATTTATTTAAAATAAAATATTAATTTCTTAATTTAAAAAATACAAAATCCCAAATGATTTGCCTATAATAAAAAATATTTATTTAAAATATAATATTAATTTCTTAATTTAAAAAATAGAAAATTCCAAATGATTTGCCTATAATATAAATATTTATTTAAAATAAAATATTTATTTCTTAATTTAAAAAATACAAAATCCCAAATGATTTGCCTATAATAAAAAAATATTTATTTAAAATATAATATTAAATTCTTAATTTAAAAAATAGAAAATCCCAAATGATTTGCCTATAATATAAATATTTATTTAAAATATAATAGTAATTTCTTAATTTAAAAAATACAAAATCCCAAAATGATTTGCCTATAATAAAAAAATATTTATTTAAAATATAATATTAATTTCTTAATTTAGAAAATACAAAATTCCAAATGCCAAATTATTTTTTTGTATACACAAAATACTTTAAAAAAGCCTATTTTTCAGTATGGATTTTTCGCGGAGTGTACGCGTGACAAAGACTAAAACAGAGAGAGAGACAGAGAGAGAGAGGGAGAGAGAGAGAGAGAGAGAGAGAGAGTTAAATGCTGGCGCGTGCAGTCATAAAAGTAAACGCTTCCGGGTTTAATGCGGGGGTTGGGTGTTAATTGACCTAATTGTTGCTGGGCGTCATTTGGGGAGCTGTAACCCAACCCAATCCAACCCAAAACGTAGCCTGGCACAAATATAACAATATTTATGCGCGGGTTGACAGAGGGGGAGCAACACAACAGTGGGAGGAGGAGGAAGAGGAGGAGGAGCAGGCGGCAGCGACGACCCCAAAACCACCCAAATTGGGTGGTCGGGCACGGCTCATCGCTGTGGACTCTTCACAATGTATAATCCGATGAGATTCTGCGATTTGTAAAGCACACAAAACGAGGAAAGCCGCTTTTAAAAATGCAACAGCAGCAGCAAGAACAACAGCAACAACAACAGTTGCCGGAGGAGCATCAGGCAGTTGCCATAAAAGGAGCTAAAGTACAAATCGTTGTCACATGTGAGCCGCATTTTTATGGCCACTGGCTTGGGAATTGTTGTTTTGTTGGCAAAAGCCTCCGGCATGAGGAATTTATTGTGCTCGCTGTAAATGGTCTGGAGCAGGCCAATGTTTGGGCATTGGCTAGTGGCTGCTTTAGCAACACAACCAGCCCCCGCCCCGCCATCACTTGCAACTCATGTTGCTGCTACCATTCAAATGTGCAACAGGTCAACTTGCAACAGCACTCAGAGTGAGCTGCAGGCGCTGCAATTTTTATTGCTTTCATGAGAATCGCACCGGGCAGAGAACCCTTAAAAGGCGGCTTCAGTGGGTCTCAGCTGGAATGCATTGCCCAGCAAACACACACACACACACACACATAGATGATTCAATTGATTGATGGCTTGAACGATACTCGTTCGATTCTGTTGCCTCCTCATTGGTCCACTCCCATCAGCTAAGCTCGGAAAGCTTCCAGTTAGCAGCGATATCAGAAAAAGTGCTGATGACGCAGTCAATTCTGGCTGTGCTCGCACAGACATCAACCTGTACCAGTATGTCCGGAATTGTGTAACTGGTTCATAATTAGTAATACCAACGGCAAAATCTGAATTTGTGGGTCAAAAATGTTTTGATTATTTTGGATATATTCCCTTTAAATTTATTTATTATGATAAATCAGTCAGCTTTAGGTAAATATATATATAGAGTACAGATATCTCCGGATTATATGAAATAAAATTTATTGTTTTATTTTTTATTTTTTATTATTATTACTCGGAATGCTATCGCCCTGAAAAATGATTGAAATTGCTCTAAAAAAGATCAAATTTTCTGCTACTTCCAAATAAAATTTAAATATGGAAAACAAAATGCAATTTTTGAAAAAACTATTTTCTTTTATTTAAAAATACAGTTTTTAAAAATATCTATAATGTTTGTAATTGCTCTAAAAACAACTTAAACTGTTCTGCTACTTTCAAATAAAATGTAAATATAGAAAACCAAATTCCATAAAATTAATTTATTGAAAGAAATATTTTCTATTATTAAGAAATACAATTTTCAGAAAGTAGCAAACAATATTTATAAAATAATTTGCAAAACATTCCATTGATAAATGTACTTTCTGATTAAGAAGCTGATTAGCGAAATTTTTGATGAATTTCTTGTTGCTTATTTCTTTGAGTGTAGAGTAAATAAAACACTGGCAGTATCAGTACACTGAACACAAAGCGTTCTCATTGAACAATACACTTTTCTGTTACTTCCAAATAAATATGGAAAACGAAATTCATTTTTGAAAAAATATTTTTTTTTATTAAGAAATAAAATTTTCAAGAAGTATCAGACAATATTTATGAAATAATTTCCAAATTTTATTAATATTTGTATAATAATGAAATTGATCTAAATACAAGATAAAATTTTCTGCTACTTCCAAATAATATGTAAATATAGAAAACCAAATTCCATTAAATTTAATTTATTGAAAGAAATATTTTCTATTATTAAGAAATGAAATTT
This sequence comes from Drosophila multiciliata, assembly GCA_037043605.1. Classification (NCBI taxonomy): domain Eukaryota; kingdom Metazoa; phylum Arthropoda; class Insecta; order Diptera; family Drosophilidae; genus Drosophila; species Drosophila multiciliata. Next base: position 416,846 of record JBAMBF010000592.1, read on the forward strand.
TTAAAAAGTAGCAGACGAATTTCTTGTCGCCTATTTCTTTGAGTGTAGAGTAAATAAAACACTGGCAGTACCAGTACACTGGGCACAAAGCGTTCTCATTGATTACGATACAATTTTCTGCTACTTCCAAATAATATGTAAATATAGAAAATAAAATTCAATAAAATTCATTTTTTTAAAAAATATTTTCTTTTATTAAAAATTACAATTTTCAAGAAGTATCAGACAATATTTAAAAAATAATTTCCAAATTTTAATAATATTTGTATAATAATAATAATAATATGAAAATATGGAAAATAAAATTGAATAAAATTTATTTATTGAAAGAAATATTTTCTATTATTAAGAAATACAATTTTCCGAAAGTAGCAGATAATATTTATAAAATAATTTCCAAATTTGAATAATATTTGTTTTTGTCTAATCTTAAAACTCAAATGCTTAATGATAATAAAAACAACCAAATAAGCACTTTTTGAGTGCTCTGTTTACACATACAAAAAATACACAGTGAAAAATAATTACTGTCACAAAAATCTACACTGGAATTAAGAAAAGAAAATCTTTGATTTTTTAGACAATTTTTGAAAAATATTTTCTTTTATTAAGAAATACAATTTTCAAGAATTAGCAGACAATATTTATAGAGTAATTTCCAAATTTGAATAATATTTGTTTTTGTCTATTCTTAAAACTCAAATGCTTAATGATAATAAAAACAACCAAATAAGCACTTTTTGAGTGCTCTGTTTACACATACAAAAATTACACAGTGAAAAATAATTACTGCCACAAAAATCAACGCTGGAATTAAGAAAAGAAAATCAGTAATTTTTTTTAGAAAAAATAGAAAACATTCCATTGATAAATGTACTTTCTGATTAAGAAGCTGATTAGCGAAATTTTTGATGAATTTCTTGTTGCCTATTTCTTTGAGTGTAGAGTCAATAAAACACTGGCAGTATCAGTACACTGGAGAAAAAGCGTTCTCATTGAACAATACAATTTTCTGTTACTTCCAAGTAAATATGGAAAACGAAATTAATTTTTTGAAAAAATATTTTCTTTTATTAAGAAATAAAATTTTCAAGAAGTATCAGACAATATTTATAGAATAATTTCCAAATTTTCATAATATTTGTTTAATAATGAAATTTTCTGCTACTTCCAAATAATATTTAAATATGAAAAATAAAATTCAATAAAATTCATTTTTTGAATGAAATATTTTCTTTTATTAATAAATATAATTTTTAAAAAGTAGCAGACGAATTTATTGTCGCCTGTTTCTTTGAGTGTAGAGTAAATAAAACACTGGCCACAAAGCGTTCTCATTGATTACGATGAGCTGGAAGTCAAAGTCCAAGTCGCTGCTCAATATTGATAAGCGGAGAAGCGGCATCTGATGTTGGCTCCACTTTCCCAAACATTCGTCAGATACACTTGGACATTGGAACACGTCGGTTCATTTGACTTGGTTATGATTTTGGGGCGCAGACTGAAAAGTGCAATTTCCCAATTGCCGCTGAGTGGCCTGTGCCGCCGGCTGAGCGCGCGCATCGTTGATGGAGTCAACATTGAGGTGCAGCCGGCACAGACCGCTCCAGAAGCCACGCCTGCTTTGACCTATCCGGGAGTTTGGTTGCGCGACAATTGTCGGTGTGCGGCTTGCTTCCACAGCAGCTCACAGTCCCGCCAGCTGAACTGGCATCACTTTGATGCGACAGTGCGTCCGCTATCCCTGCACATGGACAACGAAAAGGAGCAGCTTCGGGTGCGCTGGAGCGATGGCCATCAGAGCACCTACGAGCTGGATTGGCTGCGACGTCGCAGCTTTAATCCGAAAGCACAACGAGATTACCTCAATGACTTTTATCGGCCACCAGCGATCCACTGGTCGGGCAAGGAGTTTGAGCAGATTGCCCAGCGATTCGATTATGAGCAGGTGATGTGCGAGGATGCTGCACTGCAGCAGTGGCTACAGGCGCTGGCCGTCTATGGGGTGGCCCTGCTGCATGGCGCACCACTCGATGTGGCCGTGGTGCGTCGCCTCGCCGAACGGGTGGGCTTCATCCGACGCACCACATACGGCGAGGAGTTCATTGTGCAGGCCAAGCCAGGTGCCCAGAACTATGCCTATCTCTCACTGCCACTGCCGCTGCACACAGATCTGCCCTACTACGAGTACAAGCCCAGCGTCAACATACTCCACTGTGTGGTGCAGAGCAAATCCCAGGGCGGCAGCAATCTGCTCGTCGACGCCTTTCACATAGCGGACCGACTGCGTCGCGATCATCCGCTCGACTTTGAGCGTCTCGCCCAGACGCCTGTCGACTGGAACGATATTGGCGGCGAGAATGGTTGCGAGTTCCACAACATTTGGCGTGCGCCCGTCATCTGGTAAGCTATTCCTGGCAACCACCAACACCACGACAAGCCACTAATCCAACTTCAACCAACACAGCCTGGATGCCGCCGGTGAATATACGCGAATTAATCACAGTGTGCCACAGCGGGATAGTCACTTCAATGTGCCAGTGGATCAGGTGCTGCCCTGGTACAAGTCTTATGCCCGCTTCGTGGAGCTGGCACAGTCGGATGCACACTCCTTTAAGACGCAGCCCGGCGATGTGCTGACGTTCAACAATCTGCGTCTGTTGCATGGTCGCACTGGCTACGATGACACCGAGCACAATTCCCGATACATTGTTGGCGCCTATCTGGATTGGGATATTATCTATTCGCGTTTGCGTGTGCTCAAAAGGCGCTTGGCTGGCAATGGCGCCCCCAACAATCCTGTCTAAATGCGTCAATAAAAGTCAGCGACATATTTTCCAAGCCATTTGCGTTGAGCTCATTTGTTTATATAGTTGCCAAGAGAGCTGCCAGTTGCCAGTTAAATGCAGCACATATGCCTGCCACAGCAACGCCCACACCCACGCCCATTTGGCATTTGGTTGCCCTAATCCTACACCACGCAAAAATCCGCCATCTCCGCCGTCGTCATCATTGGCAGTTAAAGCAGCTCAAGCGCGAAAATGAAAAGTTGTAAAAAGTCATGATGATGCCGGGGATCTGTCGGGAATCTGGCGGGGATCTGTCGGGGAGCTGCCGGGCTGCCGTTGCTGCGGATTATTATCAACTGACAAGTCGCTTGTGAAGATGATTGACATCAAAGATAGCTCGCACTATGCACCATGGGAAACGACGCCACTTTGATTCATTCAGCCATTAAATCCCAACTTAAAGCCAAAGACTTAAAATGTGGCAAGAACATTTCTAAGATTGAATTACAACAAGTTAAAAAAATAATCTGGGCTCAAATATGATATGATATATACCAAATCTGGCTATTAAATATATACACTGATTTTATTTGCACACCTAAATGTAAGCATGCGTAGAAGTGCTCCCATTTCTGGCAAACTGAGTAGTAGTAATATTATTCTTATATAGATTATCAGCTGGATGGATCTGTCCTTCAAAATATGAATTTATTTCCAAGTTTAAAGTCTCGGAGATCTCCGACTTGGCTGTTGATCCTGATCAGCTGTAATGTAATGTTGTAATGTTAATGGGTTGGAGACTCTTCCTTCTTCCTGCTGCCTCTGACAAACCTTTGCACAAAATCATTGAACTTTTCCCAATCTTTCTTAACTGATTTCAGTATATATGAAAAAATAGGTTTTTTTTGCCAAAAAATAATCAACTTTTTACCCATAGTGCAGTGTGGGTAAATACATATTAATATGTATGTATGTATGTTGTTGCCAAATTGGCCAACAGTCGCTGCCACTTCCGTAGCCACAACCGCATTTGCATCCGCATATTGTAAACATGGAAATTTTGCTACTTTTTTTTTTTTCTTCTTTTTTTTTTGTGCCTGCCTCCTAAAGTGTCAAATGCTGTCAAGTTGTGACGGCACTCAAGGATGTTGTTACTGCCACAGTCACTCAGGCAACACCCGCAACTGCCGCAACCTGCCCCGCTGGTCGCATACCTGTGCCGCAGACACCATTCAAGTTTTGGAGTGCATTAACCTTTAGCGGGGCGCTCAATGAAAATGCCGTTAATCGCTTAACACTCGGCATTCCAAATGCCTGGCGCACTGCTTCCGGCCAGCTACGAGTGCTTCAGGCCTCACATGAACTTCGCCACACCCCGCCCCACACTTCCACTTTCCCACTCTCACTCTCTCTCTCCTTCTCCCCCCTTCTCTCCTTCTCTCTCTCGCTTTGGAAACTTTCTATGCCAATTGCTTTTGAATATTTTATAGAGCTCCCATTATGCCTACTTATGTCTTGTTATAGTAATAAAATAAAATTTACAAAAAAAAAAACGTCGCTGGGGGGCGTCCTCGAAATCGTTAAGGATAATATATAAGGCAGCAACGCACCCCAATCCCCCCCCCCCCCACACCCCACACCAACGAGTTGTGAAAACATTTTTTTCTTGTACAAGCAGCAGAAGAAGAAGCAGAAGAACAGTAATAGAACATTTGCTAAAGGAGTGAGAGCAAAAGTGAGCGCAGCCTGCCCCAAGCAATGGTCCGAAGGGGGTTGTGGTGGGGGGGGGGGGTTGTTTGGCAGGTTGCGGTTGAAGCGGCTAGGTTGACACTTGGTTGCGCTGTGCCTCAAATGATGAATTTTAAATATTTTATATGATTTTCTTAATTTTAAATAGTTATTTGCATTTTAATTTTTAATTACTGCAATGGCTAAAAATAAATGAAAAATAAAGTCATAATTTAATTTTAAGCAAACAGCTTTTTTTCAGCCACAACAATCATTTTTAATGTGTGCAATTTGTATGGAAATATTTAGTAAAATGTGCAGAAATAAACGAAATATTGTTTTATTTATTGACAGTAATTTTAAAACAAAAAAAATCAAGTTTACATAAATGTAATTGATTTTATTTAATTAATTAATTTATTTAGTATTTTAAGTACTTAGGCTTTTATTTTATTGGAAACCGAAGCAATTTTGTTTTTGATTTTGGCAGATTGACCTCTGAAATTTATGCCTAAAATTGCCCACAAATTCTCTATGATTGAGATCCATTGGCTCTGCTCTGACGGATTAGATGGAATCAAGCTCAATTATGGCCATGTTTGGACTATGCTTGGACAAGATAATTGTAGTTTTGACGAAAGATTTTCATTTATTTTTATAATCCCAACTAAAGTGTAGTTTTACAAAATTGGCTACAATTTAAAAAAATGCATCTCTGCAGCAGAAATATTTATTTATTTGTATTTGACAAATGCTTTGCAAATTTGATTGCATTTTCTTTCTTCAATCAAGATTGATAAAAGCTGAACATATTCTGATATTTATATGTAATACAAAGAATCTTACATTTTACCAGATCTATCCACGTTTTCTTTTTGTCATTTCTATTATTTTTATTATTTACTAGATTCAATTCGATTCTATCCTCAAAAAGTATGCCACAGTAGTAATTCTTGAAAGAGGGCAAACCTAACTGAAACTAAACCCATTGCATACTTTTGGGACCTGTCAAATGCTTCGCTATGGAAATGATTAAAGTCTCGTCGATAATCAAATCCTGCCTTATTTTACAAGTAATCCACTCAATTTTTATTGTAGAGCATCGCAATTTTTCTTTTGCATTTTTCCATGTGTTGTGTTGTGAAGAGCATTTCCGCATTGCTGTGCGCCACAGGGGGGGGGGGTATGCCAGTGGTATGTGTGTGTGTATACATTCCCTTAACACGCATCATGACGCCCAGACGAAAAGCGTAGAGCTTCTATGGCTCAAAAAGGGGGGGCGAAGAGCGAAGAGAAAATGAAAAGTCTATAAAAGTTTACTTTTTTAATACTTTTCCCATTTATATACGTAATAAAAATCTTGTAAAATGCGCCTTTTTTGCACTTCACAATGCGAACCGTAAATGTATCTGTGTGTTTGTGTGTGTGTGTGTGTGTGTGAAAGCTGCACACTCCCGTTCAGGGTTCAGTGCAAAATTCTGTTATACTCGACTGCCGCCGGCAACAACTATGACTCGAGCTAAGGCTTGGTTCTGGTTCTGGTTCTGGGCTTGGATCTGGGTCTGGGTCTGGGTCCTGAGTCTGGGATTGTGTTTGGGGCTTGGCGCTTCCTCCGGTGGCTTCCAACTTTTGTATTGTAGCATTTGCTGCAACGACAACTGTAAAAGCAGCGGTGGCAACATCAGCATTGGTAACAGTAACAACAACAACAACAACAACAACAACGACAACTTGTGGCAGGCAGCACTTGAAATCCAGGCAGCGTAATTGCCGCACTGTAACAGACGTTAGCGATGACGAGGATGCTTCTTAGCCCAAGCCAAGCCAAGCCAAGCATCTCCTGGGGCACAAAATCCCAGCGACGACAAATGGGGGGGGGGGGGGGGGAACGGCAGGGCAAGACTCTGCCAAGTGGTGGGAATAGCCACGCTTTGTGGTCGCCAACTAAGCACAGGCAAACCAAACCAAACCAAACCAACAACAACAACAACATTATTGAAATAAAACGGTTAAATGCGGCTTTAGTTGGCCGAGCAACGGATTGGGCCATTGGCATTTCTGGCCATGGCAACAATCCATCCAGCAGCAAAGCAAAAGCTGCCACAAATCCAGAACGCCTGGCCTGCGCCTGATTGCCCAACTAATCCTTTGCTGCATATCTCTGTCACACTGGATTGTTGAATGCTGATGTTGCACCCCCATCCCATCCCCCACCCCTCCGCAGTAGCGAATTTTTAGATTCGTCACTCTTCGCCGACAAACTTTGCTGTTGCTGCGCTTATTAAACTGAAAGCTTTGTGGATGGCCTTGGGGTGGCTGCGTGCCGTCCTGGTGGTTGGTGGGTGGGCAAAAAGAGGTGGCGATTTTCTTCAACATTTTTCAATTTTTCACTTTAATCAAATTAAAATTCATTCGTTGCGCCTGTGAAGCGTGCAAATGGAGCTGCGACTTTTCTGATTGTTGTTAAAATGTTGCTACTGTTTCTGCTGCTGCTGCTGCTGCTGGCAGAGGCAACATTGCAACCAGGCAACCAGTTGGCTCCGTTAGCCTATTGAGCAGCCAAACAACCAGTGGTGGTGGTGGTTCACCCAGTCGAACTCTGCTTTTTATGGAAGTTTTTGCCAAGAGCCCAAAAAACTTTACTTACCGCTTTGCATTGCGGTCTGCCAGCTGCCAACCTACTTATGCCCCATGCCACAGACTTGGTGCTGCAAGGCATTGGTTGGGCAACTACAATGGTTGTACATTTGGTTTGGTGGAGCTGGGGCAGCACTCTGACGAGGGGGGGTTGAGAAGATCAATTGAGTGCAACAGCAAAAGCAGCGCATTTTTGCAACCCTTGCGGCACTGAAATTTGATAAATATGCGTATTAGTTTCAGTTGCCAGCTCATAGAGAGCAGCAGCAGCAGCAGTAACCACAAGGAACAGGAACATGACCAGGACCAAAACCAGGACCATTACCAAAACCAGGACTACAGCAGCAACATAATAATCTGCCCGTGGGGCAGGCAAGAATGTTACTTAAATTGAGATTTAAATTAATTTTCCATTTATTTTCTGCTGCAACAAAATCTTATTGACCTCTGCTGGAGCCCTGGATTGGGCTAAGTAAATCGGTATATCATAAATATATAAATATTTATATACATTTTTAAATATTTATTTAAATTTTTAGATATTTATATAGATCATATAAGCGCAGATTTGATCAGTCATATTTATTTCGATGAAAGCGTTTGCCAACAAATTAATTTTACTTACCTGTTTCATCCAAAACTACCCAATAAAAAATAAATATATATTTAATAAAAGTCCTCAGAAATTGAATTTCGTTAATATTATATATATTAGCAATTTGTCCACTTAATTCGATTAAACTTGGTTTTTTTTTTATTTGCTTTGCTTGTTTGCATTGTTTATCGGTTTTTTTTTTATTAGTTTTATTTAATTTTCTTTTTACTTTTCAAGTACACATAAATGATATATGCATATATATATGTATATGTATTAATATATATACTATATGTATATAGCTTTTTCTTTTTCGACTTGTCTTTAATATAATATATATATTTTATATTATTTTCTTAGTTTTTTTTTGACGCAAAAATTGCATAATTTACTGTAAGTGTGTGTGTTTGTGTGTGTGTGTGTGTTTCGAGAGTGACTTATGTTTATTGTTAAACATATATTCATAAATAATTGTATGTATGCATTTGTGTAAATGTATTTGTTTTTTATTTTGTCTGAAAATACCAACTACAATACTTTTATATCAGTTAATTTGTGTTTATTTTGCTGATTTGTTTACCGTTTATTTTTCTTTATATGTATTTCGATACAACATAATAATTAGCAATAAATATTGTAAATTACTGTTCGCTGCTTTTATTTTATATTTTGCTTTTTTTTTCATGGCGTCTGCGTTTTGAGTATTTACAAAAATTTAAGAAAAAAATTGCTTCATTTTTTTGTTTTTTGTTTTTTGTTTGCTTTATGTTATTGGCTATATGTGGTATGTATATTTATAATCGTATATATATCCATTTAAATAGTTTTGATGTTTTTTTGTTTTCAGTTTATTATAAATATTATTATTTATTTTATTAGCATTCGTTTGCGATACACACACAAATATAATAATAATCGTAAGTATTAGTGATAAAAAGTTGCCTTAAAAAAAAAACATTCAAAAAAATATTCTATTTTATTAAACTTGGCAAGGGTGCGTCTGTGCATGTGTGTGCATGTGTGTATGTGTGTGTGTGTGTGTATAGGATATGTGATTTTTTTTTAGTGTTGTTGTTGTTGGTGTTGTTTTGCACTTAACTAAATCAATAGTATTAAGCACTATCAATATGCACAAGGCGACTTTTCAGTCGCAGCATTGCCACACAAAAAAACACAAGCTTGCAACAAATGTGGCAAATATTTCCAAAAAACCTTAATCTGAATTTTGGGCATACCATTTTGATATTTCTACAATTTGGACAATTTGTGTTGCTTTGTGTATATTTTTGCTGCCTTTACTCATAACGTACAAATACATTTATGTATTTATTTTTATTTTTTTACTGTATTGTATGTATGTATATATATATATATATATATATATATGATTTTAAATACCTCGTTTGACAACAAAAAACAATTTGCTTGCTTTTGCTGCTGGATTTTCAATTTCAGAATTTTAATTCATACTTTAATAATATAGTTAAGATTAAGAAAAAAAATAGATATAAAAGATATATATATATATCTTTATACATGTATATATATAAATGAAAATAAATAATAGGCTTGACGTATCAACTAATGACTAATTTGGTTATGTTTGTGTCTCAGTTTTTAAGTACTTTTTAGAGTGGTTTTTTATTTTATTTATTTTTTTTCATTTTATTTATTTTTTTTTTGTGTTGTCTCATTTTGTGGATTTATTTTATGCTTAACGCGGAAACGGAAGTCAATTTGTCAGCTTTGGGGCACAGAAATCTTAGATATGTTTAGTGTGTGTGTGTGTGTGTGTGGGTAGGCCAAATGCTTGCTTTCAACTTGTTGTCTCTGTGTGTGTGTGTGTGTGTGTAGACTGAGCCTGACTTTTCGCGCTCAACTGGCGCACATCAATTTATATGCTAATGGGGCCTGCAAGTTATTTAAAATACATATGACACGTTGTGTTAAATGAAAAGGCCGCAAAAAAAAATTGAAAAAAATAAACGTTTATATAAAATAAATAAAATTATAAAAATACCAATTTATTTAAATAGACATAAATGTACGCTGTGCATTTATGCCCATACATATAACTCAATATGGGTTTTCATGGTCGCAGCACGCCCACATCGGCTGGCCACGCCCCATGCCAAGCTCGTCACGCTGACAAAATTCAGTTAACGCAAAAATCTCATTTAAATATGCATGAAGCCAGCCACAGTTGAATTTCTCTTTCACCTTTTTTGTTGTTTTTTCATGTCTGTTGTTTTTTTTTTTTTTTTTTTATTGCATTTTACTTGCTGCAGGATAACCAAGCATTGTCTCGCACTGTGTGTGTGTGTGTGTGTGTGTGTGTGTGTGTGTAACGCATTGTTTTCGAGCCATGTCGTTGGCTAATTATTATTCGGCCCAGTCGCAACATACAAATCTCTGCTTAAAGCTCCACACGCAGCTTGTTAACTGTCCAGCTGAACAGTTGTCCAACAGTTGCTGCTGCTGGAGGTATGCATAATAATATATCATGGTCAGGGTCGCCGACTGAGGCAAAATGTGGCAATGACAAAAGCCCACAGAGACACGCAGCTGACTGATGGCAGCGAGTGGAACTGCTACTAAAACCAGTGCAAAGAGGGGGCAGCAGGGTGACAGGGGGGGTCAGGTGGGGGTCACAACACTGAATGAGACTGTTGTGCAGAACATGAAAATAAATTCATTAAAGCATTTATCAAGTTCGACACTTGCTGTCATATATCATGTTACATTTTGGAGCTGCAGCATGTTTAATCCGCTGGCCCCAGTCAAATAAATGTGTAAAAGCCAACAAATATCTACAAGCAAACATGCCACATATATGTGTGTGTGTGTGTGTGTGTGTGTGTGTGTGTAAATGCATACAAAAGGGCAGAGGTACAAATGCAAGAGTGTGTGGCAGTGGCAGTGGCAGTGGCAGGGGCAGGGGTAACATATCACCGTTCAGCCTACGAAGCGTTTTTTTTTTTTTTTTTTTTTTTGAGTTTTTGAGTTTGTTGTTGTTTAATTTGTGTAACGTGTTTCTTGTTATTGCGCGATGTTGCTTTGGCTGTCAAGTTAAAAAAAAAAACAAAAAAATGCATTCGTTGACCATAGTTTGCTCTGGACGAGTTTTCACTGTTTTTTTTTTTTTTTTTACGATTATCGCTTGGCAAAGCATTAACAAGTCTTTAAATTTTTTAGAGCTGGACGCCCTTCGTCACGCCCCTTCCGCCTGCACAGCCAACCACTCAATTTCGATTTATTTTGTTTTTTTTTCTTTCAACTGATTTGCATGCATAATTCAAATTGGAAATTAAATTCAAATAAATGTATTTTAAATTAATTTTTTTAAGCTGCAGGCATATTTATGTTGCTGCTGCTGTTTATTTATATTTATCGTTATATTTTTTATTTTTGTTGCTCCCCCTTAAACAAATTGTTATGCAAAAGCGCGTGAAAATCAACTAACAAATGGCTATAAACATCTGCATAATTAAAAAAGCCAAAAATGCAGGTCTACCAATAATAATAATTATATGCATTTTCAACTGGCAAATCGACCGAAAATCTGTAGGCGAACAAAATTCATAACGAAAATCATACGGCAAATATACAAAAAGTACGATTTTGGAAAAAAAAATTGTGCTAAAGGCGATTTCACAGAAAAATAATACAAAAAATCTGGAAAAATGAAAACATCTAAATTATTTGTCGACAGTTAAAAACTAAATATTTCAAATTATTATTTTGAATACCCCTGCTCAATATGAGGTTCTGCTGTGTTGACTATGCCTGCTGTCCCCTCCCTCCGCGACGTCTCGTGTTGTTTGCCACACGCAACATGCAACATGCAACTGTTTTCGCACTTATTTTCAACTCATAAATGGAGGCCAAAAGGGGTTTAATGATTTTGTATGCATAACAGGCAACTCGACGAGATCACACGACTACAGCATTCTTACTTGTTTTCACTTCTTTTGTGTGGCCCGCATAACAGTTATTTACACACACACACACACTCCCAAAAGCATAGTTTGAATTGTAATTAGCATTTGGCCAGCTGTGCTTATTGTTATTGTTTTTATCCAGTGTTGTGTGTGTTTTGTGTGTGTGTTGTTTATTGTGTGTTGTTTGTTGTAGACTAGAATGCCGCTGAGTAGCTTAACTAAATAATTTCGGTAGATTGTTTTGTTTGTTTGTTTGTTTGTTTTTTTTTGGGAGACTTCGCTTTTTGTATGAGTATAATATGTATAGTTGAAATTATATATATGTATGTGTGTGTGCGTGTTGTGTGTGTGTGTGTGTTAGTGTGATTAATTATAGCATGATGCCGAAAAAGGTCAGAAACTTGAGTAAACTGTACAATTTATACAAAAACCGATACCTAGCCAAGTGTATGAAATTGAAATCCGCTCTGACATATTCCGTTTCCGGTTCGATTCAACTGCATTTGCGAGCACGTCGCTGGAAGCGCTTCATGCGTAGCGACCACTCATCCTTCCACTCCAATACAACGGAACTGGGTCCAATGGCCAGATAGCCCGGCGCTGCCTCCGAGTCACGTCCGAGTATTAGATACGATCTGAAAAATATATATAAAAAAAAAAGAAATATACAAAATGAAAGAGTTAAATGTGAATTGAATGGAATCAAATGAGGAATAGAATGTGAATCTCTGTTGGAGTTGGACACTCACTTGTTCAGCTTGATTTTGGGGCACTGGCACTCGATGCTCTTGCGCGGCACAAGCAGCATCATGTTGCCACGCCCCAGCAGCGAACTGGTCGTGCCCGACATGGGATTCCGCTTGAAAATTGTCTGAATATTTATCTCGTATTTGTAGATCTCATTCTGGCGCTCAATCGAGAACTTCTCGGTGCTAATGTCCTGGGAGGCGCGATCGTGGCCAATTACCTTGGCCAGCAAAGCTGTTGTTGAATCGAATGGAATGCAAAAATATATTCAATATTTATATTATGAAATATTTAATAATTATATTATTTATATTATTAAAAATACACCCAACTCAAGTTGGGGCTAAAGCAAGCATACGCACCGTAGTCCTCCATGCAAAACTTGTTCAGATTGAGCTTCTTGGGGCTGGCCTTGCACTTGCCGCAATCTAAAATCGAACACGAATTATATATATATAAAAATTAAATTAAATTAATCACAATTAAATGCTTAATTATTAAATTGCATAAATTTGTCGTTCGATTTTTAATTAGAGACTGCAACAATTTCAAAGTCTTCTGTTTTTGACTGTATAATTTTAAGCAGTTTCATAATTCCATTTTTTCAGTGTATAATAATACTTGAATAAATATATATATATTTATATTTTTTTTTTCTTTATATATATATTTATACATAATATATTTTTTTTTAAATAGGTTCGTCACTTTCAAAAATTAATCACAATTAAATGCTTAATTATTAAATTGCATAAATTTGTCGTTAGATTTTTACCTAACAAATTAGATAAAAATGATTAAAGCCTAAGTAAAAAAGAAAGCTAAAATTTTCTAGTCGAGAGAAAATAATATAATAATTTTAAGCAGTTTAAAAATTAAATTTTTTCAGTGTATAATAATAATTGAATAAATATATATATATATATACATATAATTTTCTTTATATATATATTTATATATATATAATTTTCTTTTTAAATAGGTTCGTCACTTTCCAAAAAAAAAAAAAAAAAACAAAATTGTTGCCACCATTTATCACACAGTCGAGTGGCAAGTTGAGGCACGCTAATCGCAACTTGTAGTTCGCTACTTGCTGCTACTTGTTGCACTTACACTTTTTCATTTCCTCGGCCTGCGAGCCAGCACCGTCCTTATAGTCACCAGTTGCACCACCGCCGCCAGCGCCGCCGGCGCTTTCCGCTTGGATCATGTTCGCATTTGTGGGCACTTCTGTTAATTGCAAATGTAGGCAAATGAATGTGTGGCAAGTTAGACAGAGGCGAGATGAGACGAGATGAGACGGGGAACACTTACTTATGCAGGGCGCCACATGGGAGCGCGTCTGTTGATAGCCGCGTGCACAGCGATTGCAGGTCAGCCCGGTGACGCCCTCCTTGCATGGGCACTGACCACTCAGATGATTACAGGTCTTGCCAGTGGAGCCAACGGGATGACAGTCACAGCCTGCACAGAGGGAGAGAGAGAGGGAGGGGGAGGGAAGGAGTGAGAGTCAATCATTAGTGACATGTGTCCAGTTGACAGTTGGCCGTAGTCCGCTGATTGATGAGCGGAGCCGGCGGCCAGCTTTGCCAGGATAAACAGCTTCACAGGTTCCCAGCTTTCCCAGCTTTCCCAGCTTGAAAATTCACTTACGTTTGCAGACTTTGCGATGATTCGTCGGCTTGGTGGCATCCCGATAGTAGCCTTCACGGCAATAGTGACAATACCGTCCGGTCGTATCGTGCTGACAGTTGTAGCAAACGCCGCCGGAGACGCGACCCGACAGCTTGTACAGCTCCAGATTGAAGCGGCAGCGACGGGCATGTCCATTGCACTGGCACACTGAAAAAAAATAATAATAAACATAATCATTAATAAACTATTTATATATATCTCAACTATAAGCAAATAGATAAAAGTAATTTAATATTACATTACTTAAATTAAATATTAAAAAAAAAATGAATTAAATTGTTTGCTTAAGATTTTAGTTTCTGCACTAAACTAAAAATTAAATTTAAAAAAAAAAATGATAGACATAATTATTAATAAACTATTTATGGATATCTCAACTGTATGCAATTAGATAAAAATAATTTAATATTACATTATTTGAATTAATTATTAAAATAAAATGAATTCAATTGTTTGCTTCGGATTTTCATTTCTGCACCAAACTAAAAATTAAATTTTCATTTGAGAAAGTACTTTAATCTAAATTAAAAGTGTATAATTATTATGAACACCTTTCTATAAATTAATTAATTAGTTTCTTTTTGGATTTATTTTTGATGTTGATGCAAGTGTTGCACATGCCTCAAAATGTTGTTCCTTTGACATGCTCTTAACTAGCTTTTTTTCATTTTATTATATTTTATTTTATTATTTTTTTTTGTTACATTTTCTTGTTTTAATTAGTTTTACGACTTTACTTCTTCTTAGCCAGCATATTTTCATAATATTATAATTTATTTTTTATTTTTTTTTTTTGGTTTCATTTTCTTATTTTAATTAGTTTTACGACTTTAGTTCGATTTGGCAAATAGTACCAAAAATGCTGATGAATTTCCATTGATTCCACTTTAAGATCTTATCGCTTGAGGCACTTTCTGCCTCGGCTGCCCCCCAGTGAAACCTTGCCCCCTTCTGCGTCACGGCTCGTTGCTGCTGCTGCTGCTGTCTGGGACAGCACCGAATCCTAATCATTTAATGGCGATGGCTTCTCGCTTCTCGCACATTTCATAAATAATTAATAATCATAAATATTTTTACGTGCTTTACTTTTATATTTGGGACAGGTTTTTGAGGGGCTGCTGCTGCTGAAGCCAGTGGTACTGCCCCCTACTCCCCCCCACTGTTCATTTATGATTGATTGTTTGCCTGGTTGGTTTGGGTTGATTGATGAAATGCTGCAGACTAACTACGGATGCGGATGCGGATGCGGATGGTGCGTCCAAGTATTGAATAGGGCAGATGAGTAGTGGTGGCAGGGCGGAGGGAGGGCAGCGCATTCTTGCCACCTAAGTTTCGCCTGCTGCGATTTTTATTGATTTTATGACCCAGCTCTGACCCAGGTCCAAGCAGTGCGTCCTCGTCCAGCCAGCTGCTGACTGAAGCCGTCAGGTTCATCGTAATGCTTGTTTAATTAGTTGGCCAATATCATAAAATAATTTTTAGCCAGCTAATTGGCAGTACTTGACTGCAATTTATGTGCACAGCGAACGTAGTCTGAACGGTGCCACTTGCCCCCATCGGTGGCAAGGCATTAAGCGTGATTTATACAACGCAACTCATATAAAGACAGACAGACAGAGAGAGAGAGAGAGGGAGAGAGATATATGTGAGGGGGATGCCCACACAGATCGACACGCATCAGCGCCTGCTTTGTGAGCTGGTAACCAACCGGGCCAACAGTGGGAATTGTGATGCGGATTGGGGCACAAAAGTGTCCCTTGAATGCGCCGTAGATGTGGTTGTGGCTCTGGGCTTGGCTGTGGCTGTGGCTGTGGCTGCGACTATTGTGATGGTTGTTGCTTCATATTTTTCATATCTTATGTCTGCATCATCGACTACGACGATGAAACTGAGGATGAGGATGAGGCTGATGATGATGATGTGGCTGACAACAATGGAGACGAGTCAGGGGGGGAGTTAGGGGAACGAGTGCACAACGTGGGCGGCCGTTCGCTTTTTGGGCAAATAACAACAATGGCCAACGACAATGGGCAACAGCGGGGCAAGCGGCGAGCGGCAAGCAACAATGCCCCAACGCATCCGGAATACTTATCGACGACTGTTGTCCTTGCAGCAGCCAGTGGCCAGCAGTCGACCACCCCTCCCCCTCCCTCCTATCACTCTCTTCTGTTTTGGCGACAATCATCTGTCAACTGCTGCCCCCAATCCAACCATCCCATACCCTTCCCACTCATCCCACTGCATCTTCGCATCGCTGGCGCTATCATTGCGCAAATTAAAATGAATTTTATTTCAACTTGACTTTGGTCGAGGAGTCTGGGAAAGGAGTATGGGTTCCATCAAGAGATTCACTTAATTATGTCATTTAAGAAAAGGTGAAAGTTGCACCAAAAACTGGAGAAATTAATTCACTCGCTGTGAATATTAAATTTAAAGTGTGTGCAGAATGAAAGATTAAAGATTAAATTAATTAAAAGGCTAACTAAAAATATATTTATGAAATTTGGTAATTTTGTGAAATATTTTTGGAAATTGACAAATGACAAAATTGTTGCTTCAGTTAGAGCATTTTTGGAGTCGTTAGAAATGATGGATGTGGCTGGCTGAAACTGTAGCAGGGGCAAGCTGAATGGGGGGTGTCTAATAATGATAATAAGATAGCTGTTATTGCCATTGCCATTGAGACATGAGTGGTGTCTGTGGCCAGCAATAAGCCAAGTTGAGCTGCTGCCTCATAAATAGCGGATGGCTGAGCAGATGGATGATGTTTTCGATATTGCGGCATACATACATACACATGCATGTATGTAGTAGTAGTAGTCCCCCCCCCCCCCCCTCCCTCATATTAAATGCTGTTGTTGAAGACCCACATAAATTCCACTGTTAGACAATCGAAAAAAAAAAACCAAAACAATGAAAAACGCAAAAAAAAAAAAAAAAAAAAAAAAAACTCAACGCCATCGAAATATGCGACGATTAGCTAAAGTAGCACATAAATTGTTTCTGGGTTGGGTCGTGCCGATGCTGTGTGGGATTAACCGAAGCATGTCGGATTGCAGTCTCCAGCTTACAATCAATATATATATATGTAGTCTGTAGTCTGTAGTCTGTGGTTATTGTTTTTTTTTTTTATTCAGCATTAAGCCAAATACACACATGTCTGCATGTGTATGTGCGTGTGTGTGTGTGTTTGTGTGTGTAAAGCAACGCACTCAATCAGCCTAATTGGAAACAATAAAATCCATTTTAACGCGAAATTTTCTTTACAGCTCATTTGATTTTCAACGCGCCAGCTTAAAACACTACAACTTTGTATGCCATTCCACAACACACACACACACACACACACACACCACACACACACACTACACTCCACTACACTCCACTTCAGCCCATTCCACGCCAGAGATTGCCCCATTACTCATCTAGTCAGCCACGCAGCGCCCCAACCAAACCATTCATCGATGCATTGACTTGTGGTATTTTTGGGGGCTCCCAGAAGTTATGGCCAACTAGCAAACTGAGAGTTGAGTGAAAAGTTTGCCAGATCATTGGCAAAAGATTTTACAATTCGGCATTTCCTATTGCCATTTCCCTAAACCCATCCGCCACAAAACTCGCATCTGGCGGGCAATTTTTTGATATATGACTTTCGTGGCGAAAACAAACAAATTTGCAGGCGGGCGAGAAAGAAAAGTTCATAATTTTGCTGGCTGTTTTTTAATTAAATGCCAAAGCAGCTCTCGCAACACACACACACACGTACACACACAACATGCCCAAAAAGAAATGTGCCAAAGCAAAAAAAACCTGTGAAAATCATTTGGCACCATGCGAATTCGAACGAATGCGATTCCAAGCGAGCGAGTGCACCATAGACCAGAGACTTATAGAGACCGTGGGACAACAACGACAGCATCGACAGATAAGGCGGACTAAGTTGGCATAGTTGGGGAAACCGGGTGGGGGGCAACAGGGCCAAGCACAGGCACAGGGACCGGGATCGTTGCCGTACCGGGCCCGTTCACAAGTTATGCGACCATTTGTTGTAAACGGCACAAAAATTATGGGCGAAAAGCAAACAGGCCTCGGCAAAGCCTGGCCACCAAACTCCATAAACTGGCTACAAAATGTCTACATTTTTATTTTCTTTTCGTTTTGTATGCAACAAAAAAAAAAAAAAAAAAAAAAACCTAAAGAGAAAAGTAGGCGGCAAAGACTTCAATGCTGCAGTTATGGGCAAGATACGAAGCAAAAAAAAAAAAAAACTAACAATAAAATTGTTGAGGAATGGGGGCGGTGTGTGTGTGTGTGTATGTGATCGAATCGATCGAGTGGGTTAAACTGGCGCCACAAAAAAAAAAGAGAAGAAAAAAAATAATACTTTTCATGTGTGTTTAATTACAGATTTAACACAAAGATTTGCTGAGGTGCAAAAAACTGCATTGGAATTCTGGCTAAAAAAAAAGGTGGTAATTTTCTCACTGGCTTCTAATAAAAATTAACTGAAATGCATTTTAGGTACCTCATCAAAATTAGCTTACTCAAATTACAAAAAAATATATATATTATAATAAAAACAATTCTTTAAAAACTTCTTCGCTCTGAATTGACCAGATTTCGTGCAGGGCATTTGCAGGTCGTCAATTTCCTTTTTGGGGAAGTGCAGGCATTTTCCCAAATGGGCGCGGCAACCAAAACAATTTTCACTCTTTTCATTTCACACACACACACACACACTCAGGCCGTAATTTGCGAAAACATTTGACACGCACACACACACACACATACGCCCAAAGATTGTCATAGAAATAAATTTACCATATCGCCAAAGCTTTTTTTTTTTTCCCCCCCATTTTGAGTACTCCTCCTCTTCCCCAGCTAGACTCGCCTTTCGCTTTTGCTATCACAAAGATCTGAATGTAAAAAATACATATATATATATATATATATATTCGTTGGCATTTGGAGGTCTCCATCTCAGATTTGTGCTAAGACATTGAACAGCTCCTTGTCCAGTTCCATTCGTCGTCCTTAAACTGCCGCCAGTTCATTGTGAATGCTGCTTTTGGTCTCGGCTTTGGTTTTGGTTTCGGGCGCACTTCATCTTCGACGCTGTTTGTCTGTCTTTATTATTATTATTTTTATGTACTCGCATTTTTTTTTTGTTTTTTTTTTTTTTGTATTTTCCCCAACGACGATTTGCGTGGCTTGTGTATTTTACAATTTGATGTGATTTGAATTTTCAATGATGCCCCATTTACAGACAAAAAAAGGGAGGTCGAGATTGAGAGAAGCCAAATCAAGTAAATTTCGTATGGCACACGGCAAACAAAAAAAAAAAAAAAAAAAAAAAAAAAACCAAGCGATGCGTAAAGCGCGTCGTCCGCCCAAAAAGAAAAAAAAAAATATATATATATATTCAATGATGACAACGTCGACAATAGAACTCAAGATGCCTCAAGAGTGACACACACACACACACACATACACACACACAACATCGATATGTCTTTGGCCAACAATTTCGAATGTGTTGCGACGCATAATTTTATTTATTTTTCAATTTTGCTGCCCACTTTTGGCACTGAGCTCAGCTCCTTCCTGAGGGCTGTCTACGTCCTTAAGCACTTTGCTTGCTTATGAGCTAAGGCTGTTATGATAGCACACCACTTCACACTCGCACACACACACACACACACACACACATATCGCATACTGAAATGTGCTGACAATTTGGTTTCGCCGCATGCCCCCCCTTGCCCAACAAACTTGTCGACGTTGCTTACATTTTTTCGTTGGCCGCATCAATTTTTTGGCTTGCCAAAATATTTGTCGCTCGACTGGCATCCACATTTCCCTCTGCTATCTTTTTATCTTATTTTTTTTTTTATTTTATATATTTAGCTTCGAGTGCAACTCTCTCAACTGTACAAGTATTTCCATGTGTCTGAGAAACTTGCCATAAAGTAGCTCTCTAAAAGAATATCACTTTTGCACAATTGCCATCAACTCTTAATAAAGTAATATTTTTTTTTTTTGCAATGCAGTAAATTTAAAATTTTTTATTAATTAATTAATATTATCTATTATAATCAACAAAATCTTATAAATACTAAGAATTTAATTTGATCATTTGATACTTGAAACACTTGCTGTGCTTGCCTTTAATGCCAAGTTTCACTGTATATGTGTTGCACATGTTTTCTAGCTTTAATTTACAACATTAATTTCTTCTGCACTCGAAATATTCATTTCAGTCTTGGCTGGCTGGCTGGCTGGGTGGGTGTTGGGGAAATTGGTGTTGCACACATAATTTTGCATGTTTTGTTGTTGTTAATGTTGTTGGCAATCGAATTCGACACCCCCACAAAATGTGTTGACGCCTTAAACGCCAACACGCAAATTTGGCAAAACAAATTACCCAAAATGCATTGAACCAAATTGCCAGCCAAATCGGAACTAAACTGAAGTTAAAACTGAAGCTGAGCTGTGGTCGGTCGCTCCATGGTTGTGGTTTGGATTGGATTGGTTCGGTTTGGTTTGGTTTGGTTTGGCTTGGTTTGGCTTGGTTTGGTGGTTGCGACACACTTCATCCAGCAGATGGAGAGCTAAATAGATAGCAGTCAGTTGTGGCATGCCTGGGCGTTGATAATTGAATTGAAAAGTTTTTCGTCGCACTTTTGGCATGCCAATTGATGGGACAGCGACAAAAACCGAATACAGTTAAGGCGGCATAATTTGTGGATTGTGCAACAGCCACAACACACACACACACGCATATAGATAGATAGCTAAGGAGTGAGCAAACTGGTAAATGGAAACTGGAAATTGGAAAAGCGCAGGCAAATTAATGGCATAAAAACGCTGCACACCCAACAAAAAAAAAAAAAAAAAAAAAAAAATACAAATAAAAATGAGAAGAATAAAATGAACATGCACAACGACAACGACAAAGAATAAGCGAAATAGGCACGATAAATGTGACCATAATAATAATGAAAATAAATCAGTTTTAAGTTCTCAAGCTCTGCCAATTCCCAGTTATAAGCAAATATCCAACGCCTCACCTTGCCCCACAACAACAATTCCAATGATGATTTACAAAATACACTGCTTTCAATTTAAAATGAAATTATACTTATATATATATTTATATATTTATATATTTATATAATTTTTTAATCTGATTAAACACAATTTTTTATTTGTTGCTTCTTTTATTATTATGCTACCAAGCGTAAGGGCATTTAATTGTCGTGTTGTTTTTTTTGATGTGGCTTTTACTTAGGGTTGGCTCCTTTTTTATTATAGCCTCGTACATTAGCATTGCCGCTTGCAGCAGTGTCACTTGGCTGCAGCTTCAGGCTGCGACTTGCAGCGCATTTTCATAAGACATAAATTCTGCGATTTAGCTAAATGCGCTTCCCGGACTCTGCCTGGGTAATTTGTGGCAAGCCAGTCAGAGGAAGTGTAGAGTCCCCAGCGAAGGCGAATAAGAATGTAAAATATATATATATAAAAAGCAAGTAATAGTGAGAAAGAAAGCCCGACTTGAAGACACCTCACATCCAAGTTTTTAGCTTTTAATTGTCAATTTGACTAATCGAATTTCCACTTAAAAAATTTATATATTTGTGGTGTATTTTTAAATCAATCTTAATAATATGAATTATATGAATAATATAATAATAATAATATAATAATAATATATAAAAACGTTAATCGATAAAAGCTATCGATAGAAACTAAATGCATTTTTATGTGAGTGAAATTACATCGATTCAATCTGTAAAATCTGATCAAACAAATATTTAGAATAGAAGACTATTTATGTTACCCGATTCCATTACTTCTATAGCTTCAATATAACCTTCTGCCCGCTTCGAATGTGTACAGGGTATGAAAGAAGAAGGAGAAAAAGAGAAGTAAAAACTTCATTGGCATTAAATTACACTCGCACAGCGAGACTATGGAAAAGGCCCAGACAAGGCGACGCTGCGACTGCAACTGCGACAGCGACTGCAACTGCGACAGCGACTGCAACAGCGACTGCGACTGCGACAAAAGCTCAAATTGCATTTGGAGCGTGTACAATACAAGCACAATACTCAAATGGTGCCCATTGCAGACGCCTTGCCCCTCCCGCACTTCCCCCTCTAGCATCTGGCGTCTTTCTCTAAACATTTTAACAAACTGTTTATGCACTTTTAATGGCACATTTTGTGAGTAAATTGCATTAATTTTGCGTCTGTTGGAAAATAGAAATTGCATTTACTTTGACATACGACTTTGACCAACCACCAAAGGCAGTTCCAGAGGCAAATGGCCAATGGCCAATGGCCAATGGCGTTGTCAATGTGCCACTGCTGATTGAACGATTTATGAGTAGCAGCAACTGCAACTGCAACTGCTGCAACCGGTTTCGTAGCCAAGTTTTTCGATTTTTTTTTTTGCTTATATCAGCAATGCAATTAAAAGCAGATGCAATACAGCCCAGCCCCAGACAGTTGGCAGCATTTTCGATCTTTCTATCGATTGGCAGCGCAGACACAGTTGGAAAAAAAGGTTGCCCCAATCAGGCCAAGGTACTTAAAAAGACCAAAAAAAAAAACCAGACCAGACCCGGCCAGACAAGATAGAAATGTTTGACTCGAAACAAACTGTAAGTCAACCTGTTCCAAAGATCATCAATCTCCAAAGTTGACTGCCTGCATTTCAATTCAGCTCATTTGGCTGTCAACGGGAATTCGCTATGAAAGTTATAGGAAAATTTAATATATGCATCTGTATGTGAAAAATAAGTTTAAACATGGCATTTATCTTGTAAATATTATTGAAATTAAACTAGTTATATGATAAAGATTCACGCGTTTTTTAATTAACGCTTTAACCAGTTTTTTTTTGTTTTTTTTTTGATCAATATTTCAAAAAATGTTTTTTAAACAATTTCGTCTAGCGTAGTTTTTTACTCGTTAAATGCAGCTTTGTGCAAAATATTGATAAAAAACATATATATTTAAATACATATCAATAGTGAACTATTTATCTTTTTTATATATATACATATTTAAATCCATATTGTGTTGTGCGCATTCATTGTTACTGCGATGCTAATACTATTGTGCTGTTTTTCTCCCACACACACTCACACACACACACACGCACACACACGCTGCAGACAACAACTCACAGTAAATAACGAAGAGATTTGTATATTTTTTATGTCAAATGATTTTGCGTGTTGCGAAAAATGCATATCCAAGTGCTCTGAATGCAAAACTAAAAGCTTTTGCTTACCAACTAAGTGTGTATGCTGTGTGTGTGTGTGTGTGTGTGTGTGTGTGTGTGTGTGATTGGGTGTGCTAAGCGACAAACAAAAGCTGTTGGAAAATATAGAAAATCCCTTTGGGAAACAAAGTGTAGAGTAAAGGACAGCTACACACACACACACAGCCACACACACACACACACAAATACACACACACCCGCGAAAAACTTTACCCCCTGCCATTTGTTGCAGATCAAAAACTGTACTGACAAAGGCAACCAGCAGAAGCAGAAGCAGAAGCAGAAGCTGCAGAAGAAGTGGGAGCAGAGCAAGAGGAGGAAGGCAGAAGAGCTGTTATAGAACAACTAGCATATGTAAATATATACATATATACATCTGTAGATATATATTCAAGGAGCGGTATCCTTTGCGCAGAGGATCTAGTTTCGCAAGCAGCTGCCTTCAATTGTCACTGTGACTGTAGTTTTAACCCAGAAACATAAATATTGCAATTTATTGCAAAAGCAACACACACACACACACACACACACACAAGCACACGCACACACACACACACAAGCACACACTTGTCGCTGTTTGCTGGATCCTTTTGCTAAAAGCTTTTCCGCAGCTCAAAAATTGTTAGCCGCAGGATCATTTGGCAGTTTTGCGTGGCACTCCAAATAATCCCTATCCACTATTCAAAATGATAATCAGCCACGTGTGGCACGTGTGTGCGATGGGGCAAAAGATGCACGAACATCAAATGTATTTAACTTAATTTAGTTCAAGTTACTTAAAAAAGCTTTTAAACGAAAGAAAACAACAACAACAACAACAACAAAAATACCAATCAAGATCCAAAGCAAAGAGCAAAGCAAAGAAAGAAAAAACGAATACGTTTTGTGTGCCCGGCTAGCAGATACCCTGTACAAATCATTGAAAGGCAGTTGCTGAATTTTGCTCTTCAGAGATTTTATATATATATATATATATTCATATGGCAGTCAAATTACCCATCGATGAATAAATAGCTGCCACAAGTGCATCCTTTATTAAGACATTTTGGATTAGGGTATAACAAAAAAAAAAAAAAAAAAAAAAAAAAAAACTGCTCGCAAAGCAAACTTTCATACTGGGGAAATGGGGGGCATTGTTGTGTTGTGTATGAAATTCATTAATATGCACACACATGCATATGTAGATTATATGATTAAAAGCATAACACACACAAGCACACACACACACACTCGCACACACACACAGGCAATCCACTTTAGTTACTCCCCAATGTTGTTGTGCAAAAGTTGTTCTTCACTTTCTGTTCGGTTCTGAGAGAGTTTGAGGTGTTTGCAGTTGGTTTTTGCTTTGCTTTTTATTTGTTTGATTTGGCCAGGCGAGCACTTGAAACAGTAAATGCGAATTGCTGGCTCATGGCACATGGCTAATGGAAGTGAGCAACAAAAATTTATCAACAACAAACACGTGCAACAACAGACAAAGTCCGACAATGTTAACGCAATGAAAAGACAACAGCAGCAACAGAAAAATGAAATGCCTCAGCTGATTTCTGTAGCTGCCACATCGAAGCTGCCACATCGAAGCTTCCACATGTGATTAGGTACAGAGGAAAAGCAGCTTAATAAGTAGGTGGGGCAGGGGGTCTGCGGTGGTCTTGCCCGCAAAGGATCAAACGAACTGTGAAAGGGATGAAGGATGTTTTTAGCTGAGCAATGTTTGCCCTGGCTAAACTATCTGCTAATGAAAAACAAGAAAGGATGTAACACAAAGCTCAAACACGCGCCAAAGAAACATAGACTAACCCCACACCCCTCCCCACGCCCAACCCCATGCCACGCCAACAACCAACCAACAAGGCAAACACCACCAAACTTATCCACCCGCTGGCATGTGGCACTCAAAGGATTCCAAAGTTATTTGTTTGCCCAACGGAAATACATCAAAATAAATGCGAGCCAAGAGCAAAACGAAGTCAATTGCAAATATATATGACGAGCGAGGCGGATGCAAATATCCGCACATGCGAATATGTGCGTGTGTGAGTGTGTGTGTGTGTTGCACTACTGGCCATTGACAAATATGGTCTTTTGGGCCTAAACAAATATTTGGCACACTTTTGCCAACAATCGTTGGCAACCCCCAAAAAACACACTCACAGCCCAAACGCCCACGCCCCACGCCCCCTTTTCAACAAACTCAAAAAATACCAGCCAGATAGGTATAAAATTTACCTGATGTCAAAAGTAATTAAATGAAATGCCAGAAACAGCAGAAAAGCGACAACAAAAACGACAACTTGGTAAATTTGTCACAGAGGCACGATGAATAAAACATACACACAAAATATATATGCACACACAAATACATACATATATATATGTATGTACAGCTTGGCATAAAGGAAAATAGAAAATGGAAAATGGCGTCGTAGTTAAAAAAAATATTTATATTAATAGTGCAAAGTGAAGGCAACTTTTAAGAAGAAAAGAAAAACTGCAATTGAAATGCAAGTCTCAATTTGAAATACTCTGTTTTTATTATTATTATTATTATTATTATGATTATTAATATTGTTATTATTATTATTAATATTATTACTATTATTACTATTATTATTGTTATTTTTATTATTATTATTATTATTATTATTAATATTATAATTTTTATTATTATTAACATTATTATTATTATTATTATTATTATTATTATTATTATTATTATTATTATTATTATTATTATTATTATTATTATTATTATTATTATTATTATTATTATTATTATTTTTATTATTAATATTATTAGCATTATTATTATTATTAACATTATTATTATTATTATTATTAGCATTATTATTATTATTATTATTTTTATTATTATTATTATTATTATTGTTATTTTTATTATTATTATTATTAGCATTATTATTATTATTAGCATTATTATTATTATTTCATTTCTTTGTTTTTTAAGCATTATATTTATTCTGTTCTGTTCTGACTAGCGTAGAATAATCTCATATAAATATTATAGTTAAGATCACATTCTATGAAAAGAATAATGCTAATTATTGTTACGATTAAAAACAAATAACGAAAAATTAGCAGACAAAAAGCTCTCCCTGAATTTCAAATATTTAAAACTACAAAATTAAAAAAAAATTAATAATATCAGGGAAAGTTTAGTTTTATATATTTTGATGACACTGCATAAATTAAAAAAATAAATGAAATATGAAAAACATAGGTTTTTGCACAGATTATTTATTTTTATTATTATTATTTTTTTTTATTATTTATTTATTTTATTTTTTTAAATTATTATTATTATTTATTATTTATTTTTTATTATTTATTATTTATTTTGTATCTTAGGCACTGATAAAAAGTTAAGCTTAAAGTGCTCTTCATATATAGTGCGATATAAATATATATATATATATATATGTTGCTGTACTATATCCATCGTAGTATATATGTTGCTGTACTATATCCATCGTAGTTGATATGTTCAGATATATATATACATATATATATATATATATATATAACACTTGGGCAATATATTAATCAGAGAAAAGCACTTAATAATAGTTAACTTAAGCTAGTTTTCAGTTGAAAGTCGAGTCATTAAATTACCTTGAGTAAAGTGACACACGTTAAGGGTTGGTGGGGGAGGGGAAGGGGGGGTGATGTCACACTAAGCAAATGCAAAAGGGCAAAAAGAAGACGCAAAGTTGCAAGTTTGCCAGCTTTTGTTTGGCTTGTGCGGTGGCCGTCGTCGAACAGTCCCAGCAAGAAGTCAACGGAGCTGGATAAGTGTAATGAGAAAAATTTTTCAACCAAGTAAAAAGATGAAAAACCAAAAAAAAAAAAAAAACCACGTGGAAAACGTGGAAAACGAGGGCTACGCAACACCAAAAACAATAAACAACACAGCCAAAGACTGAAGAAGTCGACAAAATGGAGAGAGAGAGGGAGAAGGGGGGCAAATAAGCAATGCGAAAGACGTACAAAAACTTTTCAATAGTAGTGTGACAGTGGGCGTGCCAAGATGCCAACAACAACAAACACGTCAAGCGACAAGCAACAATTTTGCGCTTTGCCTTTCCGTTTCCGTTTGAGCGACGTCTTTAAAAACTGTGTTGCCAACTCATCCCCCCCCCCCCCCCCACACCCCTACCAACCTTTCTGTCTGCGTCCCCCAAAACAAACTTCAATAGATCTGCCCCGCTGCCCCGCTGCCCAGCTGCCCCTTTCGCACTTCTTGCCACTGTAAGTAGCTGTGTAATAAAATTACTTTTTAAGTGTGCTGTGTGCTGCGGCGCATACCTGTAAAAGGCAGTGGCAAGCAGCAGCAGCAGTGGCAGTGGCAGTGGCAAGCAGCGGCAGAACGCGCTCCATTGGCCACTTCCAACGAGTCGTTGCCAACTCATGAATTGCCAGCCAAAAGCGTCAAAGTCAAAGTCAAAGTCGGAAGTCATTTGAATTATTTAACACAAATGAGAAGTGAAAATGAGAAAGCGGCTGACATCAACTAAAGATGATGTCGCCCATGAATTATATAACGATATGGAGAAATACATATATATATATATATATATATATATATATATATATATATATATGCACAGTTGGAGCTGTTGTTGGCCCGTTTTCTATCAGCAAATTGGCCAAGCCAACTGCATCGTAAATCAGCATTAAAGTTCTCTTCCCTCTCTTCCCTCTCTTTTCCCATTTTTTCTCTTTTATTTCCTTGATTTTCCGAAGGAGGCAACTGCAATGTGGCCCATAAAATATGTTGCAAATTATGAAATATTAGAAACTTTCGCCCAGCTTGCCAGCAAAGTGGCTGCTGCTGTTGCTGTTGCTGCTGTTGCTGTTGCTGCTGCTGCTGCTGCTGCTGTTGCTGCTGTTGCTGCTGTTGCTGTTGCTGGGTCGCCGCTGTTCGTTATGGGTTTTAAGTTTTGTGTGGTGTGGAAATAAATTTTAATCGAAAAATGCGCCAAGACAATAAGTGTCCAATGTTTCTGGCAGTGTAGGAAAAGGGCTGCAGTTTGGCTAAGAGGGCAATGCGACAAGTTGAAAGTGCAATGGAGCAGCCAATGGAGCCTAAAACTGCAGACAGTCTACAAATATTAAGAAGCATCAATCGGGCACAGAAGACAGCAGCAGCAGTGGCAGTGGCAGTGGCAGTGGCAGTGGGAGTGGCAGCTGCAACAGCCAAAATATACTGATTCAGGCAATAACTAAAAGTCCTGTCAACAATTTCATAAATTTGCTTAGCCAAATAAATATATATCTGAGAGCTAAGCCCCATTTTAAGCCTTAATAATTAAATAAATAAAAATTGATTAAAAAAAAAAAAAAAAAGAGTTAAAAGAGTTAAATTTAAATCAAACGCTTTTATTTTGCTAGCTTAACTAAGCTTAACCAAGTTTATTTTATTTGGCTCAGCCTGCCAACAACAAGAATTCATTTTCCATTTTATTTACTTGGCTAAAATCTGTTTGTTGGCCATCCTCCCAAATGGCCGGGCAATGAAGTGTGTTCCCAGTAAACAGTAAATGAAAACGAACAAAAAAAAACAACAAAAAATAAATAACATGGAAAACAGGTTGAAAATGATTTAGTTGTTGTTGTTTGTTGTTGTTTGTTGTTGTTTGTTGTTGCGCATTTGCTGGGCAAATTGTGAGTGCTTCAATTTTGTTGCTGCCAACTTTGCGTTGTTCTTGGCTCATTTGGACTTAGCCAAAGTCGAAGTCGACGTCGCCGTCGACGTTGACGTCGTCGTTGACGTCGTCGTCTGATAGTCTGCTGTTTATATAATTTTTCGTGCGGACGTCGCATTTATAAGACTTACGGCTGGGGAAATCCCTTCTTATTTTTTTTTTTTTTTTTTTTTGTTTTTTGCTGCTTTTCTTTGAGCTGTTTTGCCTGCGTTGGGCAGTGAGTCTCTTGGGGGTTGCAGCGCCAACTTCGAGGCGCGTGCTCATAAAATTTAATTAAGTGCAACAACAACAACAGCAGCAGCAGCAGCAATAGTAACAGCAGCAACATCGTTTATAAAATTCACATAATAACAATAAATTTTAAAAGCTCGCCGCATGTTGCACGCAGCAAAACAAAGATAGCACTGAAATTTACAAAGAATTTCATCAGTTCAGCGAATTTTGATACACAAAAAAAACTATAGTTTTTATTTTTGTTGTTGTTGACAATATTTCGAGATTAGTTCTTTCCTACAAAAAAAAAACGATTAACTTTTAAAATTTGTGGGCAAATTTTGTGCTAAGTGTAGCGCCGCGGCTCAGTTGAGGCAGGCAGCGCGGCCAACGCCGCTGGGGTATTAAAATTTATCGCCGGTTGCGTAGCACGCGCAACATCAGCTCTGAGCCCCCCCCCCCCCCCCCCTGTAACGTCTTGGTGCCACGCCCCTGAAAGGCGCTTGCCATTTTGCTATTACTTTTTTTTATTTCACTTAATTTTATTTCTATAAACTGTGGCGCCCTTTTGCAGCGACACCGAGTCACATATGCTGCCCCTGCCACACCGCCAACATGCCTCTCCTTGCCATTAAGTAAGCAAAATCATTTGTCTGTTTTGTTGCTTTTGTTGCTTTGTTGTTTGCCTGTTTGCTTGGCTTGCTTATTCATTTGGCGCGCATTAATTACACGACACGCATACGCCGCGTTGCACGCTTGGATAGCAAAGCATCTGCGTGCGTGCGGGGGGGAGTGCGGGTTGCTGGCATAATTTATTAAAAAGCCAAAAAGAGCACCAAACCATGTCAGGCACACTCAGGCTTATGCGCATAATTTCAGGCTGGCCAAATTTTGCTTACATCTGAGGCAAAAGCTGGCGAGGGCAAGGAGGAGGCTAAGTCAGTCCGCCTGAGACTATGGGGATTTGCCTGGTAGTTTCGTCGCAACATCATCATCAGCTGTTGTTTGCCTCCACTGCCTACTTGCCTACTTGCCTCTTTTTGTGGCATCCTCGTCAACACAAATGACTGTCTCATGTTAGCTGCTAAGCTGTCTTATCTGTTTGCTCTGCCACTTCGCCCCCTCTCCCCCTCCCACTCCACTCTCAGCCACGACGCATCTGTTTGCATATTTATCTGTCAGTCTTTTTCGGTTTCTCTCCAACTGTCTCTCTGTCTGCTCAGCTCATCTCAGCCCTGGTCTGGGCCTGGTCTGTGCCTGTGTTGCCAGTGATTTCGACTTTTGTTACTTATTTAATTTGTTGCCTATTTGCTTGGGTCGGTGGCAGCCACACACAGAGCTTGGCAACACATCGAAGCATTTGTTTGCATATGTTTAACATGCTCCCAGCTCGTGCTCCTCCTTGTCCTTGTCCATGTCCTGTTTACTTGTGTTTGCTAATGATTTGCTAGCCGGCTAATCAAATTGGCCCAACCCAACCCAAATCCAATCCAATCCAGTCAGCTCTAATGCCATAATAAATGATGCTACAGTTGCCCTCTGGAACACTGGCATTATGTTTATTGATCGGCCAATGGGAAAACGAAAAACAAAGCAATAAATAGAAAAAAAAAAAAAAAAAAAAAAATCGAAAAGTTGTCATTTTGAAAAACTGAAACACGCATTGAACTCTGACCTGAACCGAAGATTGAGCATTTGCCCGACTCCAATTTGAGGCAATCCCCAGTCGCCTCGTAATATGCCCGGTTTTGCCTGTGGCGCGAACAGTGTATGAAAACCTAAGCCCAAAATCAAGTGATGCGATTTAAGGCGCTTGCAAAGTGTTTTTGGCCAAAAGCGACTCTGATGATGCCAATAAATTTGCTGGCGCCCATTTTGTGTGCATTGCACTAAATAACTGCATCAGTGGGGCAAAGCACTGGGGCACGCACCACGTACAGCACTTGCCACCCACAACGCCCACAGTGAGTGTTGCAAGCATTGCCAGCTGTCGTTGGCAGACGCGTCGTGCAGCAAAATGAATGAATGCGAAAAGAAAGCAAGAATTATGTGGCAACAGGATGCGCTGACATTTATCACCTGCGTCACGCGGTGGCAGTGGCAGTGGCAGAGGTAATGGCAGTGGCAGTGGCAGTGGCAGTGGCATAGACAGTGCGAGTGGCAGCAACAGCAGCAGCAGCATTGCAATTTTACACAGCTTTTAGTTTGTGCTGGCTTTGCAGCCCTGGTTCAGGTAATAGGTAAAAACCATTGCCAGTTTTTGCACTGGCAGTTAAAGCCAAAAGTTTCGCTCCTCTCTTCTTCTTTTTTATTGTTTTTGTCAGTTGTTTAACTTTTGCAGACTCTTTGATTATGCCCCAAACGCGTCGCGGCAACATTAGCATAAATTTTCAACAGCTTTTGCACGCATATGAATATATTATGCCGGCTGCCGTTATTTATGTGTACCGGCTACCGAAACTTGCCACAAGTTTTCGCTGCTTAGCGGGGTGAGGTGGGGGGTGTACACACACAATAGCAGGACTCGTGGCAGGATAATCGCTGCTTAGTGCAGTGGCGCGCAAAACGCGCCAACCGCCATTGATAACCAGTCGTCTGCTCAGCTCCGCTCAGTTCTTGCCCCTATTCCCGAACATACCCCACACCCCTCTCAGCTCATTGAAGAGCATTCAAATTGAATTTACATGCAGGCAACTTTTGTTTACTTTGTGGCAGCAGCAGCGATGTTGAAATCAAATTTAAATCCGCTGCCTGCCGCATTACATGGACGAGCGGCCAGAGAAGAATTCAACAAACTCAACCAAGCCAAGCCAAGCCAACCAAGAAAACCACCCACCACCAAGCAGCACACACACACGCACACACACACACACACACACCGCTCAGGTGGCAGGCAGTCGAAAAACTGTTTGAAGTGTTCTTCGCTTGTGTTTCTCAAATGGAGTTGGGTGTTTAGTGGTGTGTGGGGGGGTTGGGTGGAGCGTGCGTAGGGGGAGGGGGGGGGGGGGGATTGCGTTGCCAAATTATTTTTATTTATTCGGGCGTTTAACATAAATTTGAAATTAGCGCTCGCCAGTTGAAGCCATCCCAAACTGGTAACTTGCAGCAATTTGCTGCAAAGAGTCGCTAACAAAGCCTCCATCGGATTACTTTGTTCGTTTTGAGGAAAGATGGAATATTCTGCATATATATATATAGATATATATATATATTATATTACTATTACTATAACACAATAGAAAAAGAGTTTTTCAATCTATCCCAAATTTTCTATTCTTATAAAAATAATAATAAAAATAATAAAAAAAATAATAATAAAAATATTTATAAAAATAATAATAAAAATAATAATAATAAATAATAATCTTAAAAAATCTCTCTTATTTTTCATTTTATTTCAATTATTTTTTATATATATATTCTCTAATTAAAAGTTAAACTATTTCATTTACTTTTAATTTTATTTGATTTTAATAACAATAAATAAAAATGATGCAAAGAAAATGGATTCTTTATGATCAGAGTTCATCTGTCCGATTTATACTTTTTCACAAATTCGATATGCCCCTTTTTGCGCTTTTTAAGTGGTACACAAAAAATGCTTGAAATGATTCAGAGTCAGATAATCGTACAGCTTGAAATAATTAAGAAAATGTTGATGTTAAGAAACGGCTTGAAATGATTTGAGATTTACTGAATTGGAAAATAAAATAATGTTATCGATAGGCGTCATGTTATCGATAGGCATGTTATCGATTAGAGAGCACTTTTATCGATAAGCAGCAAATTGCTTAGCTTGCACAAATTAATCAACAAGCAATATCAAAAATTGTATTTGCATTCAAAGCACAAAATTCTTTCGACGTGTTCTGATTTGCTAACTGCTTTTGCTAACTGCTATTGCTACTACTAACTGCTAACTGCCAACTGCTACTCGAGCAGCTTATTTATGAGCCGTTTATGTGAATGTGTGCAAACAGCGACCTTGTCTCGAAAACAAATCTTTTATTGGGCGCGTTTCGGCAGCTCATAAAACTCAAACCCAACCAAGCCCGAGCCACATTGAGCCGCCTATTAACCTCAACGTGTTACCTGCCACATGAATAAATCAAAGACACACACATACATATAACACCCGCATACCCCTTTTCAGCCCCCCCCCTGGTTACACAGAGTCAACATTCAGCAGCCTGATGATAAATGTATTTGGGGGATTTTTCGTGCTTCGGTTGGATTCGACTTCGATTTGCTTAACAAATTTGTAAGATTCTTAACACATTTGCATATTGCGTAAGCGAGAGGAATCCCAACACCAACTCCCCCCCCCCCCCTACACTCCACACTTATTCCTGTCACTCTCTCTCGCTCGCTTCCCCACTCCTTAATCGTTGGCATTCCTGTTCCTGTCTCTATTTTTATGTTGCACTCCGTCAGCCGGGTTTCAAGTGTGGAAGTACTGAAATTCCTTGACGACTTCAACTTGGACGGTTCCTTGTACTTAATATCCTTGTTGTTGTTGTTGTTGTTGTTGGTGTCAGTTCTGTTGTTGCCACTGAATGAGTTGCACAGTAATGACGACATTTCCTTCCGACATCGACAACAGAGTTGCGCTCTGTCGGTTTTTCGCATTTTATTGCCATCGACAGGGTTGCCCTGGCGCCATAAAAAATGGATTTCTGTTCTGAGTTTATTTATTTAGGTTTTTTGCGCGAGGGGGCGTGGCTCTCAAAGGATGGACAATCGATGTTTGCTTGATAAAATACAAAAAATGTGCGAGAATTTCCGGTGAAATTTACGCCAACAACAAGTTTCACTTCCACACCTCCCCCTGCCCCCCACACATACATTTTCATAGCTGACATTTTATTTTATTTTTTTTTTTTTGTATTATTTTTTGTGTGGAATTTTTGGACTTTTTTTGGCTGGCACTCAACAAAATTGACCTGCATTTCTTTCGTGCATTTTTTAGTTGAGGTATGCGGCAATTATTTGCGTCATTGGCGAAACGCTCAGCAAGCTTGCCACTGCCACTGCCACAACATGTTTGCCCCCAGACAGCCACAAGATTTAGCGCCTCCGCTCAACTGCAGCAATACACCCACAATCCCTGTTTGCAGCCAGTTATTGCTCCCCTTTTAGAATTATAAAAAAAAAACACTGGAAAAAAAAACCAGCAGTTAAAACAGCAGCGAATGCGTTGCGCCTCCGTTTTGAGCCAGACTCTGCAACATTGAGACCAAATTGCAAATTGCAATTGTGCCACTTGTTGCTGCAACCAAAACAGTTTAAGCTGTTTATTTATTTTTTTTTTGATTGATTTTAATTGTTTTTTGTTCTTATTTTTTTAAATTGTTTTAATTTGTTTTTTAAATAAGTTAATTAAATGAAACTGTAAAAATATAAATATGTTAATTACATTTTTACTAAGCCCTAACTAAATTTACAATCGAAGTTGGTTTTTTTGTGCACTTTTTCGTTAGCCTAAAGCTGTGGCGGGGCATGCCACTGTGGCGTCGACGCATAAATTTATTGCATGCACTTGCGGCACAAGTGGCCAGAGCAGAGCAGAGCAGTAGCAAGGCCAACTGGCAACTGCCAACTAACCGGAGTCGCCGCCACTTGGGCAATTATTAATGTTAATGTCTTCATTACAATTCATTTTCGTGTTATTTCCAGCCCGCTTTTTGCCCCCGTACAAAACGCCCATTTATGCCAGCAGGCTGTATGGTGGATGGGGGGGTATGCGGGGCAGAGTCCAATGACAACAAGTGAAAAAGCGTTGCAAATAAATTAAGGCTAATCACTGGTCGACTCTCGCCTGTAAACAGACACAAAACTGAAGTAGCAAAAAAAAAAACAAAAAATTAAAAAAAACGCGCACAAATCGCAAGGAAATCGCACGCAAATCGCGCAAGACAATAAATTATGTTTTGGCACGATTTGTGAAATCAATACAGAAAGCCAGAATGGGGGGGGATGCAAAGGGGTGCCGCTGTAGTGGAAAGGTTGAGGGCGAACGTTGACTTTAATCGCAGGTAAATGGGCGTGGCAACGTGGGGGGGGGGGCGTGTCAATGTGGGCGTAACACGATGAGGAGGCGGCCAACAAAAACTCGACCGGATTGAAAAGCCGAGTTGACTGACTGCAAATGATACTTTAATGTGACAGGCGGCAACGGTTTAAGAGGTGTGCGGACTGTGCAGGGGTAGTGAGGGGGGAATGGGGGTCGCCTCTGTCAGTATGCTGCTGATTTTTGCACTTCTTTTATTCATTCATTTTTTTTTCTGCGCTGCGGTTTTTCCACTCTATCGCTGTCCTCATAAAAAGAACGAGCAAAATAAAAAATAAAAAAAAACAAGAATATAATAAAAAAAAAACTATCGCATCCCATTCTTGGCTGGCAACCGTGTTTTTTTTTTTTTAGCAGGCTTCTCGTTGTTGTGTTGAGGCTTCTCTTTTTTTGCGTTTAAATTCCCGGGGCGCGCTTTCAACGCTTGTCATCTTACCGCTAATGGCGGCTACATGTCAACCACTCATCTCATGCAACGTCGCCAGCGTCACCGTTGCCGCCACCGGGTGCCGGGTGCCGGGTGCCAGGGTCCGTCCGTCGGGTCCATATCCGTTGGCTCAGTGCTGGCTGCTCGTTTTCCAGCCATTCATTCATTTAGTCGTGTCGGGCACGTTGACGGCAACGTCATCAGCAAAAGCGGCAAAGGCAACCTGCACCACCACCACCAACCCATCAACCCACCAACAGTGGCACCCACAGACGCAGCACAGAATGAGCCGCTAGGTGGCGCTCGAGCGCGCCCGCATGACGACATCAAGCATGAAATCGCTTTGCCAGCAGAGCAGCAACCAGGCAGCCAGCCAGCCAGCCAGCCAGTCAGCCAGCCAGCCAGCCAACCTGTCGTCATAAAAATTTTTATACATAAAAAATACAAAAAAAAAATACAAAAAAAAAAAAAGTAATAATAAAAAACCAACAACAAACAACAAAACGCAAGCCCAGCAGCAGAGAAGCGCCAGTAGTTATTGCCGTAAGGATGCAGGAAAGAAGATGCAAAACCTGGAGAAGAATCTGTGGAGAAGGCCAGGCCGGGCCAAGCTAGGCGGGGCGAGGCGCAGCGAAGCGAGGCAACAATGCGTCCCCAGTAACATTGAGGGCGTTACTTGGCAAACACAAAAACTCAAGTGACACACCCGCACCGAATTCCAAATACTCTTTAAATAAACTCAAAAAGTGTGCCTCGAAATATGCCAGAAAAATATTTATGAATTTTACAAATTATATCCAAAATTCAATAATATATTAAATTTATTTATCGATTATTGTATTTCGATTATATATGAAAAGTTATATTTCGTGCCCAATTTTATAGCTTTTCTTGTTTCTTGTAAAATTTCAACAATTTTTTTGACTTGAGCAGTTTTTTTTTTTATCTCCCAGCTTAAAATTAATTTCGAAGCACTCATTTACTAATCTGGATTATTCTTCTTAACTTTGGGATTTTCTCTCTTTTTTATGTGGAAAATCGATATTTGCCAGCAATGTAAAAAGCTGTGTAAAGTTCTGGCCAAGTTGAGACTCTTAATTAAAGCCTAATCTAATTAAGACTGCTAATTGCAAGAAAACTCATCATCAATTATTATTTTTAAATTTTTACTTTAAGAATGTTAAAAAAAAAGTACATTTCAAGCATTTAAGAAAAATTGCTTAAAAGTTTTAATCAATTTATTAGATTTATTTTGTAGCACTGCTTAATTTGTTGCATGCAACTGTTGCAGAGAATGCAAAACGAAGTGAATTAATTATTGTAGCTGCCCCAAGCTGGGATAGGGCAAATGCCACATAACGATGCTGCCAGGTGTGGCACAGTGCGTGTGATGGTGGTGGGAAGGGGGTTGCTCTTGCAACAGATCGGCGACTGCCAAGACACAGTTTTCGCTAATGAGTTTCCGTCTGTATGCAGTTGGTGTTGTTGTTGTTGTTGTTGTGGCTGCTGCTGCTGCAATCACTTTTGCTGATGACGTAGCCTAATAGGCAAAGCGATAAAGCAGCAGCAATGAGCCAAGATGAGCCTCTTGCCAAAGTTACAAAGCATTCGACTATCAACGAGTTAAGATGCAACATCAACAGAAACTGCAACAGCAAGTGTTGCAACAAGCGGCATCTGCAACCAATTTGCAATGATTCAAAGCCATTAGCGAGCTCATTAATTGGCCCGTCAGACTTTTCAGTTTTGCCTGTCAGTCACAAGCAGCTGTTGTTGTTGTTGCTGTTGTTGCTGTTGTTGCTGCCGCTGTTTGCATTGACAACAAGAGCAGCAGCAACAACAATAAAAACAAACAAGTAAACACAGTCAGTCAATCTATCAGTGAGTCATTCACGCGCTGACAAGTCAAACAAGGCGACAAGGACAAGGACGTTGCTACTGTCCCCAGTTGCCTGTCACAACAGCAACAGCAACACCAATGACAACAGTGGCAACACTGGCAGGAACAAGCTAATCCCCAACTGAATTTCAGCAGTGCCCTGCTTGGGCCACATTGCCAACGACAACATTTGCTAAGTATCTTGAAATATTATTTACACTTTACGCAAAAGACTCAACGCAAACAGCAGAAGCAGCAGCAGCAGCAGCAGCAGCAGCAGCAGCAGCAGCTAAAGTCGATTCTACACTCAAAGAAATATAGAAAAGCAGAAAGTTTAACTGGTCTTTAAAAAAATTGAGTTGCAATTGGTTCAGCGGTTTGCAAAAAAAGATGTGTGGTTTTTTTTCTTTCAGTGTATGGCACTCTGCTGCTGCTGCTGTTACTGCTGCTGTTACTGCTGCTGCTACTGCTGCTGCTGTGGGAAATGTTGTTGTTGTTGTCTGCTAGTCAAATAAGTTAATCGCTTTACCAACTGAAGGGGCTGATGTTGAATAACGGCGTGGGGGGAGGGCGATGGGTGTATGGGGCGGTCAGCACTTGAGTCAAATTGTGAACCGGTTTAGCAGACTTTGCCGTCATATTTTTAGCTTAGAAGAGCCGCCTGATCACCGCTCCCCTCCCCCAAGCAAGCATGCATACGCAAAACTATTTTTAAATGACATCGCAGGCAGACAAATCGGCGCAGACAACGAAAAGGCGCATATCGAGGAAACGAGAACAAGAAGCAGCAGCAGAAAAGCAAAATGAGAAGAGTGGGAGAAGGAGAAGAAGTAGATGTAGACACAGCTCAAGCAGATGCTAAAGATGCTGTTGGGGCAGCAGTTGGCGCTGTGGAGCGGGGGAAGTGAGACGCCTTTAGCTAACTGTTGGCAGTGCTGCTGCGGTCAAATGCCAGCCTGTTAAACTGCTCGACCGAAGTCAAAGTCAACGTCGACTTTGGCGTCGGCGTCGGCGTTGCTTCAATTGAAATTGCATTTGCATTTGAGATTTTAATTGAATTGCATTGTTTTTAAGGCGGCGACAGCGCCGCTGACGTCATTTTTGTTTGTACTCCATACAAAAAGTGAAATGTCTTTTTTTTATTACTCTTTTTGCCTAGCTAAAATACACTTTATTGTTTGTGGTCGATCAACTTTATGTAGATAATAATAATAATAATATTAATATTATTTGAATCGAATATTTTATTAAATTAAAGCTTATTTATGACGATTATTATTTTAAAATAAGTTAAAATTAGTTTCAAATGTTTTGCAAAATATTTATTATTAATTTCATTTTTAAATTTAATTTATTAAATTTTCGATCAACTTTATGTAAATAATAATAATATTAATATTATTTGAATCGATTATTTTATCAGTATATTTCGAACTGTGACTTATTTAAAGCTTATTAAACACGATTAATATTTTAAAATAAGTTAAAGTTAGTTTCAAATGTTTTGCAAAATATATATTATTATGTATTATTTAATTTTTAATTTTAATTTATTAAATTTTATCATTTATGTTTAATTTAAAATCAGAGCTTTTAAATTGTGAGCAATTTAATTTCACAACAACAATTTGCAACATTGTCAGCAAAAAAATGTATAATAGATTAATAATAATATAAATAATAATATTATTTATAATTACAAATGCCAATAATAAAAATATTCACAATAATAACAATCAATAACTTGAGCAAAAAATAATTTAATTCCCAAATTTCAATTAGTTAAAACCAAAAAAAATATATCTATTTCTTTACGTAATCGTGATTATTATAATTATAATCATTATTTTAATTATAATAGTGTATATATTTTTGTGTACTATATGAAAACATGTTTGCCATCTTATTGAGGCTTTTCATCTTTTGTATTGGGATTGTGACCCTCTTGAAAATGGTCCACTCGGACACGAATCCGAAATTACATCAAGTAAATTGATTTCGAAAAATGTAATAATTACGCATTAGGCCTTCTTGGCTTTAATGTGGCCTGTTCGCTCTGGCCGGGTCTGAGGGCCAACATTTATCTGATGCAGCCCCTCCCCCCACCCCCACCATCTGTTTGTCCCCATTGTGCCGCATATAAATATTCGTTTGTGGTCTGCCAACATTTGGCCCTTTTAATTGGCCAAATTTCAAAGTGACGCGTTTTTTTTTTCTCTCTTCACACAGCAAAGTTTTTTCATTTGTTTTGTTTACTTTGACACCGCATAAAATTATTAATGTGTGGCAATGGACTGGAGGGGGCTGAGGGGGGAAGGGCAGCGTCTGGCATCAAACGCATATCATTTGATTACAATTTGAAGGGCTCCCCCTCACCTCATCTTGCTGCTGTGCATCTTTTGGCTTATAAAATTTGTATGAATATTTTTGTGAGAGAGATAATTGAAAATTAATTGCCTTGGACAGCTGATCATGGCCAGGGAGCAGCAGTCAAAAAGGCAATGTCGAAAAATCTCAGCTGGTTGCCCAGGCAACCAGACCAGACCCAGACCAGACCAGACCGCGACCAGACCCAGACCCCGACCCAGACCGACCAGATTAGCCATGAACGAATGAACGAACGGGTTATTTAATTAGTTTTGACGCGCCCAATTTTGGTTAGCATTCGAGGCATGTTCATGCATGTTCATGCATGTTCATGCATGTTCATGCATGTACGCAACCAACTGCTTGGTGTAGGCTCTGTAGGCGTCTTGGATCGAAGCGCGACACGCGATCGGATCGGATCGCGTGCGACACCCAATCCAGCCTACCAAAAAAACGGAAGCTGTCACACGCAAAATTGATTGAGTTTTGCTGCAATCTGAAACCGGCAGCTGCCGGCGCAAATCTTCTAATAAACTTGTGCAAAAAGTTCAAAGGCAAACTGAATGTGAATGTGAATGGAAGGAGGACGATGACGCATGACGCATGTGAATCTGAATGTGAGTGGACAATGGACAATGGACAATGACTACCATCTGAATGTGTGTATCTCTGTGTGTGTGTGTGTTTGTGTGTGTTTGTGTGTGTGTGGGCACATTGCACAAACGACAAATAAACAAGATTTCACAATCAGCGATGGCCCCCAAACTGTGTTTGAATTTCGAGTTAAGCGAGTGAAAGGGCATCACAGTGGGAAGGGGGATTGAGAGGGGATTGAGAGGGGTGTGCTGAATTGAGAAACAGCAGTGGGGCAAATGACAGTTGTCGTTTATTCTTGTTGTTCCTTGAAGCCATTGAAGATGGCCAT
Source organism: Drosophila multiciliata (assembly GCA_037043605.1). Lineage (NCBI taxonomy): Eukaryota > Metazoa > Arthropoda > Insecta > Diptera > Drosophilidae > Drosophila > Drosophila multiciliata. The sequence goes on from JBAMBF010000592.1 coordinate 457,879, forward strand.
AAAGGGTTCAACTGGCCGACAACAAAATGTATATATAAATATTTTTGATCTGTATTTGAAATGTGTGTCTGTCGGAACGAAGACATCAATTCCATTATAGATTCATTATATATATATATATATATATGTTCGTTTACTCATTTAATCAGCAAACATAAATCAGTATTTTCAGGTTATACTCTTTAATTTAAATATGTTATTAAAATCAATAATAAATCACGTGAAAAATAATATATTGATCCATATTTAAGTAAACCTAAATCGGATTATATTAATAACAAAAATAAAAAATGTTGTCTATATTAAATATGTTTTTGTATTGTTACATAATCAATTGTTCCCTAGTTATATACTTTCATTAAAGAAATAAATATAAGCTGATAAATAAATTAATACATTCCTAAAAAGAAGATTTACTTATAAAAATAATTTACATAATTAAATTTTACATATGATAGGGAAACATAGGATATCTGTTAGTCGAATCAGAAGCATTCTAGCTTCTTGCTGATGAGTATGAAAAATGGAGCACGTAAATACACATTCAGAGTTCCAACCAAATGCAATTTGCATGTGAAGCTTTCTCCTTCGCCCACCACCCAATCCATAGCTCATATCTGCCGACATATGGAAAGATTGGAGGGGGGGATTGGGTGCTGGGAGGCTAGTCGGCGTTGTCTACTGATTTCAAATGACAACCTGCAGCAGTAGCAGCTGCCTGCTGCTAGAGTGGAAGATATGCCATGCCAGGCTGCACCAGCCACAGGCCATCGGAGTGCACACTTGTCAACTGTAAGTCGCAGTCAGCGTGGGACAGTGAGAAAGCAGGACAACTGGACAACTGGACAACTGGTCAGAATGGCCAGAAGCCCAATGGTTTCAGCTTGCACAGCAGAATTTGGTTTGTGCTTGCAACAACTGCTTTGACTGGGTTTGGGGGTATTTTGGGGGCAGAGTTTCAACATTTGGTTGCTGCGCTTGTTGAGCTTAACGATCGCCGCAGGCAATGTCTCTGCCTAACTGAGCATGTGTGTTTGTTCCACACACACCCCCCTCCCCTCACCTTTCTCCTGCTCCCCCTTTATGGCAATCTCTATATCGTTCTTGATGTGTGTAAGCAGGCAAATAATTGGAGCGTCAAGCCTTTTACCATTTCTCCATATGCCGCCGGCGGCCAGATTTCTTGTTCAGCTGGCAAATGCATTAGCCCCACATTTAAATTGAATACAATAAAGGCAAACATATAAAAAAAAAAAAAACAAACAATGCTATTATTCGTTCAGTGCTTTAAAAAAGTGAGTTGAAAAAATTCTCTCTCGCTCTCAATTCAATATTATTGCAATTTAATTTAATATTACCAAAAACTCAGACGTAACTTGGCAACCATTTGCCCAATGCCCAAACAAAAACATAATAATTACCTTTCTACAATATATTTATATTTTTACATTTATCATTTGATAGTAATTAACTGTTCACTGACCTAATACCATAATAAAGGCCTATTGTTGCTATTATATTTTTGTACATTCAATAAATAAAAACCTTTTTTTTGGAATTCTAAAATTTTGTTATGTCATTTTATGGGAAAAATTGATTCAAGCAAATACAGATCGTTATTTGAATGAATAAATTGTTTTGACAAAGGAAAAAAAAATAATTTTTTCCATTTCTTTCGCAAATAAAAAAATACTTTATTATTGACTTTATTTTTCTACAATTCTGAGAATTTCTTACAACTAGTTAAAAAACAAGATTTCTGTTTCAACTATAAACCCATAAATATCCATTCGGTTGACTGTAAAGAAAGTGTTTTTCCCTTTAAACCTTTAATTATGGCTTAATTAATTTAATTAAATTTAAAAACTAATTTTTTCCATTTCTTTCGCAAATAAAAAAAATACTTTATTATTGACTTCTAAATTTATGATATTTTATTTTAGAGAATTTCTTACAACTAGTTAAAAACAAGATTTCTGTTTCAACTATAAACCCATAAATATCCATTCGGTTGACAGTAAAGAAAGTGTTTTTCCCTTTTGATGATGGCTTAATTAATTTAATTAAATTTTATTGCTGCCAAAGGCAAATTGAAAATCAAACATATTTGTTGTGCAATGACACCTTTTCGCGTGAGTCACGCGAGCTGTGGCACGCGTGAGTGGCGCGTTTGCAGTTCAAGTCAAGCGCATTTGGCAGCTAATTATGTGCGCTAGCAAAGGGGTGCGCTGTTTAATTAGGGGAGTGGGGGTGTGTATCGCACGTTCGCAATGCGCATACGATATGTTGACCCACATACACACACACACACACATACATACAAAAATTATAATTTCTCTTTGTCGCTGCTGTCATTTGGTGTTAAGCGCATTTTCGGCTAATTAAAAAAAAACAGCGACAGGAGAGCAGAGCACAGCAAAGGAACATAAAGAAATGGAAAACAGCGAAAGACGGACAGACAGACAGACAAACGGACGGGCGGACAGCGAGCTGAAAGAAGTGTAAGAAGAATGCAAATTAAATGAAGAAAAATGCGCCACACCATGCGGGGCAATAAAACAAATGCGCCGACTGTGCATGGCAAAGGGGATAGCTGCGGGCGGTGCAGAAGAAGTGTAAACAAGCGCAGCTAAATTGAAAAAATAAAGAAACACAAAATATATGAAAACATTTTAATGAAAAAGCAGCTAAAAACTGAATGACAACAAGTGTGAGGTGAACAAAGTGAAAGAGAGTGGGAAGGGAGAGAGCAAGTAGAGAGCAGCAAAGCTTGGGCTTTTTTTTTTTTGTACTTTGTACTGTTGTTATTATCTTTTTCTTTGTACGTATAAAAAGCAGACAGAACAACAATAAAGCAGCCGCAGGAACGTCTAACCAAATTTCAGACTGACAAATTATGATTTATGCTGCTGCAGCTGGTTGTTCTTAAGTGTGTTGTTGTTGTTATTGTTGTTGTTGTTGCTGTTGCTGTAGCTGACATTTTGTCACTGTCGTTGACGTGGGCGCCGCAGCAGCTGCGCAGCCAGCCGACAAGCTGTGCAGTAACAAAAGTTTTAAGCGCCGTGACACGCGTGACTCACGAAACAAAAGCTGCTTCATAAATTAAAAATTATGACACAAATGCCATCCAATCGCCCAGTCTCTGTGGCGATTACTGTTGCCACAGGCAAAGATATTCTGGATTTGTCTGCCAGGCAATGAGCTTAATACACACACACAGCCACACTTCTCTACAATTTGCCTTAAAATGCATTTAGAAAGTAATTATTTTAATTTTCTTTAATATTTAATATCAGCTACATTAATCTACATATAAAACTGATTTTAAATTAATACTATTTCTTTTGGTTTAAAATATGTTTAAATTATTTCTCGCATTTTTAAAGTGTTATTTTTATTCATTAAATATTGTTCCTTATGAAGTAAATGAAATTAATTATTTAACAAATTTTGTAGAAAACATTTTAAAGAGAATAATTAATTAAGGAATTTGTTTTTGCATTGACTATTGCAAATATAAAAAAATGGTATAAAAGTTGCTTAACATTCTTTAATAGGATATCATTTTAGATCTTTATTGAGCTCAGATATGGATAGTTCATTTTTGTGGATCGCTATAATTTTGAAATACCCATTGTAAATAGTCTACAGAATAAATGCATATTCAAAAAATAAACAATATTAAATCTACTCGGATAGTTTTTAGTCTGTTAACCATATGTAAAATAATTATAATAATAATTATAATATAATTATAAATACATATTTGTTTTATATATATTATCGAACTTTAATATTATTTGTTTGCTCTGCGTTTTATCTAACTATTTATATATATATATATATAAATATTTAATATTTATTCCAATTTGTGTTAGTTATTGACTAATTGTACAATTCAGGTGATTACTAATCCAATGATGGACTTTTGGGTCTGCATAGCACCTATCAATGCAATAAAAGTCCAATTTCTAAATGTCGAGAAATTTATTGACATTCCCACACACACACAAACACACACACAGACACACCATACAATACGCATAGAGATATGTAAATCAATTGATGTATATCAAAAAGCAATTCAAAAATCATATTAAATTGTATCCACACCGATATCGTGGTCTATATGTAAATATATCCATTGGCGTTGGCCAGCATCGAATGTTGCTGGCCTTTTTTTTTTTTTTCTTTGTTTTTGCCAATCAACTGCTGCTCGTTCAGTCAATGAATGAATAAATGGCAACTGTAAATGAAAACAATTCAAATTAAACATGACCAGGAGTATGTGGATGAGCCCCCCAGAGGGGGGACTCTGTGCTCTGTGCTCCATGTGCTTGAAAACTGCAACAGAGGCAAAAACTTCAATGGGCTCAACACAAAAAAACAAAAAAAAAAAAAAAAAAAACAAGGAAAAAATGAAATGAAATAACAACAACAACAACAACAAGAACAACAAACATATCAGCAGTGCTCTTCAGGCTAATATCACAAACGCAATTATACGGCGAGGGAATCGGGCTGAAAGCTTAGGAGTATAATGTGGGAGTAGGGGTAAGGGTGTAGGGGTGTAGGGGCAGCGGATAGCAGCTGGTGTAGCTCTGGTCAGCCACCAACTGGCATCCGAGGATTGGCAAGCGAAAATGTGTTTTTTGTTCTAGCAGCAACAAAAGCAATTGCCCATTGAGCCGGGCAGCCCAGCAGCCAGGAGCAGTTGCAGCCAGGAGTAGTGGCAGCAACAGGACCAGACGGCATACAAAACACACGCCACACAGACTAGGACTCCAACAGCCCCATGGGGCATGCTCATTGTGGCACATTCAATACACACACACACACACACACACAGACGCACACACCGAGAATTTGAGTGGAGACCAACTAATAATAGGCAGGCACTTGGACAGACTGAGCTTTTGTCTCTCAACGATTTACAGGTAGCAAAAGTTTACTACTCCGCAAACCCTCCCCCCCCCCCCTGGCTACTAGCCCATGTGTTCATGTTGTTGTTGCACGCGACCCGCTGGGCAACTTAACGGAAGCGAGCAATTTAGTTGCTAAAAAGGCTCATTGAAGAGCTCCCAGTTGGCCCAGACGACAGACCAGACAACGATTGAACAACTATGTTCAAATGGGCGGGGGGGCGTGTCACAATATATGTTGAATGCTCCAAAACAAAATGCATTTATTGACCAATAAAAAATGCCTTAACTTCCCCATCTTATTTATGACAATATTATAAATATAAAAATTATTCATTTATATTTATATATTTTTTTTTAATCATTATTAACAAGAAATCCAAACTAAAAGTCTGCATTTTTTTTTATTATTTTCATATATTAAAATGAGGCAAATAAATCCACTCTGATATCGGCTGTTGTTGACTATTAAAGATCTGTCGAATATATATGTCAACATTCAAGAACTAAAAACAAAAAAAGAATAAATATATCCAATGAGATTGTATATAATTTTAAACCAATATCTGGTGTATAATTTATTATTATAATTTATATTTATATATATTTTTTTTAATCATTATTTTCAGCTCATAAAACTGCAAAGAAATCCGAACTAAAAGTCTACATTTTTTTTTATTATTTTCATATACAATATATATATATATATAAATATGTATATAATTTTATACCAATATCTGGTGCATAAAACCTCATTTTTAACCAATTAACAAAGTATTATTTTAAATACAGACTTAATTTTTGTACTAAAATTTTTAGTTGGTTCAGTAAAAAAAATGTAATAATTTAATTGCACAACTTAATTAATTAATTAATATTAATAATTCCAAAACAACTGAGGGAATAATTTATGAAGTGAAAAAAACAAATAATTCGAATAATAAAGTTCCACTCTAAACTTGGCCTAAACTAATCCTTTGGGGATAATGACTTGTGTTGCTTATTTGTTGGCATTTAAGCCAAGAGCTTTGCAAAAAGTACCGCTAAGCAGCTGTGAAATTCAATTTGAATACCCGTCAACATACATATATTAGCTGCTTGCGTTGCCAACGTTGCTAACGTGGCTAACAGTGGCATTGACGAATTTATTGATTTTGTATGGCTTTAAGCTACTTTTGAATTCAGATTCCCATTTCATGCGCTTTGTCTCTTTTCTCTCTCTCTCTCTCTTTCTCTATCTCTTTCTCTTTCTCTATCTCTTTTTCTCTCTCTCTCTCTTTCTCTATCTCTTTCTCTATCTCTATCTCTTTCTCTATCTCTCTCTCTCTCTCTTTCTCTATCTCTATCTCTATCTCTTTCTCTTGCTTTTGGCGTGTATAATTTGCGCGCTTTGTTTTAATTAAAATTCAAATGCGTTGCAATTTCATTAATTACCAGACACACATACACACACACACACACACACACACACACACACACGCACACACTTGGTCAGTCACTGTGGTGTTGCTAGTTGAATCCATTTTGCAATTGAGGCTTTGAAAACTGGCGCTGACGTGACTCAACCGTTGCTTTGCGTGCCCCTTGTTGTTGCGTGCCCCTTGTTGTTGCTGCTGCTTGTGCTGCTGCTGGCCATTGCATAGCGGCAGTCAAGCGAAGCATGAAAGCAAACGCAAAACCCATCAACTAAACCATGCCGCTGCTACCAGCCCCCATCCCGCTGGCCATGCGATGCCATGTTGTGTCTCCTGTGTCTGTTCCTGTTGCTGTTGCACTGTGTGTGTCAGTCAACAATTCAATTAACGTGTTGATGATTTTGTGGCATGCAACATGACCAGCGCTATCTCTCTCTCTCTCTCTCTGTCTCTTGCTCGATCGCTTGCAGTTCGCTTGCCACATTTCACTGTGCAATTTGCTCTGCAGCATTTTAATGAGCAATTAATTGCAGTGCAACATTCTCTCTCTCTCACACACTCTGTCTCTCTCTCTCTCTCTCTCTGTCTTGTTGCATTGCCTACTTTGCTGCGTCAATTTGTCAATTTGTCAATTAGTTTGTCAATTGTCTCGCAACACTTTTAATATTCCGTCGCGCATTTATCGAAAAGAGTGTTTATTCAATCCGTAATTAAATAATTTATTTCTTGTTGTTGTTGTTGTTGTTGTTGTTGTTGCTGTTGTTGTTGTTGTTGTTGCTGTTGTTGTCGTCGCCAGTGGCAAAAATGCTTAACACTTTCAATTGAACGCATTAATTTTATGGGATTATGCGTTGGGCTGCCAAGGTAAGAAGCCGAATGCGGCAACGACAAACTGATGGCATCTACTGCGGGGGGGTGGGGGTTGGGGGCATGCCGCATCGCATCGCATATCAAATTTAATTTGCTCATTTGCCCTAAAAGCTTTTAATGTGTCTTGGGTGGTAGTCAACCTGCCCCGCCCCGCCCCGCACCGCCCCGCACCGCCCCACCCCGACTCCAAGTGTTGCCACTGCTGGCCGCATAGTCGAAATAGCTAAACGACCAAAAGAACGCAACGCGTGAGTTGCAAAGGGAACTCAGCGTGTCCTCTGCTCTCCTCTTCCCCTGCTCTTCCCCTGCTCTTCCTCTGCTCTTACCACCTATCAGTTGCTTGCTTACCGAGCAAAAATGCGCCCCTAATTAAATTCAATATTAAATTGAGCTAAACGCAATTAACTCGAAAGGCAGAGCGACTCAGCTGGGCAGGGGGGGGGGGGGTGCGGTGCGGGGCACAGGCAATGGCAAAGACACGGCACTGCTGGCAGACGGACTGGCATTCTGCCAGCAAAACCCCTGTTCCCCCTCCCCCCTCTCTCTCACTGCCTATACGCCAACGACTTTGCTGCCATAAGTTGCCACAAGCGGCAAGCGGCAAGCAGCGAGCAGTCATATTACGTATACGCAGCAAAAGCAGCTTTCACATCTGAACTGTGATTTGGCCAATGCAAACTGTTAGCTGCTTAAAAGGCCAACACACACGAATATTATTTCAATTTTGGTAGTATAAATAAAATAATAATAAAATAAAATAAAATCTAAGCAAAATTTTGATATTTTCCAAAAATATTTTCTAACTTATAAAAAGAAAATTAATTTTATAAATGTTAAAATTTAATAAATTAATAATAGATTTTTATTATAGAAAGCTAAGTTTATATCTGTATATATATATATATATATATAAATATATATAAATTAATAATTGTTGTTGCTATATTTAAATTATAACTTTTAATAAAAAAATGATTTTGTTGCATAAAAATTGGCATTAATTATATTAATTTTTTATTTAATTATTATTTTAATATTTGGTATATATTTTTATGGCTTTACAACTGTGCGGCAACTGCTGTGATTATGAGTTGTTGACTGCCTCCAGAAACCGTTAACTGCTGTCATTGCTGCTGTTGTTGTTGCTGTTGTTGTTGCTGTTGTTGCTGTCGTTGTTGTTGCTGTTGCTGCTGTTGCTGTTGTTGTTTAAGCGAAGGACAACGCAGCAGTTACATAGATAACAATTAACAACGTTTCACAGTAGCAGCACAACCCCCTACCCCGCATCACCAACACCCACACCCCCATACAGCAAACCCCTCACCCGTCTATGCCGTGTCCCTCTGCGTGTTGTGGCTGTGTGTGTAAACCCGCTGGCTACGTTTTGGCAATCTAAGATGTCGGCAAATATTTTGTATGCGTGTTGGCAGCAACAGCAGCAAACGGCAACAGCAGCAATCAGAGCAGCAGCAGCAACAGCAACAGCAGCAACAGCAGCAGCAGCAACATCAGCAGCAGCAGCAGCAACAGCAGCCGAGTCTGATGTGTGCCAGCGATAACTGTGCGCCCCTCGAGGCATAGAGCACGAGACGAGAGCATGCAAGCCATGCCAGTTGCCACTTGCCACTTGCCACTTGCCACTTGCCACCGAGTTGATGCCCCCTTTGCTAGCCATGTGTGTGAGTCGCATTTTGGCACATGCGAGCACAGCAAGCAAAATTAATGTCTGCTAATGATTTGTGCCCCGGCATCGCCCTCTGCCCCATGTCGCAACAGAGGCAGCATGCAAAGTGTTTAATGTTTCAGAACTGGGGACAACAGATCAGAGTACACACACACAGAGAGAGAGAGAGAGGGGCAAACAAAGAGAAGGTGCACAAAGTCGAATTGCAACTAGTGTGTTGTATGTTGAACCTGCCACAGGGCAACTGCATAGTTTGTGTGCAGCACAGGGACTTGTGGCACAACCAGGTGCAGCTTGGCATTGCAATCTTACTTTCAGTTGTCAGTCAGTCAGTCAGTCAGTCAGTCAGTCAAAGAGGCAGGCAGAAGGCAGAAGGCATATTTAGAGCGCATTAATTATCAAAGGGCAGGTAACAGAGGGGGGACAGAGGGTTAGGCAGCAGGTGTAGCAACCAACAATTGTGTGTGTCTGTGTGTGGCAACATTGTCAACGTGGCCATGCAACTTGTTTGACTACTAATGAGTTGGGTGCTCAAAATAGATTCAACTATCGATATAAATTCCGATGAGCTTCGCAATTAACATAAACTGCTCAAAATATTGTGTAAGGAACTGAAGCTAAATTTATTGCATCGGAATCTTGCCCAATGAATCTTGGAATCTCTTCGATATCATCAAAATTACAATCAACTTGAAATGAGAGTCAAATTTAAAAAAAAAAGTTTTTCTACTTTCTCGAAATAATTACTTTCCAATTTACTAAATATATATTTCGAAAGGGTTGAAAAAAATCAATTCTTAATCAACCATTAAATAATTATTATGTTTATTTTACTATTTGAGAAACATATATTTTCAAAAATAGTCTTTTTTCAGAAAAAAAAACTCTTATTTTTAGAAAAAATTCCATCTTAAATTGAGAATGGAAATCAATGTTTAATTCAATTCAGTTGACATTATAATTTCAGCATTTGAATTATTTTCAATTAGCGTTATCGATAAATATCGATAACATATCGAAGCATATCTCAAAATAAACAAAACAAGAAATTCGTGCTGAAATTTTTCATTTCGACAGTCTACCTGAAAATCTTGCTAGAAATCATTTTTAAATTTACGACATAAATTTATGCAAAAATTCTTTCAATTTATTAATTTAATTTAATTTTAAAATTTCAATTTGTTGTTCAAATTTTAGCGCAGTGTAAAACAAGCCGCACAGCAGCAGCGCTTGAGGCAGGCTGCTCATGCATATTTATTGACCACACACATTGAAGCGACAGGGTTGCCACGCCCAGCAGCGGCCAGTACGCCCACCGCTGCTGCCGCCGCTGCCACCGGGTTAGACCCAGGCACGTTGCACGCTGCACGTTGCTGGTGGGTGTTGCCAATGCGCGCTAAACTCAATTGCAATTGGCTACGAAATTTTAGCTTATAATTTGATTAAACTTTTCAATTACAATATGCAATGAAGTTGCACCACAACACAAGGGCGGGGAGGGGCGGGGCGGTACGAGACGAAACGGAACGGAAGGAGGTGCGTCAGCTGAGGCGGCTGCACGGACTGCTAATTCCCACAATTACAATTTGCTGGCAAGCAATCAAGAGCCAGTTTGCCCAGGCCAAAGCCAGAGCCAGACCTCCCAAGCCAACAAAAAAATAAAAAAAAAAAAAAAAAAAAAGCACCTGCAGCAGCATAGGTCGTCTATATGGGAAGTCTGCCTGCTGCAGACTGCTGGCTCCGATTCCATCAGAGCTTGGCCAAGTGCCAAAGCGAAGGTAACCAAAAACCCGACAACTGTCAGCAGTTGGTAGTAAGCATATGGCCAGGCCTAGACATGAATCTGGACTCTAGGCTTGAGAGTGGTAGAGAGCGGAAGAGAGAGAGAGGGGGAGAGGGAGAGAGACCCCCCATACCGCTCTTGTTTTGCTGTCTGCGTGTGTGGTTCATAATCTTAAATTGCCAGGCCAGGCCAGGCCAGGCATTGAGGCAGGCAACCAGGCAGGCAGTGTGGCACAGCCAGTGTGGCAGCCAACTGGTTGCCACTCGCTCTGCTCTCCCAGCCTGCGACGTACGTGCTCTGGATGTGTGTGCAATGCGATAGAATTTTCCTTTTTTATTATTTCGTTCTTTTTTTTCCCCCATTTTTTTCTTACTCAATTTTTTTTCTTTACATTTTATTTTTTTTTACGCTGCAGGTTAATCTAAATTAGTAAAATATACACGCAGTCACAGCGCAGACGGCGGACGGCGGACGACAGCCGGCGTTGAGTTTAACTAACTCAAAGGTAAACAGACAAGCGTCGCTGTCGGCGTCGACGTCGACAGAGCATCTCTCAGCGTGGCCGCAACGATGTCGTCAGGCCTCGACAACTCTTCAGTTGTCTCATGCATTGTTGTTGTTGTTGTTGTTCTTGTTACTGTTATTGTTGCCGCTGTCTGTTGTTGATGCTGAACGTTGTCAGTCCCGTTGCTGCTGCTGCTGCTGCTGCTGCCTCTGCTGCCTCTTGCAAGCCCAAGTAAACTTTAAGCAAAACTTGACACAAAGCTGCTGCCAGCTTCTTGCCACAGCCAGAGCTGAGCAGGCACCTGGCTAAGCTGTGACCCGGAGAGTCACTGTTTTTGATGGCAGACAAAGTTCAAGTCAACACACACACACACACACACATACACACACTAAGGCATAAAGTAACTTAATTCTATGGTAAATTTTATTCTAATTACATAGTTTCATTTTGTACTCGAAACCATTCAAAATGGAAAAACAAAAAGCAAAATTAAGTTGTGCAGACAGCAGATTCAACTAGAATATGTATATATATATATATATATAGCTAATTAAATTTAGGCTGCTCTGCTGTTTATTTATATGCACAAGCTGATTTCAGAAATAGTATTTAAATTTGGCATACAAGTTCTAATCGAATTTCTTTATCGATTTTAATCGATTAACTTTACTCGTTTTTATTTTTTTAAATCGATGCAAATCAATCAAGCATTAGCTATGAAAAACATAAATTAATTCCAAATTAAAAACATGTAAAATTTGTTGACAAACTGTAAAAATTTCATTTAAAAAAAAAACACATTTCTTTTATTAAAGTTGTTTATAAAAATTAGCAATATTTCAGATGGAACATATTTATTCTATATCATTCAACTTTAAGATTGAAGTGTTTTTTTTTTTGTTTTTTACTATGTTTTGCATAAGTCAGAATTTCCTGGCTCTGTTCGTGTTGCGACATATTCAAACCCATATTCATTTCGCTATTCATTCTGTATTCGTTATTCGTTATTCGTTTGCAACATAAGAGGATTTTCATTAAGGTGCATAAAAATGTGAGCACCCCCGCCCCTCCCCACCGACACTCCCCAACCATTGTTGCTGCTGCTGTTGTCTCCGCATGCCGATACAGAGACTGGCTTCCTCAACGTCTGAGCTTCAGCTTCTGCAAGAATCACAGCCACAGCCGGAAATGCGCAGGCAAATAGAAAAAAAAATGAAAAAAAAAAACGCACGTGCCCCAAGAACACACGGGGCACATAATACGCTGTAGGTTGTTAGGCTGTCTGTTGCCTGATGTTTGTTGCATGCTGCATGCTGCCTGCTGTTTGCTGTTGGTTGCATGCTGCTTGCTGCTTGCCTTGGCCTTTGGCCCCAAAAACACAGCCTTAAAAACAAAAACCCAAACTCCGAACTCAAATGACAGAATCCTTGAAGTTTGTTGCTGTTGCTGCTGCTGATGTTGCTGCTGCTGAACGTGTAATAAATACATGCAACGCAGCAGCAGCAACAGCAGCAGCAGCAACAACATTTGCCACAGAGTCAAGTACATTGTGCGCTGTAGTATCATTTGCACGTACTTGTCACACGGCCTCAAGTTGTTGCTGCTGCCGCTGCCGCTGCTGCTGTGGCAGTAACTTTGTTGCAACTTGCCACTTGACATTGCCTATGCCTCGCTCCGCTCACTGTCGCTGCAGCTATGTCTGCGCCCATCTCCAACTCCAACTCCATCGCTATTCCCTTCTCTTTCGCTCTAACATGTCGCTGTCTCTCTCGCACTTCAATGTGAGGCTTCAGCTTGACCCGCGCATTATGTCCAGTTCGCTGGCCAACTGGCTGACTGGGTGGCTCTGATCTGGGTGCGTCTTTGGGACACACTTTGCATAAAATTAATATCGAGCCACTGTCGCTGCCAACTCCAACTCCCCCCCCCCCCCCACTCCATCTTCTTCTTCTTCTTCATCTTGCTGTTTCCGACAGTTCATCGCGAGTGTTTTAACGGTCGCCACTTCCGCCGCTGGGCAACGCATCCTCCGCTGGCATAATTTGCTTTTTTATGTTAACTTTGCCATTTCAAATATTTAATTTTGAAAAATAATTTATTCATTTCCGGCTCGCCTCTGCAACAGCGTCACGCGTCACGCGTCGCCCTGTTGATGATTTCTTCTTCATTTTTTTTTTTTTTTTTTTTTTATTACTTTTGTTTGCTTTGAATATTTTTTCAGTTTTTTTTCCGTTGTTTTTTTTTTATTTTTTGCTCTGCCTAACCGCAATTTCATTTGCTTTGTTTTGGCCAGCGGGCGTAAATTGAAACTGAACTGTAATCAAAGCGCGGCTATTGATGTCATCTGCTCGCCCCCCCCCGCCGGCTCTGCTCAAATGTAAATGGAAATTTCAATGTAAATTTGAATGAATTTCTGCATCAATTCTTTGGCAACGCACTCGCATCATTCACAATATTTCAATTTCAATTGTGAATGATGATTGGTAATATAAACGCAAATAACAATTGAGCGAATTTCTCACAAAAATTGTGGAGTCTGAGCCCGATAGGAATCAGAAGAAGAAGAAGAAGAAAACTGCTTCCATTTCCTTAGATTAATAGCCAAGTCGATATAAAATTAGAGCTGCAGTCAGCAAAAAAAAAATAAATTAAACAGGAATTCAAATGGCCAACTCTAAATGGCAGATAAAAGCCAACTTCTAAGCCCGAAAGAAGCTTATAAATGACGCAGTCTTAACAACAATTACAACATAATTAGTAAATGTCTGAGTTATATTTATACATTTGCCCACACTAATTCAGTTAAATGGACAACTCATTTAAATGAGCACAACTTGTATTTACAACAAAAAGAATATAAAAATAAAAAAGAAAGAGAAAAAATACATTTGTTTTATTATGTCGCTTCACATGTGGAATTGTTTGAAAAATGCACATAATTAAGTCGACGTTTAAATTGATTGCACACACATTTTGTGCACAGCTTAAAAGTGCATTCAATTTAATTATCGCGTATAAATTTCAGTTGTGGCAAGAGTCGCTGCCGCCAATCATTAGCAGCAGCAGCAGCAGCAGCTGCGCTTGTGTGTGTCTGTGTGTGTGTGTGTGCATTTAATTGTGTGGCTTTGCCACATCCAGTATTAACTGCAAGGCTCATCACAGCAAATTTTTGAGTGTACTTTAATATTAATGCCAGAAAATGCGAATAGTTTTTAATATATTTTTTAATGAACTTGCCACATATTTTAGTCACTAATTTGTTAATAATACTACATTTTAGCCAAACATAAGTACAACATCTTCACTGGATTAGAGATCAATATAATCAAGTTCCATTTGATATAATATTAAGCGTTGTCATTCGTGCAACAGAAAGGGGCACAATACAACTAATTGTTGGCAGAGCAAAAACCCTAATTTATAAAAATATAATAATATAATATAATAATATAATATAATAATATATATAATATAAAAATATACAAATAAATTAAACGCTTTTGGAGACTGTAAAAATGTCGATTCCTTTAAAAATAAAATATATTTTGAAATAAGGAATTTGCAACCAAATACAAATACAAGCCAAGCTTGACCAACTCGGGGCTCATAACAGACTCACCTTACGGTGGGTTCCCGGCCACAGGGAAATAGCAGGGAACGAAGCAGCGGATGAGCAGGCGAGAATGGGTGCAGAGAGGCCCCTTATAGGGCCTGAACCGTTTTGTGGCATAGGCAAACACACAATACGGCTGCACCTCAGGAATGAAGAAAGGCAAATGAGACTGCGGAGCTGGGAGGAAGCACCGGGACTCCGACAGGCCAAATGTCTTTTAAGCGGCTATAATCAGAAACGATTTAAGCAAATAATATCCATGGGCAGGAATAGGCTAAGGATACTTGTCGGTCTACTGACAGGACATTGTAGACTAAAAAGCCACCTGTCCAAAATGGGTATCTGTAGCAGCAGCCAATGCAGGTTTTGTGAGATCGAGGAGGAGTCTTCAACTCACATCCTAACAAAATGCATCGCCCTTGCCAGGAGAAGATGCAGCATCCTAGGGATGCATGTTATGAATGTCAAAGACATAGCAGCCCTCGACCCATCAAAGATCCTGACATTCGTTCAGGAACTCGGGTTGATGGAGGAGCTATAAGCTCGGAAGGGGGCACAATAGATCAATCAGGTCGCAGTGCACAAAACCTCAAATAAATAATAATAATAACCAAATACTTGACTTACACACAATTTTGTATTTAAGTACTAATTATTAATTAATTACTTTTTAATTGACTCAATTTTCAATCAATTCAAGCTTATTGCCAGCAAATAAAAAACCACAAAAAAATGTATAATTTTTTAAAATAAATAGTTTTTTAATTTTTGGTGAGTTTCTGAATAACTCGATTAGATTTCACTTTAAAATTCACATTTTTTATGGCATTCAACACACGATTGAATCGAATTTAAATGCGAATTCAAAAAACTGAAATCCGATCACGTTTTAGCATTGTGGCTTTCGGTTTACTGTCAACTTTTTCCACTTTGTCAGTCAATTTGCATGCAATTTGGTGCAAAAAATAAAAAACAAAAATAAAAACAAAAAACTAAAGTTGACAATTAAATGTTGGCCAATAAATTGAGCAACAAATGACCACAATGCATGCAAAATGACTTACAAAAAGCGAAATACAAATAAACTGCAAATAAACGATGAGAGAGAGAGAGAGAGCGAGAGAGAGTGAGAGAGAGAGAGATACATAAACGAACAATTAAAAACAACACGCAACATTTGAGTTCAACTCATAATTTTGTTATTCAGTTTTCTTATTTATTTTGTTTTTATCTGAAATATGCAAAGCAATTAAATATTTTCCGCCTTTTTGAAATGTTGCATAATTTGTTGCAGCCACACAAAAAGCATCAGCAACAAATCAGCTGTTAAACATTTTAATGATGTCAAAAAATGTTGTGCGAGATTTTATAAATGCATTTTATTGTTTTATGGCTACGCTTTATTTTTGCGATATCTGCTTTTAAAATTGTTATTGTTATTGTTGCTTTTCTTTTTTATATATATATATTTTTTTTTTTTGGTCGGCTGCTGCTGGCTTTTGTGGTAATCAATTATGCTGGAAAATTATGAACAGAGCTGAAAAACGTTGCTCGAAAATTGCATTTACATATTGTATTTAATATTTAACACTTCATTTGGCATTGTGTGTGCGTGTGTGTGTGCGTGTGTGTGTGTGTGCGTGTGTGTGTGTGTGTTTGTGTGTGTGCTTTGTTATTTCAGTTTTTACACATTTTAATTAGCTGCATTTTATTGCCATGAAGCAAACCCCCCCGCTGCTGCTGCTGCTGCTGCTGTTGCTGCTGTTGCTGCTGTTGTTGCTGTTGTTGCTGTTGTTGCTGCTGATGCTGCTTTTGGGCGGAACTCATTAGTTGTCATGCACTCAATAAATGGCCGCAGCAATACATCATTTAAGCCTTCATTAGTTTAGCTGGCAAGCGCCTGGTAAAAGTTATTAGCAACAGTTTAAAATTAAATTGCTGCCCTTTTGTTGTGCGCGTGTGTGTGTGCGTGTGTGTGTGTGTTAACATATTCATTTGAAGTTAATGAACTCGTCAATTAGTTGGCCATTGTGTGCTGTAGTCTGACAAATAATTTAATATTTCGTATGCTTAATTTAACTGTTATTGTTGCTGTTGGCCATAAAAATTGCAGATTGCTTGTCTGATTGCAATTATTCACATTGCTCGAAAGCAGCAGCAACAGCAGCAGCCAGCAGCCAGCAGCAACTACCCTTTTGACTTGGCGTTAACTGCTAAACAATGCGCTGATGTCTTCTTGCCAGTTAGCCAGTTAGCCTCTTAGCCATTTAGCCAACAATCGCGTGCAGTCAGCCCCTCAATTAGGGGTTGCCACTGCTTACTTCTGTTTGAGACTTTCTCAAGCACTTACTATTTAATTTGGCTGTGGCAATGCCACTGACAAACGCCGCATTTGCCATGCCCCATATCCCTTCCCATACCACCCCCCCATCCTTAGGCCAGCAAGTGCCATTTTTGTTCTGTTTTAACTTCTTTTCATGTGCTGCATTTTCCTTGTTATTGTTCATGTTGCTGCTGGCAATTTTTTTTTCTTCTTCTTTTTTTTTGGCCATACCCTATAAGACTTTAAAGACGGCTAACAGTTTGGCAAATGTGCGCAAATCTTAAAATTTTTAAATTCAAGAAAATTCAAAATTAACTGAGGAAAAATTATATTCAGAAATTAGACAAAAAAAAATCAACATATAAAAAACAAGATTATTTTACAGGGTATCTGCTAGTGCACTGCACACGGTATTTGGATTTGGTTTTTGTGTTCTGCTTATTTTTTTTCTTTCGATCTTGTCTGCGTAGCTTGCCACAAGCCGCTTAACAACAGCAACAACAGAAGGCTGCCCCACGCGAATCTGTGGCTGGACAATCACGCGTTCCACGCTGGCTTCGACTGCCATGTGTTGTGTGGAGGAGGGAAGTCGTCTACTTAGCCATGTTTTATGGCTCTTTTGGCTTTATAATTTGTCCGACAACAGCTGCGGCACACTGGCTGCCTGGCGAAACGCCTCCCCCTTTGCCTCGCAGACACTGATCCAGTTTTTAGTTATGGCCAACAAAAAAAAACCATCAAAACGTTTTTCCTTTTTTGGATACCATTTTTGTTGTTGTTGTAGTTGTTGTAGTTGTTGTAGGTTGCCCAATTAGTTGGCAAATGTTTTTGTTCTGTTCAATTTAAATTGTAATTTTATGATTTTGACCAAAAATAGTTGTTGCCGTTGTTGAGTGTCATTTGTTGCCCTCATTTATTATGGCCAACTAATTTATTGGTGTGCTTAATGACCAAAATAGGCTTTCACACATCGAAATTTACATAACCAACAATTTTGATGAACTTTATATTTTGAGTATGCCACGCCTCGCTTTTGCTTTTTGGGAATTTTATAATAATTGGTTTCTGCAGATATTTACAT
This sequence comes from Drosophila multiciliata, assembly GCA_037043605.1. NCBI lineage: Eukaryota > Metazoa > Arthropoda > Insecta > Diptera > Drosophilidae > Drosophila > Drosophila multiciliata. The sequence continues at coordinate 476,075 of JBAMBF010000592.1, forward strand.
GTTTTTTATTATATTTTTTGTCTCTTCTTTTTTCTTTTTTTTAATAGTTATTTTTTTTTTTTGGCTGATTTTAATACCAAATGTTTGATATATATTTTTTTCTCATTTTTGAAGTTATTTTGCTGCTGTCTTTTGCCAAAGCGCGTCAAAGGAGCAATGCGCTGTTTGCCCCACGGCAGTTCGAGGTGCCTCCAGAATGTGTCCGACTTGTGAATACACTTTTTCTTCACATTTACATATATATATATATATAAAAATATGTTTCTTGTGATATTCTGTCTGTATCATAAACAGTTTGAAATGCTTTAATTAACAATTCAATTTGCAGCTTGCCGTTTTTATTTATTTTATGTTTAAATATTTAGCTCTTGAATTGTTTTGTATTTCTTTTTAATAATATATATATATTTTTTAATTTTAAATTTGATTAAATTACATATTTTGTTATGTAATAGTTTTTTCAATAAATCAAAAATAAAATAAAATTAAATATTTATTAAATATTATGAAATATTTATTTTATTGGATTATTATTGCAATATCGATTTTTTTTAGTTATGCCTTGGAGCAAAACCGATCCGATTATTTTCAGCAATATTTATATATATTACAAAAACGAACGATTTTTTTCTATTTTCGGATATATATTTTTTTTTATTATTGTTTTGACTATTAAGTTAATGTTGCCAGCCCTATTTTTGGGTGGAACTTTACCAAACTTTGAATAACTTTTTAGCCGAGTTGTCAACGGAACAATTTGTAAGAGCATCAAATGCAGCTGTTGCTTTTCCATTTTCCATACTTATATGGGAAAATATATATATATATATATATATATATATTTTTTTTTTTGTATTCTCTCTCTTTCTCTGTCTCTGTTTGTATTGAGCTGTGCAAATTAAATTGCAAATGTGTCTTGCTTATACACTGATTCACACACACTCACACACACACACACTCACACACACACACACACACACACACACACACACTAGGAGTGTGCTGCACTCAGTCGTTTCATTCATGACATCTAAAATCCAAGCTAGCGCGCCTGCCACAACCACAGCCAACAACAAGCTGCAACAACAACAACTACAGCAACTACCTAGTTGCACACACACACACACACACACATGCACACACATACTAATGCGCAGAGATTGCAGTTGTTTTTGTGGTACTTTTGTTTCATTGTGCGCCATCCTTTTACTTTTGCCGTGTACTTTAACCGAGTGTATATACATGTGTGTGTGTGTGTGTGTGTGTGTGTGTGTGGTAAGCTGCAAATTGCAATTAGTGTTGACTTATGTTGAAGTCATCGTGCACCAGTTTTAGGTTCATCCCCATTGCCCTTGCTCTGCCCCCACTCCCTCCCCCCTCTTTCAATCTGCTTCCCTTTTGGCCTCTGATCTGTTGTTGTAATTGCTGCATGTTGTTGTTGTTGTTGTTGCTTTTCGACGCCATTGCTGCTGCAATTGTGGCACACACATAAAAAGGCATTTGCGGCGGCAAGTGCAAGTGCTGCTAACTAACTAACCCGGCCAGGTTTAGTTGGTCAACAGCAAATGGGCGCACTTGCAACACTTGCAACATGTGCCATTTGGTTGCAATTGTCACTGAGACTTTCTCTCTTTGCTCAACAACAACTGTGATTTGCTTGAAATTTCCATCTCTTGGCTATTTATTCTTGGCCCCTTTTTTTGCTGTGGCAAAAACAACTTTATTTAAAAGCAATTTTCAGTGGCAATCTCGGGGGAGGTTGAAGAATTGTGTGCAACACTCTTGTTTGCTGTGCACCTCGTTAGCCATGTTCAACAAACTAATACAGCAACAACCACATACACTTCCCCTCTCCGCCCCCCCCCCCTTTCAACAACCACCTTACACTCCTCACACACAACACAAACACTTTCCACAAAATGATTTCAAATTCACATAAATTAAATGCACGAAAAAAACTATTAAAGCGTTTGTCGTGCCGAGTTGCCCCAAAAATCGTAAATGTGTGCCTGTGTGTGTGTGTGTGCGTGTGTGTGTGCGTAAGTTAATGAAGAAAAATAGATGAGTGGTGTTTTTGAGGTGTGCAGCCGAAAACTGTTAAGTGTGAGCCCAAAAAGTGCTTAGCATTTTATGTCTTTGCCTTTAAGTGTGTGTGCGTGTGTGAGTGTGTGTGTGCGTGTGCGAGTGTGTCTCAGTGTGTGTATGCTACCGTTGAAACACTTAGAAAACTATATAACAAGAAAGATTCTCTGCTTTCTGGTATATAATTATTAATCTCTACAAAATTGTTTCTTAAATATATAAAAAAAAAAAAAAAAAAAAACACTTGTCCCAAGAAAATCTTCTTAAAAAGATACAAAATTAGAAATATATTTTAATTTAAATATTTCATCGATATTAAAAAATAAAAATAAAAATATTTTTTATTTTTTTTTTCTCTACAAAATTGTTTTTTAAATATAAAAAAAAACACTTGTCCCAAGAAAATCTTCTTAAAAAGTTACAAAATTAGAAATATATTTTAACAAATATTTTATCGATATTACAAAATAAAAATAAAAATATTTTTTATTTTATTTTTTTCCTAAGTGCAGATAATAAATTTTTATAAAAAGATGTGCAAACTGAAGAGTTATTTGTTTTGCTAAGTGTATTATTAGCCCCACTCACACAGACACACACACACACACATATGTATATATATGTATGTATATATATATATATACAAACTTCAGGTTGCTTCGTTCCAAGCAGCAGGGAGTCGACAGCAACAAATTCATTTTTGGGGAGCAAAACCAGCAATTTGATGGCTCTTTTCTGGCTAGGCAACAATTGTTGTTGTTGTTGTTGTTGTTGTTGTTGTCGCTGCTGTTTGTTAATAAGTTACAGCGATTTGTCCCCTGTCGAACACAACACGCACACACATGTACAAAGGTGTTAATTACTTCCAATTGGAATTTTTGGTTAGTTTATAATTTGGCATGCCGACTTTTCTTTCTGTGTATTTTTAATGGGCGACAAATTGATGGCCTCTTTTAACACAAAAACACTTTATGCGCGGCGAGATTGGGGCATTGCTCTGGGTTTTGGGTGCACCCAATTGGTGTTAGGGGCGCCACTGTGTGTGGCAGCTGCAGCGATTTTCAGCACCGATTTCACTGACTAGCTCCGGCTGCAATTTGAAGCCATTTGAATTGCGTGTGGTCAGCTGAGTGCCCAGGCAGGAGCGGTGCGGTGTGGTGTGGTGTGGCATGGGGCAAGCTTGCTAGATTGCCATAGCTAAGAGGCAGTTAAAAACTGCGGCACGTAACTAATAGGATACCAAATGGGTACGCGCGAAAAGCCAGGCAGAAACAAAAAAAAAAAAAAAAAAAATAGAGGGGCTCAATGAGAAGAAGAATGTAAAGGAGCCCCCCGAAGGGGGTGTGAGTGTACATCAAAAAGATACAGGGGGGAGCAGTAGTTGGGGCAGGCATTGAAAGCAGAGATTCGATTACACTATGAGGCATGCAGCGTAGTAGCGCAGGTATGCCAACTGATCTGATGGGGAGACAAATGGATTGGCGGCAAAGGGGCATGGGGCATGGAGCAATTGGCAGTTGAAGCATAGACCGCAAAATCATGCGGTTGCGTTAGCTTCAATGCCAAAACAACAACAACAACAATGAGCGTGCAACAACAGCAGCGGCAACAGCAGCACTCAAACCATTTTCAGATTCCGTTTCCGTTTTTATACTCAAAATCCATAAAAAAAAAATGGGTAAAAAGGGTATAACGGTTTTTGTGCGAATGCCTGCAACAGGCAGAAGGAAGCATATTCGATATATATATATATATGTGTTCTTGACCAGCATCGACAGCCGAGTTGATAAAGCCATAACTGGCTGTCTGTGCGAACACGCCGATCTCAGAGATTATGAGAGGTAGCGAAAAATTTGGAATCTAGGTTTGCATTATTTTTATCGATAACTGCCTCATTTTCTCGTTGATCGACACATTTCAAATTCCGATAGCAATAAATTCCACAATTTTTACAGGCAGAATTTTCCTATTAACACTTTCTATGCATATGCATATTTTTGATGGACTGCCTAAATTTCATTAAGATCGAATAAAAAACATCCAAGTTATGGTCGAAAATATATTCCCATATTGAACTCATTTCTATCAGCATTTTTTGTATGCTTAAATATGCCAGCCCAGGTGTAAGAAAGAGATGGCATGATAATCAATGCGAGCGTAAATATGTATTCTGAATTCTGCAAAGCCCCGTTAACCATATATATATATTTATATATATGTATGTATGTATTTGCCCGTGTTTCTAGACAGCCAATTAGGTGCAGGAAAATTATCGTTGCAGGGTATATCATAGTCGAGCTCACTCGACTGCAGCATTCGTAATTGTTTATTTTTATTTTGACTTGTTTTTTAGATAGGTTTTTATGTTTTTTGTGTTTTTATTCGCTTTGGGGGTTTTACGCTTTGCTTTGACTTGGCTTCTGCTATGCGCAGAGCACACAGCACACAGCACGGCGTGGTTGCAGTGAAAGAGCAGGAGGTGGAGAGGGGGGGGGGGGGGGTGATGCAACGAGAGGAAACTGCGGATTTGGGCGTTTGGGTGCTCGGTTGCCGTTGCACTTCATTGAGCCGTGCAAGTGTTAAAAGTGTTGCAAATTGCGTGGCTTTTATGCCACAGCAAGGCAAAATGTGGGAACCGCACTCAAAGTGGAAGCCACATAAAAATTTACATGCCATAGACATATCTACAAATATATATATATATATATATATATATATTTACATGATTTAAAATCATGTTCACATCTTATTGCCGGAGAAGCACCAAAATAAACGAATATTTCCATAGAATTATTTATAGACTTTAATTTGCCCTTAATTTTTTAATTTTGGTTATTATTTTAATATAGTTTTCATCTTTAAGTAGAGCTATATTTTTGCCTCTCCCCCTCTCTCGCTCTCTCCCTCTTCCTCTCTCTCTCTCTAATCAAATATTTGCCAAACAAATATTAATACAAAATATCAATTTGATTAAGTAAAACAAAATTTTCGGACGAAATTTTCCAAATTTTCGATACGAAATATATGGAAAATTGTGGCATGGTTGCATGGTTGCATGGTTACATTCACTGTACATAATTTAGTTGGATTTCGCTCTAATTAAAATTCCAACGTTTTATTTGGCGCTGTTCTTGTTTCGTTTTGCTTTTGGCATATCTTTGGTATCTGGTCTCAAATTCCTTGAATTCGTAACCATAACAGCAAATCACATTCACAATCCGATCCCCTTCGGTGCCTGCAACATTCCCAAATAACAATTCACAATGCTTTGGAGGAGTTTTGGGATTGTGTTTTGTGTGTTGTGTTTTGGGTTTGAGTTAAGTCGCTCGACTCTAGTTGAATTAAGTCGACTCGAGCACAAAGGACACTCATTATGCATTCCCAAACTCAATGCACTCCCACTCGGCTGCTTCTTTTGTCTCTCGCTCTACCGCTCTCCCGCCCTCCTCCTCCTCATCCATCGTTGGCGAATAGTTTTTTTATGCATACTTTCAGGCGCGCCGCCAACAAACAGCAACGACAAAAAAAGAGCTGCCAACATTTTTTTTTATATCGCAATCTCGCACGACAGGACATGCCACAACATCACACCCACCCCCCACCCCTCCCCTCTCCACAACCCTTGACCCATCGTGGCTGCCACATTGTTGCGGTTGTGAGATAAAGTGCTGCATTTTGTTTCGCAGTTGCCAAACGATTCGCCCCAAACTCCAACTGTGCCGCCAGAGACATATGAGCCGCAATGATTCTTGTTGCATATGTGCAACAACTTAAATGCCAGCTGGCATTGCTCTTGCCACCGGATATCAGCAGTAAATGTAACTGTAACTGTAACTGTGTAACTGTTGCTGAGCAATGTTCGCCATTAACTCGCGCGCAATTTGTGGCAAGTCAGGCAAAAAAAAAAAAAAAAAAAAACAAAACGAAATGAAATTATTTAAATAAAAGAGAATTGGATTTTCCTGCAAATGTGCAGGCATGCAAAATGGGCACAGCTGTCGGGATTAACCGGCAGAGTATAGATTGCAATGTAAACGCAGCGAATTAGCTCAAGCCATAAAACCCTGGCCAACACCCCTCGTCCGGCAACCACCCCCGCGACACACAATACACACACACAAATAAATGTAATAAAGAAATAAAAATTTGCTCAATGGGGGCGCGGCACAGGACAAACAATGCCCTTTGCCTTGTTCCCATCGGTTTCTGTTGCTGTTTCCATTTCCATTTTCATTTTCATTTTCATTTGAAATGCAGCCGTCGCCAAAAACCTGAAAACTGGCAACTGAAAATTTAACAGATGGCGCGCATTAGCCGCGCTTCACTGTCGACCCCAGAGACCTGAATGCAATCCGCGACAAACGGAACGGAACGGAATCCAACACAAATCAAACACACACACACACACACACACACACCCCCTGCCACCTACCCCCCGTCAAGTTCACAAAACAACAACAAGCAGTGGACCAGAAGTGATTCATCACTGACCAAAAATCCAGGTGAGTATTTAAGGCGCAGCCAATCCTATTTGGAATGTGAACGATATATATATAAATATATTTTCGAAAGTACTTTTTTTGAAACTAACGTTTAATTATTTGCAAAATTAATTTTTGTTTAATTTCAATTACATTTTGCATAGTCAAATTTGTTATTGCTGAAAAGGTGAGCATTTTTTTTTTTTTTTTGATTTGTTGCAGTTTTTTTGTTCTTATCCTTGCTATATTTTTATTTATTTTTTTTTTAACAATTTTGGTACCACTGTGCAAGAGATGGGATGAGAATTTTGTTTTTTTTTTTTTGTTTTTTAATTGCTTGCAATTTTCTTGTTGTTATCACTGAAATATTTTTTTTTTATTTATTTTTTTTTAACAATTTTGGTACCACTGTGCAAGAGATGGGTTGAGTTGGCTCAACATTGCCATAACGAAATCGAAACAAATTGCGGGCGAATAAAACAAATCGAAATATTAATGTGCGACTCAATGAGTTGGAAGCGAGTCGCGTCGCATCGCATCGCATCGCATCGCTTTCGGGGAGCTGGGCTTGGCTTTGCGACTGGGATTGGGATTGGGATTTGGAGGGTTTGGGGGGCTTTTTCTTTTCTTTTTGTTTTTTTTTTTGGGGTAGTCCCTGAGATAAGCCGCGTTCCGTTGCCGGCATTGGGCAATCTAAAATTCGTAGTTCCGATGGCTGTGCCTGTTTCAATATTTACTCTTTTTGGCTAGCGTAAATCTTGCAAAGCTGCCGCAGGCACAGGCACCGGCACAAGCACAGGCACAGCAGCCAGTTGGTCAGTTTAAGAACAGAGTGGGTGCATTGGGGTCTTGGGATCATGGGGGGGGTCACATAATGGATGGCCGCGACCAACTGGCAGACGTCGCTTGCAACTTCGCTCAACATAAATATTTTTATCACTTGCTTTTGCCGGCAATTCGAGTTTGTTTGTTTCCTGTTTTCTCGGATTTTTTTTTGTTGTTTTTTTTTTTTGTTTTGTTGTTTTTTATTTTTTAACTTTCTTGTGGAGTTGAAGGAAAGGACTGGGACTGGGACTGGGAGCCGGACACTGATGCGGATACGGATGCGGACACGGACACGGATGTGGATGTGGATTCGCAGAGCGAGTGGCCACCTCCTTTTGAGGGGCGGCTGCAAATCTAATTCAAATTAAAGCCTTTAATCTCAGCACCAAATCGCTGCGACTTATGCATTAAATTAATTTCACGCTTCCCATTTGGGCCATAGCAAATTGCGATGAAGCCTCAATTCAAATTCAGTTAACAAAAAAAAAAAAGAAGCAGTTTGTAAAAAGTTGAAGTTACTTTGAATTTGGAAATGGATAAGTGTTTGAAAAGTGTTTGAAAAGTGAGTTGAAACTGAAACTGAACAAAGACAAAACTTAAAGTGGAAGTTAAGTTAAGTTTATGAATTTTTGTTAAGCATGCACTGAGAGAAATAACGAATAAAACAAACTTTTAAAGGAATGAATTATTGCCAATATAAGCCACATAAATTTGGGGTTTTTGTTTCGCAGAAGCAACATGAATTTGTCCATTTTGTTTTAATTATTGTTGAGCTACTTGTTTCGGGGATCTTTTGGGATTACCGGCGATGGCAAGCGGCTCTGTTGGTCATTTCCATTGCCAATTGCCTATTGTTTGGCAAATTTGGTTTATAAGCCATAAATTAGCACAGACTACGAAGTTGACCTTCGACCCTCTGTTAGCGCTGTGTGTTGCAAAAAGGTGGTTGGCTGCTGGGGGGGTGGGGGAAATGCGGATGGGGATGGGGCAAGGGAAAGACGTCGGAAAATTCCCCCTTAAAGTTGACGTCGGCCGCTGTGCATTTGTTTCTTTGATTATTTTTGTGGACGGAGGGGGGGACGGGAGACAAAAAGTTAATCGTTAGTAATTTATGACTCTCTGCGAGACAACCAAATGAAGCAAGTCAGAGATGGGGCATGGAATGGTTGCGGCTCGTGTCGTGTCGTTTCGTGGAGGGGCGCTGCTGCGCTGGGGGCGTGTCTGCAAGGTGCGGACAACAAGCAAGAACACAAATAATTGCTTCATCGTATGTGGACACTTTGAGCTTGAGAAGATGATGATGATGATTAAGATGAAGATGATGATGACGATGATGATGGCATAAATGACCCGCTGACTTTGACAACAAGCATGCCACGAGTGGGTTAGCAAGGAGATCGTTGCACACATTGATTCAACTCAATTCAACTCAACTCGATTCGATTGGAATCGCTTGAAGTGAGGAACTGAGAACGGAGAACTGGGAACTGGGAACTGGTCGACCAACGAGGCATTCAAATGCCATCGTCCAAGTGTTGAATAAAGCACCAAAAATGCAAACAGAAGAATGTCGGTGACGTCGTCGATGGCACTGCCATTGACATTGGGCATTTGGGCATTGGGGCATCGGCAGGGTGCAGGGTGCAGGGGGGTCATGGACATGGCTAGCGATGGCATTGGAATGCGATGCATTGAATCGAGTTCATTGCTCGCCAGCAGGAGTATTCACTGTGCCCCGCACAATGGTCGCAATTGAAAACGGCACTCGAAGGGGCAACAGAACACAGCAAAAGAGTTTCCCATAAAAATTGCGAGGGCTGTTTCAACAGTTGCAGCAAATTAATGTTGATAAATTATTATTATTAACTGATTTAATTACACGCAAAAAGTTATCTTGCTTTAGCTGATTTGTGGCAAATATTTCAATTAAATTTTAAATTTTAGTAACTGCAGCTAATAATTTAAAAGTTATATTTATTTTATTTTATTTTATTTATTTTGTGAAGAATTAAATTTATTATATGTGCTGCACATATTTTATTTTATTTCTCACATAATAATAATAATTTTTTTTTTTTTTGCTTCACATTTTTATTAAATAAAAAATGTTATTTTTTGCAGTTTTTCACTTATTTTGTTTTGTTTTTTATATTAATATTTAGAAATATTTTCACTTCTTCCACTTCAAAATAAACTCAAAAAAATGTGTTCCGAATTTTAATTATATTTAATATATAATTAATTATTAAAAGCAGTCTTTTATCAGAAAGGAGTCAAATCCAAAACAATTCTAAAACTTTGTAAAACATTTTTAAATTGCATAAATTTTATGTTAATTAAATAAAAATTTATTCTTTCCTCCAAAAAGTTGTAAATGTTAATTTGAACATTTTGGGATAAATAAAAAAAATAATAAAAAAAAACAATTTAAATTTGATTTAGAATATTCATAAAAATGTATATTCAACATTTGGCTACAAATATGTGGCATGCGACATGTGGCATGTGGCATATAAAAGGTGGCAAATGAGTACTCACTTTTGCATTCGTTGGCATCGCTGTCGGTGGCACGTCCCCAGGGTCGGTCGAAGTAGAAGGGTTTGCATCTCTCGCACTCGGGTCCGGCTGTGTTGTGCTTGCAGGCGCAGATCATGGCCAGCTTGGCGCTGAGCTGCAGGCCGGATGTGGTGCGTCCGAAGTGGCTGTGCAGCGAGGTGGGTATATCGTCGTCCTGGCCATCGTCACCGCCATCGGTGTGAGCAGCCAAGTTGGAGCTGGAGCTGCCACTGCCACTGATGCTGCTGGTGGCGATGCATTCGGAGGCGTGGCCATTGCACTTGCAACGGCCGCCCACCGCAAAATCGGAAACGGCATAGTGTTGCGAGATGGACAACAAGTGCTGCAACTCGGCCTCAGCGGCGGTTTCCAGTGCGGATGCGGATGCCAATGCGGATGCGGATAAGGATAAGGATGCGGATGCAGATATGGGTTTGCCAGTGGGTGTTGTCTTGGCCAATGCTGGAGATGTCACCGGGGGTGTTGGGGTTGTGCTGGTTGGCAGCTTGCCCTGGAAATGTTTGTCGTAGGCGCTGCTCTTGTGCTTGGAGTGACGCTTGCTCTCGCCATCGTTGGCATAGTCCAGATGCAGTTCGTCATCGAGCTCGAGATGCTTCTTGGGCTCCTCGTATTCGTCCTGGTCGTAGCCGGCGCTATCGTTGTCGTGCAGATTATAGTCGTACTCGTCGTGCTCGTCCAGCTCATGGCCATCCAGTTCGTCCATTTCCTCCTGGCTGGCGGTCATCTCATCGCTGAAACTGTTCGCATTCCCCTTCCCCTTGGCCTTGGCCCGTGCACGCTCTCGGCTCAGCAGCAGCTGCGGCGGCAACTCAAGGCGATGGAACACGACTCGTATATCGGTTGCGGTCACCCAATCCTGCAGCACCAGCGATGCATCCAGATCATTGGCCGACGGCCTGCCCTCCAGCGTATTGAATGCGAATCGCTGTGCCGCACCAGACACAGCACCAGACCCATCATGCTGGGAGTTCATGCAACGCGCCTCCTGCTCATTAAACTTGCTAATCTTGGCCCGATCCGCACGTCCGTAGAACTTTTGGCACTGCGAGCTGTAGAATTGAAATGGCTGCCAGGTCTGGCCAAAGTCGGAGCTTTTGTAGATGGCCATGGAGTCGGGTCGCGGTGATTTTGGGCAGAACGACAGCGAGATGTAGGTCAGCTCATATTTCTTGCCCAGCGATAGGGTCAGGGTGACATTGTCCGGTGGCGCCGTATCCGGATCATGGGGCACATTAACGCTGCCCGAACGCCAGCAAGTCACATTGCTCGGATTGTTGAGATCGGTGAGGGCAGCAGCTCCATATCGATATTCCCTGTCCGCCCTGTCGCACAGCCTGCACTCACCGGCGCTGCCGTCGCGCTGCAACTCACAGAAACGCTCCGGCTGCGGATAGCCGCAAACGCTGGACGCCTGCACGGGATTCCCGTAGGCAGCATTCACAAAGCTTGGCAAACATTTGCGCGGCTTCCCCTCAAAATAGCATGGATCGTTCGGATTGATATTGATGCCGGCAGCAAGCGCAGCGGCGGCAACAGCCACCAATTCGAGCAGCAACAGCTGCAGCCTCATCATGACGCTTCTCTCTCGCTCTCACTCTCACGAACACTTATTTATATGTCTCTCTCTCGCTCGCTCGCTCTCTCTCTCTATTTGCGTCTTTCTCTTTGTCTTTCACTCGCGAGGATCAATTGGCGAACGTTTGGCACACGACAAAAAAACAAAACAAACAACAAAAAAAGAAGGAGAACAACAAGCAGAACAACGGTGGTTTAGCACGCGACGCTGAGCGGCGGCGTCACTGAGTCTGGCACGGCGGCCGCATGCAACAGCTGCCGCTCTAAATTTTACGATTAGCAACTTCGATTTGGGTTTTTTTTCGGTTGTTTTGCTGTTTTGCTCTTCGATTCTTATTCTTATTCTTTTCGTTCTCGGTTTCGTTGTCGCTCGCTCTCTGTATTTATCTTGGCCACTTGTTAAGGTTAAGTTTCTGCTTTGTTGGTGACCGTTGCGCTTTGCGATGCAACTCGGTCAACGGTCAGCGTTGTTCTGTTCTGTTCTGTTTTATATCACGTCCTCGTCGCGTATCCTGTAGGGCGAGGCGACAACAGACGACCAAAATTCAAATGATTTGTCTGCCGTGTCTGTGTTGAGTTTCTTGGCACTTCGATTCTGTTCGTCTTTCGTTTCGTGTTCTCGTTTTCACCACTGCATGTTGCGGAGGCTGCTGCGGCTGCTGGCCGCAAATGTTGCTACACACCAAACACCGAAAAAAAATGCTAACAAAATTGTCGACGACACAAATACACGCGTGGGCTGAACGCCAAACACGAGCACGAACACGAACACCAAATAGCAAATGCACACCACACACACAACAAATACAGTTTGCTCGCTCGCTGTTCGCTTTGCATCGGCTTTGTTGTTTACCTGGCAAACGTTTGTCCGTTACTAAACAGCCGCAGCATCTCGAGCCACTCGCTTACCGGCTGCTGTTGCTGCTGCTTATGGGTCGCAGCTTGCGCTCTTTTCGCTCTCTCTTTTTCTCTCTCTCTCTCTCTATGTGTCCCTGCCTTAGCAGTGTGCACTGTGTATTGCTGTTGGCATCACTTCAATGAGCCGCACTGTGGGCAGCAACCACGTACATTATGCATAAGTGTATCACGTCATGGCAATGTCCACTTGGCAGCTTGACATATTTAAGCTGATGTTTCGACCAAAGCAGAACAAATAAAACATTAAACTTTAATAGAATAAATGTTATTTTACAGATTCCAAAACATTAAATCTCTTATTATTGTTTTGTATTTCATCATTGAATAAATATTTTAATTTGCTGATTTCTTCAGCAATCGTTTATTTTCCACAAATTAACAATTTCCCTAAAATGTATTTAAATCAATTATCAAGTGAGTGTATTAAATGCATTACAGCGATAATAATACACTAAATATATTAAAAGATTAGAACTGTTTATATCCATGCTTAATTTTCAACGTAGTCTTGCGCATGTCGTTCCACGGTGGATTTAGTGGATTTAGATTTTGTGGATGCTGCTGCTTAGCAACATTTGTTGCATAGCACATGTTGCCAACGACATATGTTGCAAACGTTGTGTTTGGTGATTTTTTTGTGTTAAACTTCTTTTTTTTGGCAACCTGCCCAAACTTATAGCCAGTCTATGTGAATTATGCAGTTGATACGGCCACTTTGCACAGGAAATGTGAAATCAGTGTGCAACATAAATATATATATTTATATATATATATATATTTGGTTGGTAAGGTCCGTCCATTTATGCGCGAGTCTTCGCCTTAACCTCAATTCGCGATGCGCTTTCAAAACATCCGCTGTCATGAATTGAATTGAATTCATTTCACTCACAATGCAAAACGCCGACAAATATGCCAACGCAGACGCAGCGACGCTGGGACGCCTGCGCAGCAGTCGTTGTCCAGCTAATGCCTCAGCGGCAGCAAAAGGCATGCCCTACTCAGGAACCCCCGCACCCCCCTTCGATTCCTCATCCCCATTTTTCTTATTTGTATTTCTTTACTTCTTCTTTTTTTTTTGCTCTTTACGTAGTGTCATCTGCAATTTGTAAGGCCGCATTACGCGCTGCCCGTTTGCCAGTTTGCCTACCTGCAGCATGCGCACTCTTCTGCACCCCCGCTCTGCTCGTCGTACCGGGTCGCTCGCATTAATTTATCGCTTGTTACCTTTGGGGATTGGAGCTCGGAACGTGCCCAACTCCAACATCAACGCCAGTGCTCGCTGTGCAATGCTTCCGTTTGCCTTAACTCGACTCAACTTATTCTCCTCCCCCACTCCCCAACCAATTCACCTCCCCCACCGCCACTCCTTTTTGTCCACTTGCTGAGCTCCTTTTTGGGGGACTCTTTTGATTTATTGTTTTTGACATTTTGTGCTTCGTCTGCGCTTATTTCACAGTTGCGTTTCGAGTGGTTCCCAACAATTCGACTCGTTATGTTTTATTTATAACGGATTTGTAGCTTTGTCTTTCTTGGCTTTTGTCGCATTTGTCGTTGGCATTTTTTGTTTATAAATATTTATGCATGTGTGCGACAGAGAGATCCGTTGCGCGAAAGCTTTCGCAGCGCCTAGCGGTAAATACTCTTCTCCTCTCTGCGCTCCTGTCTGTGACCACACCGCCTCCCTTCTCCACCAGCCACCAACCATTTTATGAGACAGCGTCGCCTGTCCAAATATGAAGCATATTTGACCTGTGTGCGCCAACTGACTTTTGAGTTGGGTACACAACGGAATTTTAATTTCGCCTAGTTTGCGTGACCTAACCCCCCCCCCCCCCCATCCCACACACACACATACACTGCTCGTCTCAGATGCCGATTCCAGCTCCGATTGTGGAGACAGCTACAACTTTCAGTTTCAGTTTCAGTTTGGTTTCGCCTTGTTGCTTTTACGACCTGGCCAAATTGGCAGCTAACTGCTTTGGCCACAGCTGACGGCAACAAATTATATATTTTATAACAACAACAAAAATAATAATAATAATAAGAAGGAGCAGATAGCTTTGGCACACCGAATAGAAATTACCCTTTTGAAAATGCAAAGCTCAAATTTATTTATTAATTATTAATCAAAAAATGTAAGTTTAAAAATAGTCGACTATAGCAATACAAATATATATATATACTATTTTGAAAATTATATGTATATGTATATATATATTATATGTATATCAAAATTTCTCAAGCTCTTCTTTTTTTCATAATTCGTGCATTAAAATAACGCAATTAAAAAATGTCCCAAAATTCGAACATTTATTTAGATATTAACTAAAACATATAAAGGGAATTTATTATTCGTCATAAGATAAACAATAATTTTTTTTTATTACTTCTTAAAAATGTGCTTTGATTTAGATTTCGAGCACTGTTCAGAAAATCGTTGTTTTTTTATTGTGTTTATTTTATTTGGATCAATTAATAAAGGTAAAAATAAGTGTAAATAATACAATTCCATCAGTTCATGGACAGATCCCTTCGCCTTTGGGGGTGTTACACATTTGATAGCAAACTGAAAACAGCCCTCGTTTTTGAGGCAAACAAAAATCAGCTGCAACTTGCAACGGGAGCAGTTGCAACGTCTAATTATGACGCCAGTGCCGGCTTGTTAGGTGATGGTGCTGCCAGATGTGTTGTACCAGTTGCAACTTGCAACTTACAGCTGCGGGCGCCACGCAACTAGCTGAAGGGGGCGTGGCTGCACAAATGGAGTGCCTGCACTTGAATGATGATTATGCTTATAATATTCGCCCAAGTCCAAGTAACGGCAACAGGATGGAGCCGTTGTGGCAAGTGGCAGCACTTAAGTGAAATTCTCTTTTTGCGGGGCGTGGCTGTGGCCGTTTTCAGTCCGAATTTAGCCAAATCAAAGGAGTGCAGCTAACTGTACATTTTGTGTGCACTCAAAAATCAAATACGACCTGCGCCTTTCTACGCGATTCACAAGTGGTAAGCCAATATTGATTCTGTATTTTAGATATTGTGCGGTATACCGATTTTAAACAAGTGTTGCAAGAGCACAGGATTATTGAATTAATCAGTTAATTTAATATGTGGTTTAATTAAGTTTTTTTGAAAGTATGTCCCAGTTGAAGAAACCGCATACAAATTATATATATTCTTGATCAGCATAAGCAGCCAGTTCAAATTTGCTCATGTACAAAACTTTGAAGATTTTGCCATCAAATTTATGAATAATATTCCTTAAAATATTGTTGATCAACTTTAACCATTTCATAAAACACAAGAACAACAATTTTTCCTATTGAAATAAGTGCTTCCAGCAAGCTGATATTTTCAGGGTATTTTCTATATTGAACCCAAACTTCACCTGCTGCAGGGATTGTTATTATTTATGTGAATTGTAATTAATTTTAATAATTATTAATATGTTTCTGAGCTTAATTTATGATATACTGGAATACACCCTCTCTTAAGGTCATTTAAAAGACTGGAGAGTATTCTAAGTTAGTTCTTATCCAAGGATATTAGTTGATATAATCGATTATAAATACTAAAGGACATTTGGCTTTTCGTAGAACTGCTGCTTCCATTTAGCTCAATTGCCGGAGAAGTCATTCTAATTTATTGTTCCCATTCTCCGACCCCATAAAGTATATATATATTCTTGATCAGGATCAACTGCTATGTCAGCCAGTCCGTCTGTCTGCATGAACTCGCGGATCTCAGAGATTATGAGAGCTAGAGAAAACTTTGGAATCTATGTTTTTTGTATATCCGGCTTTATTTTATCGATAACTGCCTTCCTTTTTCGATATTCTACAATCAATTTCCGATAGTGAATATGTGAAACAATTTTAAAGGCATTTATTTCGTCTAATTAACACTTATTATTGAAAAACTGTCCATATTTCATGAAGATCGTACAAGAAACATCCAAGTTGTGGTCCAAAATATATTCCCATATTGATCGCATTTCTATCAGCATTTTTTGTATGCTTAAATATGCCAGCGCAGGTGTAAGAAAGAGATGGCATGATTATCGATGCGGGCGTCAATGTTTTTGTGTTTATTCTGCAAAACCCCGTTAACTGCATACGTATGCATTTATGTATGCCCGTGTTGCCAGGCAGCCAATCAGAAATCAGTTCCGGCTGGTGAATAAAAATAATTGCTGCATTCGTTTATTTTTTTCCTTTCTTGCTGCTTGCTATAAGAAATGAGTTATTCTGCTCACATTTAACGGGAAATTTGCCAATAAAATTATAATTTAATTATCAGCAGAGTGGGGGGTAGTCGACTACAGCGTTTTTTATTGTTTTCTATGCCACAATGTCGATATGGGCATCCCTGCACGATTTACATACACATATATTTATATATATAAAATTTGTATAATTAAAAGCTATGCGTATAAAATTGAAACTTAATTATATACAAAATTAAATTGCATTTATTTTGCTTCAGACAATATTAAATTACAAATATGTTTATAATTCGATTGTTGTTATTTTGCGCAAAACTGCATTATGGAATTTCAAATGAAGCTATTTAGTTGTGTCTGTGTGTGTTTGTGTGTGTGTGTGTGTGTGTTTGTGTGTGTGTGGTTGTGGATATACTTGAAGAAGGCATGATTAATCATGGTATTAATTAAGCTTATGGCTGAGCTTCTGCTGTTTGTTCTGCTTGTCCAACTGCGACTGGGATTGGAATCGGCTTCTGTGTGAAGCTGTTGTTTGTTGTTGTTGTTGGTCTGCTTCCTTCCACAATCACAACAGGCACAACAAATATTACAGCTCTGCGGGGTGCATGCAACAAAAATCAAACGAAAATCGACAGGCGGCCAAACTGAAGTCAAATTTCGGAATTCCTTAAGCTGTACGTGTGTTTGTCTATCTTTCCCTCTACCCCTCGACCTCTTTGTGTGTGTGTGTGTGTGTGTGTGTGAACCCGTTGAAAGTCAATATCAGTCTGTTGACTGCTGCTTACCGCAGTCGTTGCAGTTGCATTTGCTGCCTCATCGCTGAGGCAATTAACTCAAAACAATTGCAGCAGGAAGTTGTCGCCCCATTGCCTTTTGGCATCCCCTCCCTTTCCCTCTGCCACTCCCTCTACTCTGCTCCTGCTGCTGCTGCTGCTGCTGCTCCTGCAACGTGTACAACTTCCAATCCCACTCCTTGTTGCACAGCATCGTCGCTTGTCAAGTCAATTGGTTTGCCACCACAACATTAATGCTCGACCCGTCCCCATCCCCATTCCCGTCCCTTCTCCTGTTCCATTCCCAGCTCCCTCATTGCGTTTGCTGCCTGATCTTAAGTAAATATTTGGCCAACGTGCCCATTACGTGATTTTCCGATAGTCGCCGTCGATGTGCTGTTGATGCACTTGAGATGCAGCGTCAATGATGAGCATGATGATGATGCTGCCTCTGCCTCTGCTGCTGCACCCACTTGACAAGGGGCAGGCAGCCACGAAGCGAGAAGAGCTAAAGCAACGTACAAATTACTTTGTTTATGCAATGCTTGATTGCATCTCATTTTTCACATACTATTTTCTGTTTTTTTTTTTATTTTTTTTTTTTATTTTCATTCACATGTTTTACGACAATTTTGTCATGAGAATAAAACCCATTTGCAAAACAACTTTTTTTTTTCAGTCTCAGCCTGGGAGAAAATCAAAAGTTTTCTTTTTTAAGCATAAAAAATAACAAATAAACAAGAAAGTTTATCTGCTGACACCTAAATTAATAGTAATTAATTAAATATAATTAAGTTAAATATATCATAAGAATTGCCTGATTTATTTTCTTTTTTATTTTCATATTTAGTTTTGTTTTAAATATTTTGTTTTCTATTTTGCTGCTGGCTATGAAATTAATATTCTAACAAAGTATTAATTTTTTTAAATATCTATTATGATGCTGATAAAGAATATGTTTATATATAATTTTTGGGGTTGCAAAAGTCTTCTTTAAACTTTAAGCTGCTGAAACCTAAATTAATATCTAAAATTAAATATATCACAATAATTGCATTATTTATTTTCTTTTTTATTTTTAAATTTAGTTTTATAAAATGTTTTGTTTTAAATATTTTGTATTCATTTATTTTGTTTTCTATTTTGCTGCTGGCTGTGCAATTATTATTCCAACAAAGTATTAATTTTTGATGCTGATAAACAACATATATATATATATATATATATATATATATAATTTTTGGGGTTGCAAAAGTCTTCGCCAAATTTAAAAAAAAAACCGCTTTAAAAAATACTTTATTAAGAAACGAGAATTGCTGCCAAATTATTGAGTTGCAGTTTTGTAAATTGCATATTCATTTCTATGAATTCAATATTTTTTTTTTGTCATAATACGTTGCTTACTTGGGTACTTTTACGCTTTGCTGCCACAGCTCAATGTCCTTATTTGTATAGCTATCTCTTTCTAAATCTCTATTTCCTTTCTATGTGAAGAATATACGAAATGTTGTCGTTTATCATATGAATTTTGTTGCTTTTATTTAATACCATTATTATTATTATTTTTTTTGTTGTTGCTGTGTGTCTGGCATTTAGTAATTTTGTAATTTGTTGATTTGATATTTCCTGCAAGTGAAAATGCCTATTTGATATCCTGTCAGGCACAGGATGGCAGCTTCGTTTGTGTGTGTGTGTTTTTTTTTTTTTTTGGCCACTCAACTGTTTTGGCATATTAAATAAACGAGAAAATATCTACATGCTACTTTTTTGTTCATTAAGAGACGCCCACACACACACACACACACACACACACACGAGCAGTGCTCAACCGCAGCGCCCAAAGTCAAGTGCTGCAACAACAACAACAACAACAACAAGGATGTTGCTGCTGCTGTTTTCATATAAAACTTTATGCTTCGTTAAAAATGATGTACAAATCAAATGCCAGAAGCAATTTAACAACAACAGCACAACAACAACAATAACAATGAGCTGGAGACGGATCCTGGCCAAGGATGCCAGCATAGTGCGTGGGGCATGTGGCATGGCCAAAACAGCAAGAGCAGTTGCAAAAGGCAATGAGCAAAATAAATAAATCATTTAAATGAAATAAATTACACACAAACACACATTGTGGTGTGTGTGTGTGTGTGTGTGTGTGTGGAGGGAAGTGTGAGGTGGGGAAGGGGAGAGAATAGTTTGGTTTGCCAGCCACAGGGCTCATTAGAAATACATGGCGCACCCAAGCAGAGTCCGAGAGAGAGAGAGAGAGAGAGGGAGAGGGAGAGAGTGGGAAAGAGTGAGCAAGCAGCAGCTAAAAGTAGTTGAAAATCATAATATTGTTGGTAAAAAATAACCAATGCAAAAATATACATTTTGAAATTTTCTTCTATTCTATAAAAAAGTAATTTAAACTCAAAATGAAAGCATGCCAAATAATTAAGCCCCAAAGGCAGCCAACCGACAAATGGCCAACAACAACAACAACAACAAGAAGTTCTGTTTAAAACTCCATTATTATAACAATTGAGCTTATAAGCCATGTTTATGGTGTATCTTTCAATAAATTGTTCATCATTAAAAGAGTTTCTAGTTGGAAGTCTACTTTGAGGATGCGAGGCACTTCTTCAGGCAGCCAGGCAAACTGACTTTGACCCATACTTAATGTGTCTCCATCTCTATTGTCATATCGATTATTTCATTAACTTTGCATTTGCAGAGCACTCAATTATAGACTTCGACTATATAAATATGCAAATACTTTAAAGTCTTTGAATGAATCCAATAAAAATGCTTGTGCAGGAAATAGGCAGCGAGACAGATGTCATAAAGTGTATATATATATATTCATATAAGTATATATATATATATATATATTGTCGATCATAAGTCACATTAGTTAACCGCACTGATCAAGACAATTTTACGTTTATCGATAACTCATAAGTTATCGATACATATCGATTTCTGTTAGCAATAAAAGTTGCAATCTTTAAGCCTTAAAGTCCAGTTAGAATATAATATATAACTTGACATATTATTGATGAACTGCATAAATTCGGTTTAAGCCAAAAAAATTTATCGATATAAAATTTATATATATATATATATAAATATATTTATACATTGTCGATCAAAAGTTACATCAAGATCAAGACAATTCTACGTTTATCGATAACTCACAAGTAATCGATACATATCGATATCTGTTGGCAATAAAAGTTGCAAAATTAAAATCTTAAAGTCCACTTGGAATATAATATAAGTTGAAATATTATTGATGAACTGCATAAATTACATTAAATTCGGCATAATCCAAAAAATAAATATCGATATAAAATTTGGGCCTATAATTCGTACTTTAAATTATAAATATTTATAAATACTTTCGAATTAATGTAAAGTAACAATTATTCCATTTTCAAGTACGGAAAAATGAAATGTTGAATTTATGGGAAAAGCAAAAAACAACATTGAATTCCGCACTGGGAAATGTCAACACGAAAATACAAGTTGAAAATGCAGGCAAATATGGGAAACGTTTAAAATCAGCTAAGAAATTGTTAAGAACTGAAATGGAGTTGGCCACATTGGAGTCAGTCGATGTCTCCAAGTGGCCGCCAAGCAAACACCAAAGTCAAACAAATGCCAAGTGCCAAGAAAAGTAGCAACAACTGTGGCAAGTACATAAAACAACAACAACAGCAACAACATTTGTTGAGTCAAGTATTTTGCACTAAAGGCGAAACTACTTAGCATTTGGCATTTGGTTTTCAGGATGAGGAAGAGGAAGACGCAGTTGCAGACGGAAACGGAAAAAGGGAAAGCCAGCAATGAGGTCAAGAGACAAAATAAGCTTCCGCCTTTGGGCAGCATGTGTGTGTGTGCGTGTGTGTGTGCGTGTGTGCGTGTACACCCCGTCGCACATTAGGTATAGACCCACTTAAAGGGCTGTTGTCTGGCCTCCTGCCACCTCAAGTGGCATTCAACATTTACTAGCATTGCCAACACTCGCAACTTCTAAACGGAATTTAACGGTCAAATCGCTTCATTTTTTGCGGCAGGCTCAAGTTCCTCCTTTGTGGCAGGCGTTTTCATTTCATTTTATTTTATTTTATATATATTTTGTTTTTTTTTTCCTTTGACCAACTTACGCTTCATTAACTCGTTTGATGCCCACCAATCTTGGAGCTGTGCCGGAGCACTGAGCACTGAGCACTCCATTTATAAGCGCATAAACATTGCTCAGAGCCCCCCCCCCCCCCCCCTCAAGAGTCAGCGGAAAGAACCTAAATTTCTACCGACTTTGCTTGTGTTTGCATTTGAATTTGATTTACTGTTATCATTTGTGGATTTATTGTGGCTCAGTGGCCATTTTGAGCTGAGCGAGCGAGACGAAAATCACATATTAATTATGCGGCTCGTTGTCGGCCTGTCATTTTAGTGCAGGCTCCATTCATTATTTTCTACTACAACAGATTACAACAAATAACAACAAATAACAACAACAAACAACAACAATAACAACAACTAAACTGAACTGAAGGCATGTTTAACCAACAGTTTTACTGTGAAATTGTCAAGAAAATGCGTGTTTAAGCCAGATTAAATGCATCGCCGCGTAGATTTATGGACCCTGTGGAACTGTGGCACTGTGGAATCCCGGCCTCTTAACCAATTCCAATTTCAATTCCAATTCGTTTGCCTTGTCGCATCTCTACGCATTGTTTACTCCAATTATTTATGGGTCAGAAACTCATCTGACAAAGCTATCAAATTTCAGCGCAACGCGACTCGACGCAACGCAACGCAACATTTCATAGCAACATGTTGCGCGCAACATGTTGCCGACGGCAATGTTGCTGTCAGCTTGCTTGTGGATGCTGTTTGGTGAGTTGCCGACGCTGCTGCTGAGGTGCTGCTGATCCGATCGAGTGGGCGCCAGCCAGCTCTGTGCGTGCGTGTGCGTGTGTGTGTGTGTGTGTGGGCGTGACGAGGTGGGCGTCGGGGGCACATACCCATGCCATGCCGCAGTCGATATTGAAAAAGTAATTAAAGGCAACGAACGACGCGACGGAAAATGTTGCGACCAACACGCCCACCTACCGCCCCCCCTTCTACCATCCTGCGCTAGCCCGGCTGTCAAGTGCAGTACGTGCCACATGCGGTCGCCAAATGGCAACAGCGATAGCAACAGCACATCAATTAACAACTCGAAGCGTGTAAGCCCTTTCTCTGTTATCGGTTAGAAATAAATGTATATATATCGATAGGTCGATACATAACCAAAGAAGCTAATCGCTGCTTCTTCAAGTTTAGTTAATTTCTGTTTTTTTTTCTCAACTTAACGCATTAGTCGAGTCAGTTCAGATTTGTTTTTATAATATTTTTCTATCTATATCTATATCTATATTTATTCGTTACTATATTTATCGTTACTATATTTATCGTTGCTATATTTATCGTTATTATATTTATTTTATTTGTTTTTAAAAATCGGAATTATTGGTCTGCACTTTGTTCGTTATCACCGAATCTCAACAACTTCGAATTGTACCTACCAAAAATATCAACATTTAAACACTTATTGAAATCGTGCGAAATTTTAATTCCTTAAATTGGATTCAGCTATAATTATATAAAGACAAACAATAATAAAAAAAAAACATTGCACTTAAAAAAAAACAGCTTTAGAAATTACAACTTTTTTTGGTTTTTTAAAGTTTAGTTATAATTTTGTGTATGATGGGTTTAAGTGCAACTGATTCACATAGCTAATGTGCCTGATGCTGCGAATGACAATATGAAATATATATATATAGAGTCCGTTGCATGTGCAACGCAAACGACAATTATCAGGGACATGAGCAAACCAATTGTGCGACTGTTGTCCGCTTTTCCTGCGTGGAACTCAGGAAGTGTGCGATAGGCTCTCGAACCAGCCAACAAACCAACCAACAAACCAACAAACCAGCCAACCAGTCAGTCAGGATGTTCCTTCTCCTGCTCCTCCTCCTGCTCCTCTGCTGGGTTGCGACATTTTGTGTGTGTAATTGTCGCCAGGACAAGAGCCACAAAAACTGATTACAGTGTTCAATACACAAATAGGCGGTCCACGTTCCATCCTGTCCTGTGGCCATTTCCGCTCCGCCTGCACACTGTCAAAAGTCAATCTGCGATTGTGGACGTTATTACATTTATTCAATACTTTTACAGTCTTAAATCTAGTCAATAAAAAAAAAAAAACAAAAAAAAAATATATATTTTTATATATATAGTAAAATTATGCAAATTCAATTGAAAACAAGTTTTTCACACTTAGAACTAAACATTTTTACAGATCGTACAATACGCAAGACGCATGTATTTCTAGGTACAGATAATATAACGCGACCTGCCACAACCCACCCAATCCGATGCAGAAGTGGGGATTCGGTGCGGTTCGGTTCGGGTGTTAACAGAACCCAATAGTAATTAGGTACAATATAATTATGAAACATATACATATAACAGATGGGAAGTCGGGGTGTGTCCTAGGCATCCTTGACCTTAGCATCCTGTGCCTCCTGCACAAAGCCACGATTCTCAATGCCATTTTGCCGCGCTGCTGGCGTTGCTGTGTTTGGATTGGCTGCATTTGGATCCGCATGATCCAAGGACTCGTGTATCACATTGGCAATGATGCCATTCAACTGACCCTTGGCCTCGCTGGCCAGTACGAGTGCCTCAATGGCATTGATGTTGCCATTGGCTTCCCGGAACGAGGCACGCTCCGCATCCGTGCGCGTTCCATTGCGACGTTGTCGCACCTGGAAACGGTACATCCAACTGCAAGGCAAGTGATGAATTAAAGTTAATCAATTGGAGTTTGGAAGGGATGGGGGGGTTGGGGTTTACTCACAGAAAGATGACGACGGAGAACATGGTTAGGCCGCCGCCAAGGAGAAAAAATGCGCCAGGCAGCACCCGGAGCGTGGCTGCGTACAATGTGGTGTACATGGGCGCAAAGACCATCGGCATGAGTGCCTCAGCGACGCCGAACAGCGAGTTCACCTTGCCCAGTTCATCCTTGGTGACCAGCTTGGTGGCAATCGAGCGCATCGCAATGAATGCGGTGCCATTGAAGATCTCAACCAGACCGCCCAAATACATGTGCCACGGCAGTGTGGCAAAGGCATAGACAAACGAGGACAGAATCTTGGATGTGCTGGATAACACACCGACGAGTGCATCATCGATGTTCAGCTTGTGCGAGAGGATGCCCACGCAGAAGATGACACCGATGAGGCCCGTGAACATTGCATATGTGGAGAAGAAACTGAACTCCACCTCGGACCAGTTGAAGCGGAAGCGGGTAAAGAGATATGTGACCGCCATCTCGCCGTGCAGCGGTCCAATGATCACCATAACCACAATCATCAATAGGATGACGCGCTGGCGTCGCTGATTCTCGCCCCTCTGGAACGCCACACGGAATGTCTGCACCACATGCTCCTTGTCAAAGAAGTCTGCCAGCAGACTCTTTTGCGGCAGTGTCTTCTCCGGTCGAGCCACCGGCTCCTCCAGGAAGAACAAGCCGTAGACAAAGGCCAACACATAAAATGCCGCCGAAATGGAGAAGACGCCATAAAAGCCAATTTGCCTGTGCAACAAAAAATAAGTGAGAA
This sequence comes from Drosophila multiciliata, assembly GCA_037043605.1. Taxonomy (NCBI): domain Eukaryota; kingdom Metazoa; phylum Arthropoda; class Insecta; order Diptera; family Drosophilidae; genus Drosophila; species Drosophila multiciliata. Next base: position 501,192 of record JBAMBF010000592.1, read on the forward strand.
ATATAAATAAAAAATAAAAAAAATTATATAAAAAAAAAAAAAAAAATATATATATATATATAAATAATAAATATTCATTTAATACTACACCTAAAATTGAATCATACGGAAAACCAGTTTTAGGCATTTATCAAATTCATTTTTTAAATTCCTCACATTAATCAATAATCATTTTTTAGGTCAACATTTTTAAGAGCTAATTAAAATTCCACCTTTTTTTTTTGTTTTTTAAAGTTATCATCACCAATTAAGCAAAATTGATCACTTTATAAAAAATCTCATTTTATACTCAAAATCAATTTCCTATATTATGTCAAGGTTAGAACAAGTTTTTTGTTTATTTATCAATCTTGTTTTTGTGCATCTTATAACGAGTATTACTAGGAAGAAGAACAAGAAATTCTAATCTACAAAATTAGATGATTGAATATACTTGTAAATTTTCGATATCTAAATTTAAACAAATTGTCGTATGTAGGAACAAAAAGTAATAACATATAGCAACATGATATTGATCATAATTGGGATATATATATATATTTTTCTATATCTTTTTAAGCCTACGAAATCTACTTTATATATATTACATAATATATTATTCCGAAAGGGTCGGCTCATATATACCAAAAGACCTCCAGTTGGGTCTAAAGCTGAGAGACTCTGCTACTGATGTTAACCAAGAATGAATATATATATATCTTATTGGGGTTGGATATAACTCCATGATTACCCTTTTGCTATAGATAAATAATCCAAAAAATGCACAAAAATAAAACTGGATTATTTGAAGCTAACTTTTAACCAAACTAAAATCTAAAGTTTCCTCAAAAATTATCTTTTTTTTTTTGGGTATTTTGGAATTTGGGGATTTCTATTGTTAATCAAAATTATTTATTTGTGGCACCTACTTGAGCAGTACGCCGCTGAAGGCCATGCCAATGGGCACGCCCACCGAGAAGCAGACGTTGAGTATGCCAATGCGCAGGGTGCGCTCCTCCTCGGTGGTTATGTCCGCAATGTAGCTGAAGACGCCCATCAGCATGGTGAACCAGCCGCCGCTGAGCGATGGGAAGATGGCCTCCGTGAGCGCAGCAGCTTCCATGGGTGCATTCTCAAAGTAGACGCACAGCATGAGGCCAACAACGCCGAGGAACTCACCCACCACTGGTATAAGGATGCAGGGCTTGCGACGACGATGGCGATCGCTCCACGAGCCCCAAAACAGGATCAGGAGGCAGGGAAACAGAGACTGGATCACCGTCTTCCATGCCGCCATCCGTGCAACCATCTGTTGCACTGTCTCCTCCTCTCTGTGCGTAATGGAAATGAAATGGGATGAAATTGGATTTAGATATGGATTTGGATTTGCTGGACTCACAGCGTATAGTTGGCCGTTTGGCGGCGGGTGAGTGCATCGCAAATCTCATCGCCGTAGGCCATGTTGACGCGGCATGCCTTCTCCAGGTTAAGGTTCTGCGTGGCCAGATTCGAGAGCACGCTGGGCATGATGTAGGCGGCAAGTATCGGCTCCACGGTGACATTGTTCGCAATCAAACGAAACTTTTCGCGCCACGTCCGCTTCGGCGGCGGCGTCGTCTCCGCCTTTGCATCGCCTCCATCTGCACCCTTCTCCGGGCCGGCCAGCTGCGTTGTGCTGTGGCTGAGCGTGTATGTGTTGTTGTTGTTGCTGTTGTTGGTGTTGTGCTTGGCCAGGTCAATGCCGCCGCCGTCTTTGGGTGACATGATCGTACCTTCAAAGCAGCCAAAAAAAAGCATTTTGATTGATTATTGCTAAGTTTTGTGATGGGAATAAATTCAATTCGAGGGTAACAACTAGTCAAGGAAAGAAACAGCTTTTCGTTTTTTTTTTTCCATAATTTAAATTTTAATCTATTTTCGTGCATTTTATAAAATAATTAAAAGTTTTCATAGGTTTTTTAGAAACTTGTTTGCAATTAATTGCTTCAGTTTATCTTTAAAAATACACATTTATGCTATAGCCAACTAATCTGTCGATCTGTTTCCGTTATAAATATCTGTTCTCAGTTATGTGTTAATTTATCTGCCGATATACTTAAAAATCACTTGTTGATTACTATTTTAATCATAGTTCTTAATTTATAACAAACAATTCCAAACAATTAATCTTCTATGTTTTTAGATGGTTTCATTAAGTTTACCTAATATCGATTAGAAATTGCTATAGTTTTGGCACAAACTTATCTTATTATTCAATAATTATATTTATAAAACTCAGTTTTTTCGTTATTAATTTCAAGCTATATTTTTCTAAAGTTTAGAAAAAAAAATGGGTGCTTTTATCTGTCTTGTTGCATATATAAATATTATTATGCATTAATATTTTAGAATTTAATAAATGCAATTTGGATGGCTTAAAAATTTGTACAGTTCAATTCAAAAAGAAAATCTAAGATAAAAACTGTTCGATAAAGATAAATATTACTTAAGGAAAATTGCAATGTGCAGGCCTATTTTAATTAAAGATCAAATTTTTTATCAGTGTACTCGACATGCCTGCGGTAATCTTAATCGCAATTCGTAGTGTAATCAATCGTCCGGTGAGTCGTGCTGTGATCGTGATCGTGATCTGAATGGGGCTCTCTAATTTCTGCTTAACTACCGTAAGCACATATTAATCATTTAGTTCGGGGGCATTCAAGCTTCACTTTCCGTTAGCCGCTGTCGCCTGTCACATTTTGTTGTCGTTCTATTTTTGTGCGCATCTCCCACTTATTCTGATTGGATTATTTGCCGGTGACAATCAGACGGCGAAAGTATTTTGCTTGCCGCGTTTGCTTTTTGCTGTTTGCTGTTTGTATTCTATTTCAGGTTTACTGTTTTGCCTCCATTCACATTGTGTGCCTGCATTCGCAACGGCTTTTGTTTTCGACTCTTCCTCTACTCTATAAATGGAACACTAGTGTCAATCAAGCGCGACGCTGTCATCAACGTCAACGTCAGCGTCAGCGTCAACGTCAGCGTCAACGACGACGACGACAACATCAACGCTAATGTTGTGGTTTAGATTGAAGCTCAGCCTTCCTAACCTATTACGGTTATTATCATTATCAATTATCCCTATCGTCCACTCACTAATACTGTTATAGCAAATACAACTTTTTGCACCTCGAATTACAAGCAATGAAAAAAGTAATTACATTGATGCCTCTCTGTCTGTCCTACTGTCCGACTGTCCGACTGTCGGTCGGTATTCTTATCTTGTGGCCCGTGTGCACACGTTGGTATTTCTCAAATTGCTTTTGTACCTGACTTTGTGCTTACTTCGCGGATCAAGCGTCTCACAGTTCGCAGCTGTTAAACACTTTCAATTACTTAAAATACTTAAAGGCAAATGACGTGCTCATTGTCGACGCTATAAAACAAAAGATTGCCGCCTTTTGGCTTTTTTTTTTTTGTTTGCTGTATTCACCAACAAAGGCCTAATGCTTAATTACATATGAATTTATATTGCGTAATTAATGCGTGATTAGATGTGCATTTATAAATATTAATATATTGGATAATAGTGATGCACACTAAAACGCTTTAATTGATTTTAAAAAAAACAAGTCTAAAATCGTTTCTAAAAAAGCTTTGTTTAAGACCAGTTTTTTTAAAACAAATACAATAGTTAAGCCAAATACAAATTAAATATTTATGCAATACCAAAACAAATTTTAAGAATTCTTTTCGCATTTATTTTAAATAGATATAAATTAAATAAATTAATTAATTTGGATTATTCTCTTTTTTAAATAAATAATTATTTCATAGTGATTTATTGTTTTCTTTTCTATGCATTTTCGTGTATAAAATTTTCACTTTTGAATACTAATTAAAGCAATTCGCACAGTTTTTTATATTATATAATACATCATAAACTGTTAGATTTTCGATCTATTCGGGTGTTTAAATGTTGGCGAATGATTTTTGTAAGTATGCATTAAAAGTGACAGAAATTAAGTAGAGCTAATTGACCTTGACAGACAAACACACACACACACACACACACACACACTTTTAGGGAGCCATCAAGTGCAATTCTGGTCATTTTAATCTTCAACTTCCGTCAACGCTCACGCCCAAAAGACAACTGGGTTTAAACTTGTGTTAATTAATCTGCGCTCACGAATACCATGTGTATGTATGTATGTGTCTGTGTGTGTGTGTGTGTATTTGCTTCATTTTTTTTTGGAATAGTTGATAAAGTTCATTATCATGCTTTATTTGTTTCTAAATTGCCTTTAATTGTAGTTTTGTTGCTTTTCCTTTTGTTTAACTCGGCTATCCAAATATTTTACCAGAGATTTGCATTTGAATCAAATTTCTTAATCGCATTATGAAATTTCCACACACATTGTCTTGATTGCCCACTAAGTGATCCAGTTCCAGTTCCAAGAAACAAACAATTGCCCTTTGCTTTGGCAAATAAATTAGGTAAGTACAGTTAGAAAAAATGGGCGTGACAAAAAAAAATTACACTGAAAATTACATCACTTTTTTTCATATTTAGCAAAAAATACATAAATTTTCTAAAATCACTGCGATTATTTGCTAAGAAAATAATAAATCGTTAAATAGAAATTTATACAAAATTAATTGTTTTGATAATTTTACATTGTATTATTTGATGATTAAAACTTTGAGTTGGAATAGAAACAAATTAAATTGTCAGTCAAAAGCTTTCGACAGGTGGGAAGGAATCTTGTTTTATCTCGCTTTGGGAATTATAAATTCTGTGCTCGAAATAAATACTTTGGGACATGCAACTTAACGATTTTGTCATTTAAATTATTTACATTCATTACAGTCATTATAATAAATTGCTTAATAACCCGCGTAATTTACAGCGCAGTTTACTTTTGTCATTGTTGTTGACAGATGTTTTTTTTTTTTTTTCGGACACTAAAACTTTTGTTGAATTCTTTTATTTTGTTGTAATATTTAAAAATGTCAAGCACAAATCCGGAATCGAATAAAATTGAATGGCAAACTTAGTGCTCATGGTCAATGGAGATAATCTTAAAAGAAAACCTAGAACGTATACTTGACTTATTGTTTTTGAAAATATATATATCAATAATATCAATTTATATATATTATATACACGCTTACAGCTTTTGTATTAAAATTCAATTAGATGAAAATCAAGTTATGAAGATGAGCATAAGTGACAGTCAATAAATTTGATATTGTAAATTATTTAATTAACAAATATCACATTTCATTTCGAGAACGCTTTGCAATTCAAATTATTTCTCAATCATTTTTGTTGTTGTTGTGATATTGGTTCTCAGAAAATCTTGCGATGTCGGGCCTCATTTAAATGCAATCAAATAATTAAGATTACGAACACACTTTTAGGGCAGTGGTGTAAAAAAACATTTTAGCCAATCTCGTTGGCCACACTCAATGTCAGTCAACTTTGTGTAAACGTGCATTGAACTTAAAATTATTAATAATATGTCAAATATAGGCGACATTTTTCAGGCGTGTCGTTCGGATTGCTGCAACACCATTTTGGATAACGGTTTGAACTTGGGTTTGTTAACCTTGGAGTCGTCGCTACCAGGAAGAGTCGTGAGTTAGCATATTAACTAGCCAATTGTCAAATCATGAGTTAAACAAAGTGTTGTCAATTTTCAAATTGCTGAATTGCATATATTGTCTTGTCCAAGTTCAACGAATTTAAGCGTTGATAGGATTTACCAAGAACAATCAACAAATTAACATATCTATTTTTCTACAGAAAAAATCACGTTTTATCTAATCTCAAATCAGTTATTCTACAAATTTGCTCAATATCAATGCGGAATAACACGATAAAAATAAAGGAGATGCGATAGAAAACTTTTGAATAGAGCTATACTTTAAAATAGATATTTAGCGCATATTTTAGCCAACATAAATGATATAAATGAAAAAATTAATTTTGGCTTTATGAATTCTGCGCAATGCAAATTTCACATATTTTGTGATACTTTGTGTTTTATCTAGATAGTTGTGATCTCGACCAAATTAACTAAATAATGCACACAACGACTGAGTTGTAAACACTAAAATTACAAATGATAATTAACTTATTAGAGTTGCCAGCTACGATCTGATATGATGGTGAAGGGTGCTGTGGGGCTGCTGAGGAGGCGACCTTTGCCAGTTAATAAAACAAATGCAATTTGCGGGAAATTTGCTGGAAATTTAGCTGGGATCCCTATAATCATATTTTTACCCATTTCCGGCTGATGACAAAACTTTTCACACACCCCCACACACAGCAGCACAGACACACACACACACACACACACACACCGAGCCATACACATGTAAAACAAACAATGTTGCTCTGAATTGTCCATAAAGTTTTTAGCTTTTATGGCATTTCTAATTGTAAGATACTTTGCCCCGATACTCGGATATAATGGCAAATCTGTAGGTAAACAGGTGGTGGGTGGAAATGTGTGTAAGGCTTGCGACATCAGTCGAAATGAAGCTATGCCTTAGCTTAAGTCTAAATTGAAAACAATTAAATACAATTAGTTCGGCTAAAAAAAACAAATAGAAAATACAAACGACTTTACATTTTATTTATGCGCAATTCAATGATAAAATGAAGAGCTAAAAATAGTTGTTGTGCTTAAATTGGCAAGGTTTTATTGAGTTAGCGGCTGATGTAGACGAAAAGCTCATTAATTTTGATTAAACATTAGTTTTTAACTAATTAAACAAAATCAAAACTAAAAAAAAAACACTCATAATTAAGCACAATAAATATAATGAAAAATAAATCAACAACAAACTGAAAATAAATATTCAGATATAAAATACTTCAAATAAATATTATCAATCCATTCAAGAGAAGCACAAAAAAAAAACAAAAAAAAAACTTAAATATAAATACAAAAAAAAAAAATAGCAAAAATAAATGTTATATGAAAGTGGACAATTTGTAGTAAGCAATTTGGATGCCTCAGGCACGCAACAATAACAACCACAGCTATGCATAACAATAACAATGCGGTAAATTTTGTATTGTCAAACAACTACACACACACACATATGTAGTGAGAATGTGAGAAAGAGAGAGATGCATGAACGAGCACAAACAAATTTCACGACAAACGCGAATTTGATTTAATTTACATGTCTTTAATGAAATTAGTAGTAAAAGCACACAAGTAAGGGTGTATGTACACACACACACACACACACACACACAAACACATTGACTGACATACACATATAGTTTCACAAAATGTGCACTTAACGGTAAACTCACTTTAGATAACTATCTATAGGCAAAGATATAACTGTTTCAGTTTCTTTTACACTCGTTCGCAGCCAGGATGTGTTCTTTGTTTGAAGGGTTTTCCTTCTTTTTAATTTTTTAGCGTTTTTACAGTAATTACAGTAACATGTCAAAAACCGTTGTAACTGTATATTGTTTTATTGCTATTTGTTATTGGTTTTGTGGTGTTGCCTAAGCTGTGCTTAGTTAACTAGCTTTGCTATATATCTAAACCAGCGACGTTGAGCTGAACTCAGCGACTAAAATTTTGTATTGAATTTAATGAGTGCTGTCGACTGGCCGCACGGTAAACGCTGTCAGCGTCAACGCTGGCGTCGCGACGACAGAGCTGTGCGGGTGGCATGCGATGCGTCGCGACGCGTCGATCACCCAGATCCAAGCTCGACGCGTTTGTCGACGTGAGCGTTAGAGTCGACGGCGACGCCGACGCCAACGGCAAGTGAGCCAGCGACGTTTGATAAGCGGCCGAATGCCGTCTGCGCCTGCGTCTGCGCTTGCGTCTGCTTGTCTGCACAAAAATTTGGCAGTTTTCATAAAAAATACATATATATTTGCAAAGAAATTCATTTTCACCCATAAATAAATGAATTTACATACATAATTTATATATACGCTTATTGATATTATATATCAGCCAATATATGTGACTCGATTCAAGTAAAGATCGGCAATGCTCGAATATTAAATGGCCTATAGTAAATTGGTAAGCACGGCTTCAAAATATATTATTATCGTTCCTCTTTCGCTATAATTTTACCAACTAAAAACATATTCAAATATATATTTATTGATCCAGCAAATATGTGATTAATTTACTGCTCCATTTTTGGTGTCAATTTTTGTGTTTGAGAATCTCTGAAAATTTAGCACACATAAAAATGTATTAATTAAATATAATCAAGTAACCCAGTAATCTGCTCAAGCAGAGTTTTAATAAAAAATTGGCAATATATTTATTTAGGTGTATCGATTCGGAACGAGCACAATAAAAATTAATAACCTTATTTAAGTAAATTTACGCAGGTTGTCTGCATGTTTGCATCTGTGTGTGTCTGTGTGTGTGTGTGTGTGTGTGTGTGCAATTGTGGCGTTTCGCTATTAATTGTAAACACGTCAATTCTTTTATTGATGTTTCAAATTATTTTTGCCTTGTCACTTTTGGATGCTTGGCACACAAACACCATCCAAATCGTTAGCACTTTGCTTCAGGGGCGGAGGGGGGTGGGCGTGGCCGAAGCCGTTCTTTCGTCAAACAGGTCACAGTTAGTTGCTAACTAAGTAACTAGTACAAGCTAAATAAATTTGCTTTAATCTTACGAAACAAAAACAAAAAGCAAAACATAAAAATTATCATGATTATTAAAATTTCAATTAATGGATCCGGGGAAGACCCAATACAAATAAATGTGTGTGTGTGTGTGTGTTGCCCTTCAGCAGTTCTTAGCTGCCACGCTTAACAATCAGCGTTTTTTATATTTTTTTTTAATGTTTGCGAAGCCTTAATTATCGCACTAAGTTGGCAGCCAGCGGGCCACGCCCCTTAGCCCTGACTTAGAAAACCACAATGCCGCAAAGACCGCAGCTCGATTCGATCGACAGTCGAACGAACGCGTCAACCGATGCCCAATCATGCAACATCGCTGAGCTGTAACGCTGCAACACCACGCCATCCAATGCGGCAAGCAGCGTGCTGCTGTTGTAACAACTCAACTCAACAAATATCAATAAGAATAATAATAATAATAATGATAATGCTTATTATCATATTTTGCCATTTTATTTTCATCAATTTGGTATTTGTTGTTAATAAACATTTGGTAATTTGATGCAAAACACACACAATACAAATGCGGCTTGTTTGGTCGCATGGAACGATTGTTGCTGCTGTTCTTTGTTGCTGTTCTCTGTTGCTGATTATTTTCCAATTGTAATTATGTTTGTTAGCCGCTAACAAAGACCGTAATTTTAGTTGTATCACCAATACCCTCCCTCCAGCTACCAGTTACCCAGCTACTCATCTATCCATTCAACGGTTAAACGCTCGGCAGGCAGCTGTTTTAGAAGCGCTTTGTTAACCCGCCTGCATTTATTTATTATTATTTTTCTGTTTTCTGTATGCAAATTCACATTGGCTTCAGCATAATCAGTTGAAACTTTAGACTAGCAGCAGCAGCAGCGCAGCAGCAGTAACAGCAGCAGAAGCAGCAGAAGCAGCGCAGCAGCAGTAACAGCAGCAGAAGCAGCGCCGCAGCAGCAGCTGTTCAAATTGTCAAGTAGCTCAATGCAAAGTTGGAGGAAGGGGTGGGAGTGGTGCTGCTTAGATAGGTGATGCTTGTAGCAGTTAAGAGACTCACATGACTCGCTCAAACGTATGTCAATAAATCAAAGTAAACTTTCACTTGACAAACGATTCCCTCCAATTTTAAGGGTACTTGATTTTTAAATAAAAAATAAAGAAAAAACCAATCACACAAAAAATGCTGCCGTCGACTTTTCTGCACGTGTATATACCCTGTGATTTGTACATTTAATATTAATTTATATATTTATAATCACATTATTTAAACAAACTCATTCATAATCAAGCAATTATTTCAAAATATTCTAGTCAGGTTTTTAGGTCAAACCACATTATATAATTTTATTATATATATATAAAATATATTATATAATTGCAAGTTTTTGATTTACGCTAACTGCTTGTTGCTTTCAAAATTTCGCTAAATAATTATTGGGGCACACCCAAAATTGTTGTGTAATTGCCATTTGTATTATTTCCAGTGTTATATCCAAAACTTTCCCCCACTGATTTTGATATATTTTCGGTCTGATGGTCGGTCGCAATGGGCCAATAGATTAATTGGCAACGGCAATTGACATCATTTCATGGCTTTTTGCATACAATTATTATTGATTATTATTAACTGCTGATTAGTAATTAGCCAACAAGCAAGCAGCCAGACATAATGGGATCTGAAACTCGATAATCATAGAGAAGATGAAAATATAAGTACAGTTGTCGATGAAGATGATGATGAAGGGTATGGTGACGCAGTTGCTGCCCAATTATTTTGCCAAGCCCAATGGCCATAGGCAATCACGGCCAGGTGTCAAAACTATGCGCAGCATCACAAAACACTTATTATTGGACAATCAACAATAACCAAAAACAACAACAACAATTACAGCAACAACAACAATGGCAACCAACAGCAGCAATAAAAACAACAAATTTTCTGGATCCGAAATTTAACCAGTTGAATTTTGCCCATTTTTTGTACCTACACACATAAAAAAAAATTAATCAAATTAAATTTTCGAAAATCGCGTTGAAATTCGACCAATTATCTTGTCCTTTAAAACATTATTTGAACGTTTTTTTTTTTTATATTTTTCAGTTATATATTTCTAATAAGCACATTTCGAATTGCCATAAAATCGTAAGTTTTTTTTAATTAAAATATATGCTTTTTTTAAACTAGCTAAAAGGTTTGTTTTTAGTGTTTAAAAATATACTTTTCAAATAATAAGTTACCAAAAGTATGAAGATTTTCCAAAATTCGAGCAGTCAAGTTTTTTTTTTGAGTGTTGTTGTTTTTTTCCTCTTACCCTGTTTGTCCAAATGAGCTAACAAACAATAGAAAAAAAAACAAAGTAATAGCAAATATTGAGTGATGAAAGTTATAAAATTTTGGCAAAGAAAAACAATCGTAATTTATATTAATCTGCTACAGATCCATCTGTAGAAATGTTCAACTGTAACATTTGCAGTACGGTTACAAAATACAAGTTAATTTAAAATATAAATAAAATGTATAATTGCGATATGCGATATTAATTGTTGAAAGTGACTTAAAAAAAAATAAAAGGTTGATAAATCGATGCCTTCTTTTTCACATAATATTATTATAATATTATTATGAAATTAATCGATTTAGTTAATGCTTATCGAAACTATAACCACATCCTAACATTAAAGTTACTCAACTACTTAACATACTCCTCTATACACTCTTGTAATAACAGGGTATTATAGTTTCAAAAAAGAGCTGCTGGTTTTGCTGCTGAGGCTGCAGCTGGTCTTGTCTGCTGCTGCTGCTGAGGCTTCTGCTGAGGCTGCTGCTGATGCTGCTGCTGAGACTGCTGCTGCTGAAGCTGCTGAGGCTGCTGAGGCTGCTGCTGCTGATCCTGCTGCTGCTGCTGCTGAGGCTGCTCTGCTGCTGCTTCTTCTGCTGCTGCTGCTTCTTCTGCTGCTGCTTCTTCTGCTGCTGCTGATGCTGCTCTGCTGCTGCTGCTGCTGAGGCTGCTCTGCTGCTGCTGATGCTGTTGAGGCTGCTGCTGCTGCTGCTGTTGTTGAGTTCTCCAATTACAGGGTCTGTCGTGTCATTAACAGCAACTGCTTATTATTTTATTATTATTTTGTACTTCTTAAGTGACTCTTCTTCTTCTACCTATGTTTTCTATTTCTATCGTCAGATATGGGTTTTATTTACTCATTTTATTGTATTCACATAATAACAACACTTGCTGAAATATAGACAGCAATACAGATCGGAATAAACGTATTCTTCATCAGCAATCCGAATCAGATCAAGTATTTTGTATTGAATTTTGGTCAGTTAGTATCACTAAATCATGCCAGAGGAACAATCGAGCAAAACAAATAATTTATTGGCACATTTATAAATTTGTATGTATTTGATTATAAATTAAATTTAAATTTGTTTTTCATTCGAATTCTCAATTAAGGCTCACAATCAACGACATATTTATTTACGCATCATGAACCCAACTGAATCGGAACGAGTTGTATTAATATTTTATTTTTTTATTATTTATTTTTAAGGTGACTTTTAAAAAGCAAGTCTCATTAAATTAAATGCATTATTTTCGTCACTGTGTGAATAATCAGCTTAAATCACAAACTTTAATCAATGTAGTCGAAATGAGGGAAGAAAACCATATTGATTAATCCTGTTGAATACGTTTTTTGCACAGTCTGATTAAAATATAAAAAATATATATAATATTTAAATATAACGCATTCGCAGTGTGTGCCACAGACTTTTGTCGGATTCATTTGTTGCAACTGCAAAAGTGCAGCTTATAAATTTTAAGCTGTAAATAAAGTTTTCGCTTTGCAATTAAGCAGATGCCAGAATCCAATTGATTGATTGATTGATTGATTGTTGTCCTAATGAACGCACAGCTCGGGGAGCTGCTCCAATGTTACCTTTGGACTTGACGTGTCAACTGCACCCTCGGGAGTCGCGTTTAATGTGTGCTACTTAGCCCAAATACCTATACAAATGTGCTAAATATATATACATATGTGTCTGTGTGTGTGTGTGTGTGTATATGTATATGCTTTTATTATTCTATTCCTATATGTGCTGAAGTTGCATGTGTTCGCTCAATTTAACTCGCAACTCGCAACATCATCGGACGGCGATGAGTGGCGCCCCAGGGAATGGGGCGAGAGTTTGTTTTGTTCTTTCTTGGCCCTCTGTCCGATAAGAGCCGCAATGTGTTATTGTTATATCTATGGCTATAGCTGTACATATTATTGTTGTTGGCCAACATATGCCGACTGCTTCGAACGGACGCCTTGGCTAAGCCTTTGCTGCGGGGCCATATTATATATATATATATATATATATTTTTTCTTCTTGGCCATGTTTGGTTTTTTTTTTTTATGACTTTATCAACGTTTATGGCCAATGAGTGTGGTTGTGTGTAAGTGGGGGGGTGGGGGAGGGTTGTAAGGCGTTAGAGTGGACGTGGCAAGAACGTCTCCCTCAGGATTTGCTTGCTTATAAGGCGAATGCCAACTGCTTTTGAGGCTTTATTATTGCATCATTATAATATGCCTTATGCGTGCATGTGTGTGTGTGTGTGCGTGTGTGTGTGTGCGTGTGTGTGGTGTGCTGACAATGTCAGCGCCACTTTAAAGTGCTCTGAACTTGATTAATGAATAGCGTCGCTGAAAAGTATGCTACGACAAGCAAGCACACACTTCCACACACACACACACACACACACACACACGCACACACACACCTACAAAATTGTGCACTCGACATGTCGACGACACGTCGGAGTCACCGAGTTGGCTGCTTGGCTGCTGTTTAAGGTAACATAAAAATACAAATAAAAGTGAAAGAAAATGAAAAAGAAAAAAAATGCATTTTTTGCAAATTGAAATTGGCTCGCAACTTGACAGCTAATTTAATATGATTTAGAGAAGAGGGGGGAGGTGGGTAGGGGGTGGCTGCAGCATAAAGAATCTGCTTGCCACAAGACATAAAAAGTTGCATTGCTCTGTGAGAAATTGCACTGATTTTATTCCCCTTTTTTTGCAGCTGCAAAAGTCGAATTCAATTTAAGCCACAGAAATTTGTATCTTAAATCTGAACAATTAATATGCCACAGGAAATTTTGATAGCGCCAATTCTAATTGGCTATCAAATTTGTTGACTGCTTTGCTGGCTTACCTGATTTCCGCACAATTTGAGCCGCAAAAAACTTTTGCAAGTCCGTTTATAAATTTGCCTTGTGACGGCCTCTCGATAAAGTTGGCTCAAGTGAAATGCAAATACGTCGACGAAATTTAAACGCTTTTTAGCCACATGAAAAGAGAGAGAGACGGTGTGTGTGGGGGGGGGGGGGGGGGCACAACTCAGCTTTGCTTTAAATTTTATATCTTTGCAAAAGTTGGCGCCGCTGCTGCTTCCTGGCAGCAACAATTTTTATGGCTTCCTGCGAATCGTTTAAATAGATATTCGCACACACACACACACACACACGCACACATACTGACTGACTGACACCTTGCCTATAATTTAAATTGTAGCCACCCACCCACCGCTGTCCCTCATCCTCCGCTGTTGCGTTCTGTAATTGAATTTCAACGATTTGTAGCTTGAGAAATTTGCAAGAATCTCAGTTATTACCGATATCTGGCCGACTGGCAGAGCAAAAAGTCTTGAAGCCAACAAATTTGTTGCATCATCGCCAATTACCGTTATCTGCACAAATTGAGCAGCTCATCAAAAATTCACACCGTAACCGGAGCACACAGAGCAAAAACCCATCAGCGGTCATCAAGACTAAGGCAATAAGGCAAACAGGAGGCGGAGAAGGAGCAGCCGAAGGAGAAGTAGGCGTGGCAGCAAAAACTCATTTTCGATTTGCGCAACAAATGAAGTGAGAAATTATTATTATTATTTTTATTATTATTAATATTACGAATGTTGGCAACTAAAAAACATTTTTTTTTGCCTGCATAAGCTTGCCGCCTTACCTTATCCGACGTTCCATCCCCTACTCAAAGACACCCCCCCCCCCCACCCGTCGTCGCCTTCATGTTCGATTCCGCCTGCCATTACCCGTGGGCGCATCACGTATTCACAAAGCAAACAAACTCCGGCACACGCATAAATAAACAGAGCAACGGGGTCGTGCGGGGGTGGTACGTTGGCGGGGTGGGTGCCAAACGAAATATGGAAAAAGAAAAATATATCAAAACAAAACAAAAAATATATATAAAAATGGGAGTAAATTTTTGGTAAGCGCTTTCGCTTCCGTCAGTCACATCATTAAAATCGAGCCACCCAAAATTCCAATCCTTGCCGCAAGTTGTTGTTGTTGATGTGCTGCAGCGCGTGGCAAGCTACTTTATGGGGCACAGGCACAGACACAGACACAGACGGCACACACATTGAGCACAACAATTCTCTGGAGGCATTCATCAATATGCCAAACATGTTTTCTTATCATCAAATGGAAAATGCTTCATTTTCACGTACGACAGGCCAAAGCCGAAGCTGAAGCTAAACCAGAAGCTGCTGCTGCTCCTGCTGTTGCTCCTGCTCCGGCTGCTGTTGCTGTTGATGTTGCTGATGTTAAAGCCAAAGCCGTCGAAGGCAGAGCTCAACGAAGGGGCGCCCAAGGCAACTGTGGCACAGCGAGAAATATCAGTTAACTCGACGAGTTGGCAGAACTTTCCAGGTGAATTTCGTCAGAAAACTTGGATGAGATGAAGACAGCTGCCAGTTGGTCCGTCGGTCGCCGGCTCTGTGTGTGGTTGGACCACAAAACTAATGGTGGCAAGCGGCAGACACAGCTGCAAATTGAGTTGAATGTGTGCGGCGTGGTGAAGCGAGAGGGGGGGGGGGAGGAGCGAGGGGTTAGCCTCGCCAAAGACGCGACGGAACACATAAATTGATTACCCAAACATTTCACGACAAATTCGACATGTAACAACAATGACAGAGCACCAAACGAACGATGCGATTGTATGCGGAAGCGGGGGGCGGGGGTGGGGTTTCGACGGGTTTAGATATTGGTTAGAAGCAATTGCTGCGTGGCACCACCGCAATCGGCAACAGTTGCCGACAGCAATACACATTTGCCATAGAATATGAAAATCCAAAATCAGAGCAGCAACAACCGTTAAGCAGTCAACGGGACTGAAGAGCAACAGTCAGTGCCAAAAAGCAGTGTCCCCCCCAGGCAAGCGCAAATGAAGCAACCAGCTGATATACACTTAAACAAATTGGTTTAAACTTTAGTGAATTAAAAATACATTTTTTCCCCCATTAAAATTAATTAATAAATTTATTTATAGACTAAATTTCAAAAAACGAAGAAAATTTTTTTCATTTATATTTTTGAGATATTTCTATTTTATTTGTATATCTGATAATATATTTTTTGCCTTGTAAATTATCTTCTAAAATATAGTCAATTTCTCCAATTAGGCATGTTTCCATAATTTTTTAATTTTCGTGTAATGATTTTAATCTATTGATCCACATGAGACATTAGTTTTAACTTATATATATATATATATATATATATATAAGTATAGTTTTCTTAAAGCTAGATTTATTTATTTATTCATCCCAATTGATCTGTATTTGTCGAGAAACTCTTAAAATAAATATATATTTTCATTGATGTGTTCCACAATATTTCAAAAATCAAGATTCGTCTGTCTTCTTCTATACGCACAGATATCTCTGCTATATTTAATAATATTTTATATATATATACCAAGATCTGTTGTAGTTTTTCACAAAAGTAATACCATGTTTACTGGTAAATATATCATTTTGAATTTTATTAAAATAAACTGGGTCGCAGAAAGCACATAAACATTGCTGACCCAAAAAAACAAATCTGCTAAAAAAAAAAATACTGTTTGCATTCCAGAATTTAACACTAGCTCATAAAAGTATGCAACAGATTAATATATATACAAAGCTGCTGACGTCACGTGGTGAATGAATTAATTACAACGATGTTAATATTTATCGGTGGAATTCACAATTTTTTTTTGCGACAATCAACCTTTTTACAAATTAAGGTAAGAATACAAATTAGATTGATGAATTCCACATTTCAGGGAGAATTACTAGATATTTTGACGTTTTTATAGAGTTCAATCAAATGATTGCATTACGCTATATACATATATATATAACTGTATCAGCAAAGGTGATTTGAATGTAATTGAATGAATTTCGAATCATCAAAATTAAAGATTATTTCTAAAGCAGATTAAAAATATTAAATGATGGGTCCATAAATTCGAATCTTTTTCCAACTAGCTTTAATCGAGCTCTGCACATATATATATATATATTTATACAGTACATATATAAGCTATATCAGGTATTCCATTCAATATTTTACAATCTTCCAAATGAAATATAAATATTAATTTTTTGTGTGGTGCTCGAAATATAAACATAAAATTTGTTCTCACTTTTTGGTTTTCAATTTCCGATAATAAAATTAATAAAAATATTACAATTTAAATAGTTTTTTCTAAAGTTGACAATGTTTTCTACTCGATTAATAAAATTAAGCAAACTAATTAATTCAATAATAAATTTAGATTTAAATTGCAATTATATTCAAATATATTTTTTATTTTACCCAATCAGTGGCCGGGGAAAGGGGTTCAGTAGTTCAAATTATTGGGATTGTAAGCCTCATTGACGTTGCATAAGAATGGGTAGCTTGGATTGACGCCAGTGGTGCACTTGCTGGCAGCCACCGGGCAGCTGCTGTACATTTTGACGCCAACGACATTGGTGGCAGCATAGTTGCAGGCCATGAGGAATGCCTTGTAGCTCTGCCCCTGCACCGAATATGCGGCAGCTGCACAGCCCAAGCGGATGTTGCGATCAGCGACCATAACTGTGAAATGGCCAATGGCGGGTCCATTGTAATTCTCGGGGTAGGCTATGATTTGGGCCTGGGTTGTGTCGGCAACCTCCGAATACCACATGTCCACGGCACTAATTGAACTGGTCAGCGGGTTCAGTGGATTGAAATAGCCGATCCATGCCAGATTCTGGCCAGCCCAATTGAATTTGTCCGTGTTGTGGCATTGATCGTGACGCATCTGACAGCTCCGGACGTTGAGGGAGGCGAGAGAGGCCAGCTCATCGTCCCACTGCATGGTGGCCATGCGGCAGGCGGGTGACAATTTGCTGACTCCGCCGCCGGCAATGAAATTGCGGTGCTCATTGTGCTTGGCCACAATCGCATCCTTCACGGCTTGCGTCAGGGTGACTAAGGACTTGTCGCTGGGACAGCTCGGATCCCAGGCCTATCAAATGAATACAGTTTAAATTACTCTCCACAAGATATTAAGGGTATTCCATTTGATGATTACTTACGCCATTGTTGTTGCAACCAATGTTCGGGGTGCTGCCACAGCTCTTCTTACAATAGTCCGTGGCACAATGGGCGATGCCCAGAGCCAGGGCCAAAACAGTTATGGTTAGAATGTTGCGCATTTCTATATCGTAACCCGTTTGTGGCCAGTTCTGGCATTTACCGTTGCTTTTATGAGATTCCGCTTCGTTGTGGGATTTTTATCTTGTGGGCGGAGCACTTGATTAAATATTGATTTAAAAAAAAATATACAGAGAGGTGTTTACGATTAGATCTTATGATAATATACAAACAAGTATTACCCATAAGATCTTGCGAGCATTTATTTACGATCATATCTACTGAAGGCCCAAAAAGTTATCAGATAAAAAAGAATTGGGAATCCAATCTGCGACATAAGAATGCCCATTCTCACCAGCAGTGACTCATTTCTGCATCCCTGGAATTTACCAATTTACAATATACGCAAAGAGACAAGCCACAGACAGATAGAGAGAGAGAGAGAGAAAGAGAGAGATAAGGCGAGAGAATAAGTTTAGTCTCGTAGCATTCCATATATATATACTTCTTGACTTTGAGTTGGCGATGTGAGCTAAAATTCGTATATTTATGTACTCAATTGAATTTTATTTCACATCGAATATATATTCTTGATCAGGGGTGCGTCAGTTATAATAACAATTTTAACGATTATATCAAAGCTATTTTAAATTCAGAAATTTTAATCAGATGAGATATAATTAAATTAAGTTACTGAAATACAAAAAAAAACGTTTGTAGCTTTATCCATTTAATTGGAAATTAAAAATTAAAATAAAAAAAAATTGTAATAAAATCCAAATACCGAAACTGATTTGATTTTATCCCGAAAAGATTGCAACAGAAAATTAAAATCGAACATTATTGTTGAACCACAATTTATATTCACAATTTAAGCTACCTAAATATATATATATATATATATATATATATATATAAATTTTTTATTTATTTATATATATAAAAGGTTCCTTTTTATCCGTTATCAGCTGGTATTATTCACAGTCTAACTGTCCATTTTGATTTTAATACGTTTTTTATTGTTCCGTAAAAATGAAAGTCACTGTAAAAAATTTTGGAAACCTGTCACAATATTTACAGTATCTTTTGTAGACTTTACGGAACCTTAAATCGTTTCGGCTTAACACCAAGACTTTTTGTCATCATATATACATACATATATATATATATATATGTACTAAACAAAAAAGACCTCGTTCAGACTGCAGAGGCCTGGATATTTGCGGCTCTTGCCAGTTGTGCAGCCACTTGCCGCCGGGCCACGCGCATAGACGGGTCTATTAATAATATTGGTGGTGGCATAGTTGCAGGCCATCAGAAAGGTATTTCTGTTGTTGGATTGAACGTATTTGGCGACAGCGCAGCCGACATTCATGTTGGAATCCCTGGCCATGACCGTAAAGTGCCCAATTTTGCTGTAAAATGGAAATAATATTATTTTTTGGCAACTCGACCACCGACAATTACCACTTACGGTCCATTCCAGTTGCCCGGATTGTTGTTAATGACTCCCATGTTGGCATCCCTGTACTCATTCCACCACATATTAATAGACTGGATGATCAAGGACTGGTCAGAACGCCTCGACTGGCCACCACCACCCCGGTAGCCAATTCTTGCCAAATTCTGACCGCTTGCTGAGAAAGTTCTTGTGTTGCGGCATTGATCGTGCCTCATCACACACTGTTTCACGTTGAACGAAGCAATTCTTGCCAATTCGGAATTCCAGCGCATGGCGGCCATTCTTGATGCCGGACTGTAATTGGGAACTCTGCCCAAGGCCAGGTTGTTGCGCCTCGTGTTGTGCATACGAACCACAAGGCTCCTCTTGTTCGCGTCAAACGTCATAAGTCTGGGCGCCGGATTTGTCGGACATCTCGAAGCCCAAGCCTATAGAAATAACGGTATCGTGTTGCACTGATATCAATGTAAAACCAGTTGATTTTTTTTGGGATCATCCTTATACAATGTGTTCCTATTATATGGAGGTCAACCTACACCATTGTTGTTGCAGGCAATGTGTCGCCCCCTCCTGCACAGATTCGCGGAACAGTAGTTGTTTTGTCCATGTGCCGCCGACAATGCGGCACAGAATAAGAATAATGCCAAAAGTACTCGCACCATCGGAAAAGAATTAGTTCAAAATTTGGCTGAAGTCGAGACTTATATAGTAGTCGCTGAAGAAAGCCACACATTGGCAATAATGTGGCAAAAATATTTATTTATTTCACTATTTGTAAACATTGAATTAAGTGTTTGAACTGAAGAACACGAACAACTGTGCAAATTCATTTATGCTCTACAACAGAGTCTTAACAATATTTGCAAATAGATGATTGAAATAAAAATAAAAATAAAATAAATTCAATATATATATATATTTTTTTTTTTTTTTCAATTTAATGACTTGTATATTACAATCTAATAAACCTATTTTTAAAAGGAAGAGTATGCATTAGAACTGTATTATTCAGATATAAAAAGTTAGCTTTCATACTTAGTTTCTGCTGCTTTTAACATATGCTACAAGTCTACAAAAATCATTTGAAACCAAATGTGTAAACATTGAAATACTCTGAACAAATTTCGGAAATACGCAAGAAACAAGAATATAACTTTTCTTAGAAGGTCTTTTCAAATACAAAATATGCCGTACAAATAAAAGAATCTTTATGTAAAATCCAAAAAAAAAAAAAAAAAATTTTGATTGCTTCACGGCAAACCTTAACGATATTTCATGTATTCCCATTCCTGCCAAAGCTGCTCAAATATAATACAAGAGACAACAAGTTGACGCGTGCGTTGACGCGTAAGCTGACGCAGGTGTTGACGCGTGAGTTGCAGCCGTAAGATTCCATTGGAGTAGACTCAATTCTGGCAATTCATCCAATCACAATAAATACAAATCAAAATACAGAACCTTTGACCCCTTGTGGTAGGTTAGGGAAATTAACAATTTAAATTTAAAATTTTATTCGATTTATTGTTTAATTAAAGTCGTAAAGGGAAATGGCGATTTAATATTATTATTTTAAAGAAATTAAGACAAAAATCGAATAGTTTGTAAAACCTAAATGTTTCGTAAAAATACTTTTGCTGCATTTCATGAAAAATCTTGATAAAAGTTATTAATAACAAATTAATAAAAATATAAATGTTTTTTTTTTCATTTTGGTAATGCGCTTTCTAGATAAATCTTTACTTTTTCTTTAAGGTTTTCAAATCGAAACATTATTTTGAGTTCACAGAAAAAGGATCTCCCAATTAGCATTCAATGATCTGCAGAAGTCGTGAAAACAACTAGGAACAAATATATAAATTCAGTCTTTCAGAGACTATTCCAATGTCTACCACAAAATATCAAATATTATCCAAAATAAACAGAAAATGTGCCATATTTTTTCTTGTATACTCCCAAATCCGGGTTCGTTTTTATCAGGTCAACCAACTGTTTAAAGGGAATATAATCGGTGTAAGTAGTTTTCGGGAAAGCAATGATTTTCTGTTTTGGACATATCTTTGCACATCGGTGAGTTCTAGAGTAATCTGCAAACATCGAAACATCCGTTGACATCATAGGATTTTAGTCAATGCAAATGAAGCCAATCTTTAGCAAGGAAAACTCGACAATATTTGCTGACATTTAGTTATATATGTAATTGTAAGATTTTATTATGGGTCTTTAATTGTTGCCGCACTCAGCTACACAGAGATATAGCTTGGAGTAGTTACTTTTGTTTTACATATGTGTACACTATTTAAAAATTTTAATATTTGCAGATGCATAGATATATTTCATTTGCATCTCGGTACATAAAAATAAATATCATTCCTCCATTTTGCATTTCTCTCTCTCTCATTTTCTCTGTCACTCCTGTTTCACTTTCTCTAAATATATATTTTTATTGCATATCTCTGGTATTGTGTATATATATATATTATACGTATTTTCTCGTGTATATATTTCTGCGAAATGTCAATTCAGTTTTGATTTTGATTTATAATTTTATATTTAGGGTCTGCATAAGTATATCTGTGGGCTGTTTGTTGTTGCTATTTGCATATCTATATTTAACAGTTACTTGTTACATAATTCCCTAATATGTATATATATATATATATATTTTTGCGCTCAATGGCGTTTTCACAAATGGTACACACAAAATATGGGCTTTATCTGTATTCTAATCTTTGTTTTCTTTATTTATTTATTTTGTTTTCTTTATTTTTTTGTTCTTTAAGTATTTGTTATAGTTAGTCTGGTTGTACGTTATTGTGGAATCATCTCCAGACAGGTATCAACAATATTTCAGAGTTTCTCTTAGTAATTGTGAATCATGTTGCGAATACATTCATAGTTTTAATCATTTTAAATCATTTTCATATGCATACATAGAAGACACTTAGATATAATATCTAGATAGGTATGCTTGCACTTATATACAAAGCTATACGTCGGAAGATTAAACAAATAATATATATGTAACCTAATACATAGCAAATGAGAAAAGCTTTTGCGTGAAAAATTCGAAAATTGTGCAACAGCCAACAAAAAATTGACTTAAAGCCATTTCGACCTGTTTTTTGAAATGGGTTTTGCTTACAACTAAATTATTAAAATATATTTATATGGTAAGTACGTATCATATGCGTGTGTATGTGTAGATATATATATGTATGTATGTTGTATGTATGTACAAAAGTGTGCGAGCAACGTCTCAAGGTATGCCAGATTATTCAACGTAGCAACTAAAAGTTGACTCCGATAAATGGCACATAACGCTTGGCGTTGAAACAGATAGTTCAGATTAAAATTAACTCACAAAAAAATAAAATTAACTCACAAATAAAATTAAAAAAACTATATTGAATTCGATTTTTTGTTACTATTTTAAATAATCATTTAACTTATATTTAGTTTAAACATTTTTCTTCGTAATGTGCAAAGCGTAATTTATGGTTTAACTTGTAGGGTTAAATATTTATAATATTTCGCTTTATTTACAACGTGTCATGCATTTTGTATATATATTTGATTATTAAATAATATAGGCATACAGGTCGGTCTACATATATATATATATATATGCACTTATGTTATAGATCAAATTATATCTTAAAGAGGCTAAGCGCACAAATGAATTAACCACATATTGTTTATAATGATAATTGTGATTATTTGCCTATAGCTAAACGCATATACATATATAATTTGTATAATTAGAATATATTAGAAGCACATTGAATTAAAGTCATAATTAGTTTTTGCGTATAACTGGAACGTTCAACTGGGCCAATTTGTGTAAGATTACCAATGACTAAATATGTATATATATATATATACACATATATATATATACTTTATTCATATTTTGGTTTATACTAAGTATATAACACCGATGAAAAAAAAAACAAGTGAATTCCAGTGGTGTGTTCACCAATCTTGGAGTTCGTCTCAAATAATCACAAAATCCGATATCTTTCGAGCAGAAATTGGTGCATCTTGGGAAGCTGCTTTTGTGGCATGTGCGACACACAAGCAAAATCAGTGATTCTCACATGACCAAAAATGGTGTCTTTAGCTATACAATTAGAGGAAATGTAAAGCAACCAATGATAACCGGAACTACGGCAACTAAAAGCAGAGAGCAGAGCCACATAATTTGTGGAAGCTATTATTGGTTGCTTCTCCTTGTATCATATATAAATATAAATATATATATATAAATACATATGTATATATATATATATATGTATGTAATTAACTTTGTAGTTAGGTTATTGTAAATTAATAGACACCATTTGCATTTAGCAGTAACAACATTTTGAGTGCTTGTTTTCGGTTTCCTTTGTGTGCTGAATTATTTATGCTTATTTCACTTCCGGTTTAAGATCCTTTAACTTTGTTGTTGTTGTTGCTGCTGCTGCTGCGGCGAATGCGCTGCTGCTGTTGCTGCTGTTGCTGCTGCTGTTGCTGCTGCAGCTGCTGCGGCTGCTGCTAGTGGCTGCTGCTGTGCCGGCGAGGATGGTGGACCAAACTTGCTGGATATCTTGTGCGAGGCATTTACAATGGCCAGCTCATGCTTGGAGTCCAAATCACAATCGTACAGGCCGCTGAGTGAATCCAGGCTGAGCAGCCGCGAGCTGGCCCGACTCGACACTGATGTGTCATCCACATCGGGCGCATTGTAAAGCGAATTGACGTCCGACAAGGCGCCCTCTGCGTCGGTCAGACCCGCCTCGTTTAACAGCGAGATGTTCTCCAGACCAGGCTCATCGGTTATATAGCCAGTTGATTCCGCGCCACCTATTAAAGTTAGAGCAAAATTTAATAATGTTTAATTAAGAATTGAATCATTTTGAGATGATTTACCAGTTGCCTCCTCGCGGCAATCATCGTCCGACCATTCCGATTGGCTCTCCAGTGGATTGGAGTCCATGGATTGGTGGTTGTGATGCGCCGCACCATATTTCAGCTCATCGTTTATCACATTCGCCTCCAGTCGCAAACTGCCATTGGTAAGCGGCGCCGTCTCCCTTATCTGATCTTGTTCCAGCTGCTCCAGTTCATCATTTTGGGACTGCTGCTGCTGCTGCTTGTCATTCTTGTGCTTGTTCTGCTCGCTCTGCTGCAGCCGCTTCTGTCGCACATCGCGGCCCACCTCATCGTCCTCGAACTCCTCATCGGCCAGGTTGTCCTCCGTATCATCGCGATCCTCCTGATCCACATGATTGTAGCGCTGCTGCCGTTGCTGATGGTGGTGATGGTGATGCCGTTGACGCTGCGACTGCTGCTGCTGCTGCTGCTGTGGCGCCAATACTCCATCTAGCCTGTCCAGGCTCTCGTAGCTGTGCTGCAGCTCCTTGGAGCGGGGACGCTGACGATGCTGTCTGGTCTGTTGCTGCTGCTGTGGCGGATGCTGATGTTGATGCTGATGTTCCTTGGCCGCATGCAGCTCCAACATGGCCAACACATGCAATTGGCTGCGATTCTCGTGCAGAATCTCGCACGATTCCGTGTCCGATGTTTGCCTAAAAATAATGCTTAACATTAGATTTTAAATTAAAAAAAAAAACCCCCATTAAATATTGTCGTAATTTTGTGGGCAATATTAAATTCCCACGTTTGAGATATTAAATTGAGTTTTTAAATGGCAAATAATAATAAAAACCACAATAATAATCATCATAATAATCATCATAATAATCATCATAATAATCATCATAATAATAAAAATTATCATATTAAAAAAAAATTTAATAACAAAAATTATCATATTAAAAAAAAAATTTAATAATAAAAATTATCATAATAAAAAAAAATTTAAAAAAATCTGATTTGCTTAAACTTTTAATTTACTTTCAACTTTCAAACTAATTAAATAATTTTAATATTTTTTGTAAGAAAGTAAATAAAAAATAAAATCTTATCTTAAATAAAGTTGATTTTCTGACGATAAAATATATATTTTTATATATATACGAATATGAAATGGGCTTAAGCAATGATAATGGAAATGGAAATGGAAATGGCATCCGATTGGGATTAGATACAAATGGGTAGTCGATGAGATGGGTTAGTGGATGTTGATTGATTTTGTGGCGATTTGTTGGTGATTTACTCACATTTGACTCGACTCGGATGGGTTCTTGTGGCGCGTGATTTCCTTGATGGCATCGAGGCCGACAGGATGTTTGGATATCATGAAGCTGCTGCTCAGTGGCAGCTTGCCAGTCACCTGGATGGCCATGGCAAGCAGATCGTGCTCTTGCTGCTGCTGATCATTGTGATAGTTGTTGTTGCCACTGTTCGAGTTGCTGCCACCACTGAGATTACCATTGCTGCTTGAGCCGCCCTCGGCCCCATTGCTTTGTATCTGGCCAAGGTGGCCATTGATGGAGCTCAGCTTGCTGTTGCTGGCGGAATAGCTTAGATCGACATTGTGGTGACTGCTGCAATTGCTGGTCGTCTGATCCGAGTTGATGACCACCGGCGATGCCGTCGACGTTGCTGACACTGCCGCAAAGCAGCGTGCTCGCGACGATTCATTGAGCAATCTTTGCAGCTCCCTCTCAAATGGTGATTTGGTCGCAGCGCCTGCAGCGCTGCCCACTGCACCGGCTTTACCCGGGATTCCTCCTGCTCCTGCTGCTGCTGTGGCTGCTGTCTTCTGGTAGTCAAAGCTGTTGCAGCTGTCGACCTTGTGCTGCATGTTGCCCGTCGTCGTATTGCCGGTCGCTGACGGTTGGCCACTTTGGCTCTCGGTGGTCGAGCTGAGCTCAAAGTCACGCAACTGTGCCATGTCCAGCACCACCGGCGATGTGGGATCCACTTGTATGTCGCAGGGATAGAGCCACTGCAACGGATTCACGCGTCCCGCGGTCACATTGAACCCAACATTGCCATGTCCGTTGCGCTGCAGATGGCCGCCATTGATGCGGGGCGAATCGTCGTCGCCATCGCCCTCGCCCTCGGTGGTCTTTGAATAGCTCTCATCCGAGCTGCTCATCGAGGGCGAATGCGGGCGTGAGCTGAGATCGTCTGTCGATGACATCTCGCGGCTCTCATCAATATCTGCCGGAAGCTTGGGCAGCGGTTTCAGATAGCTTCGCAATGCTGGCTTCGGTGGCAGCTGCGGCAACTGCGGCAGCGGCGGTTGCTGTGAATAAAGCGCATATTGGCGCTGTTGTTGTTGCTTTTGCTGGTGCAGTGGAGCCAGATCTGGCTGTTGTTGTTGTTGTTGTTGTTGCTGCTGCAGTGACAACACGGAGTTGGGACAGGTGTAACGTGGTGGCTCGTACTTTGGCGCATGCTGCATGGGCGTAATCTAGGAGTTAGTCGTGAAATGGTGGGCGTGGTGCGATGGCATGCAAAGAGTGGAACACAGTTAGAGACAGACACACACACATATATACATATATATATATATATATATATATATATATATATGATATATTTATACTTATTTATATATATATTTATTACAATTAAAATAACTAATTAAATGCGGCATAATACAAAAGGCAGTTTTAGCTTCACAATAAATATATAAAAATTGCCTGCATGTGTGTGCGTGTGTGTGTGTGTGTATTTATGTGTGTGTAATTCGCACTAATCAGCACTGATTCTTAATTTCATTGGAATTAGCCTGACTTCGAAATAACATTGATTAAAATATATAAGTCACAATTTGAATTATTTCTCATAAATTATTCATAAATTTAACATTTATTTGCAACTTTAAATATACTGAAAACTCAGCGAATAAAACTTTTACAGTTTGCAAAATGTCAACAAAAATGTGAATTTTTTAATTTTTTAATGCATTTGATTCGAAAATTCTTTGCATTTCGATTTGCTTCGATTATTTATTGATTGAGCAAAACTATATAATATTTTTTGGTTTTATTTTCAAAATTTAAGCTTAATATTTTATGTGTATAATTTAAAGATTAAAAAAATTATTACTGCAAACTAAAAACTTTTGCACTTTTTAACTAATTCGACTTGTTCCAAAAATGTGCAAATATTTAATCTGTGAGTCAATCATAAAAGAAAAGGAAATCTATATTTATTTTTTTTGAAATTGTTAAAACCTGGTTGGATTTATGATGTAAAATTCGAACTGGAATTTCGAGCTGAAATCGCGTTTTCAGCTTTGAATCTTATAAAATATATAATCTAAAATCTAAACTTAAATTTTGAGCCATATGTCTAGGAATGACTAATTAAAAAAATCCTATAAAGTCGTTTTATAAATTACAATCAGATAAAGATTTTTTTTTCCGATTTCTATGAATTATTTGTATTATTCCATTAAATATATTTGTGTCCAATTGGAGATCTGTTTGGGCTCAGTGACATGCATTAACACACACAACACACACAACACACAACACACACACACACACTTTGCACATACCTCGAATTAGTTACAAATGGATGGGTTGGTTGGTTATCTGCATGGTTGGTTGGATGGTTGGTTGGGTGGATGGGTGGTTGGTGGGTTGGTTTGGTGGATTGGTTTGGTGGTTGGTTAGTTGGTTATGGGGGGTGCGGCTAACGGGGATGGGGTAGCATTGTTCATAGCAGTATCTCCTTGCTCCAGAACATTAGGTCAACCTCATCACTCACCTTGGCTACCGGCGCGACGCTGCTGGCATGCAATAGCGGCTCGCTCTCCCGGCAGTTGCCATAGCCCAGGCTGGAGGAAGATGGCTGATGCTGATTCAGATGCTGATGCTGATGCTGGTGATACAGATGATGCAGTGGGAGATGCTGGCCATGCTGGTTAAAGGACAGCGCCGGCGGCGGCGCATAGCTGCGCAGCTGATCGCGACGCGGCATCATGAAGCAATCACCGCCTAGCACACCGACCACGCCCCCCTCAAGACTATTACCATTGTGCTGTGGCCGCTGTGCCGACGACAATTGCTCCAACTGCTGCTGCTGCTGCTGCTGATGCCTGCCACCGGTATTTGGATTCTCAATTATATTGAATTCGCGCAACATTACCGAAGGATTGGGCTGGTGCTGGAGCTGGAGCTGGTGCTGGTGCTGGATCTGGTGTTGGTGCTGGAGTTGCAGCTGCTGCTGCTGCTGATGCTGGAGATGTTGTTGTTGTTGCTGTTGCTGCTGCTGCTGCTGTACTGCAGCCGTAGCTGTAACTGCAGCCGGATTCATAGCCATATTTGTGGCCACATAGTGCATCTCGCCGCCATTGTGTCCATTCTCGCGAATATTGGGTAATCCGCCATTGGTCATAAAGTTGGGTTGCTTTTGAAGCTTGCTGTTTTGTCGCTGCTGCTGCTGCTGATGCAGATGGTGGTGCTGCGTGGTCGTTGGTGGTGCGGGCAGTGGCTGCTTCTGTTGCTGATGCTGCAGCAACAGTTGCTGCTCCTCGCTGCCGCACACATTGTACAGATGAGCGTTGTCCTTCTTGCTGTAGGTGTCTGTATTGACGCGATTCTCCTGGAACTGCGATGCCTTTTGATAATACTCGGCGGGATGCAGGCCACCCGCATGAGGAAGCGACTGATGGGTTTGCGACTCATTCCCGGCTGCCGAGGGTCGGCTGCTAATCATAGCGTTGCGCACCTCGCCATTCAAAGCATTGCTGCTGCTGTCGCACAGGAAATAGGTGACCATGTCACCTTTGCCCTTCACTTTGATGGTGCCTCGACAGCGGAACTCAAAGTGCGACCCAACCAAACTGTCCACCACCTCCTGGGTGACCTGTGAGTAGCCTGGCACGCCCGTCGAGTCCATGCGACTGGCCACATTTACCGTATTACCCCAGATATCATACTGTGGCTTCCGAGCACCAATCACGCCCGCCACAACTGGTCCAATATTGATGCCTAAATAAAGTAGAAACGATATAATTCTGATAATAACAGGAATTGCAGCGGGAATACTCACCCACGCGAAGCATGAAATTGTTGTAGGAGTGACTGTTGATCTCCTGCAGAGAGAGTCGCATCGCCTTGACGTACTCCACCAGGGCGGTCATGTGGCGACGTACCGAGTTGGGATCGGTGGGTTGAATCTTGTATTCGGGTATGAGGCCAACGACCGCCATATAGGTGCTGCCAACTGTCTTGATCTTATCGATGCCCCGAAAGCGATCATCTTTGAGTAGCTCATCAAAATCGGCAATGATCTCGTTGAGCAGTCGCAGACACTCCAATCCCTGATCCGAGCCATCCATCTCCGTATAGAATTCATTGAAATTGGGCACACTAGCGAAAATGACGCCCACCTTGGCATAGCTCTGATGATACAGTTCCTAAATAAAGAGCAAGTCACACGATTAGTGGGTCAGCATGGCTGATGAAGCGAATCCGATGTGCCACTTACCATATTGTTGCGAAATTGCGCATCGAGGAAATGTGCAGCCACATGAGCGGGCAGCAAATTGTGTAAAATGCGCTTATTTGACGCTTGCAGCACGTCCATTTCCTTCTTTTCCTGCGACGCCTGCAACTGCCACAGAAAATCCAGACGAGCGGTGCCCTCAACCAAACGGCCGTGCACCAATATCGCAATCATAAAGATAACAATGCGAGCCAATGAGATCAAATGAAGCGGAATCGATGCTCTAAAATGTGAACGAATTGCATAGATTTTATATATTTATAGAGCATATGTGGCTGATATGTGGGCCAATCGAATGACCCTTGACCACCTACTTAACGCGAGTGTCGTAGCACTCAAAGATATTCTGATGGGACAGCTCAATGAACAGGGCATAGATGGTGCCCATCCCAAGCACCAGCAGCGACTTGAATATAATTGGCAATCTGCGTTGGACAAGGATAAACGATTCAGTAAACATTCATTTCAATTTAAGCGTTAAATGTTTCACACTCACCTGAGAAACACGGAAACGGAAAGGAAGGCGAATGCTGCCGACAAGGAAACGTATTGAGGCAATGAGCACCTGCGATGGGCATCGATATGTTTGCTCATTTTTGGCGACATATCCAGATTCTCGGAGTCTAGTCCCTGGAAATCCAACCCCGTTGCATTGTCCGAGCATGGATGATCCGTGACGCAGGTAAACTGATGGTGGGAAAACCAAACAAAAATATGAAAAAGGGATTTTTTACGACTGGAAAATGGAATGTTTATCGATTCACTTACCACATTCACCTGACCCACTGAATAGATGAGGATTATTGTGAAAATGGTTATGGCCATGCGGAGCGAAAAGCTCTCCGAAATGTCCCAGATAATCCACTTGAGGCGCACCGCCAGCAACAGCATCAATATGGCACTAACCCAAATGAAGGCCGTAAGGAAGAGCAGTAGAAGAATAAGGGTGCGCGGCAGGGCTGTCACCTGGAGTGCAGCGCCCAGTATTAATAGAAGCAGAGAGCAGCCCATTGCTGTCGTGAAGCCCAAATCGAAATCCTTGTGGTATTCACGCTCCTTGTCGCTCTGACGAAAACGCAACGTTATTCGATCCACATGCTCCGACTTGTCACAGTCCACGGAGCGTGCATTGATCGCCTGTGAGAGGAACCGATTCACCCGATTTGTTGGCTGATGATGGGCGGCAACCGAATGACGTTTGCGGAACGGCCGCTTAAATTTATCGGCAACCTTAGACTGTGACTGTCGTACGGGATCCAGGGAAGAAGGAAAAAAAAAACAACGAAAATGGGTGTAATTAGTGATTATGGTTGTTCCCGCTTGTGGCTGGTGGCAGTGGCGCTTGCTGGCTATATATCGAAGAGAGCACTAAGAGTACTTAACTAAAGTATGTAGTACACCAAACGGATTACTAATGCATGCAGTTGAGAGCAGAGCTAATTATAGCGGCATGCAAATTGTGTTTATATGTTTGCGCTTAGATGGTACTAATTAATGGTCTGATAAATCATTGCAAAAACCACGATATAATTTTCAAATGCTCAATGTTCTGCTATTAATATTATATGTTATGCATGTTGCTTCTACATTTTCCACAATGTTCGAAATTATTTCGTGTGTTTTTGTTTTGTTTGTAATTATTTAACGAATTAGTTCTAGCAACAGTTGATATTGCAATAATTTAAGAATTTTAAAACAAACTTAGATCGTTTTTTCAATTTTTTTTTTTGTTTTACCTGTCTTATATTTTGATAAATTTCCTAATTATTCATTGCGCAAATACAAATAAAATAAAATGTTTTAATTAAATCAAGCGGTAATTTTGCCACTCACACGTTAACGAGAACGGAGTCTCGAAATGGAATCGCGATATGTTGGGAATGGACGAGACTTAACGAAATGAGGGCATCACTATTGGACGACATGCGGTAAATGCAATGGTAAGTTAGCTAAGCTAGTCGCAAGTTGTAATGAAACTTAACGAAACTTTAAGGTTGATGGCACTTAACGAAGCAGGGTTATTAAATACCCACCCGTATTGGAAAAACATAACAGTTATTAGTCAAAAACAAAACTCAACGAAATTGAACGAACTAAGTAAGTAATTATGAGTTAAGCAAACAACACGTAACGAATGAACGTGAAAGAACGTGTACAAAATACAATACAGAACACAACAGCAAACAACAAACAACGATAAAAAAAATAACATAAGGAACACAAGACTGAACGACGGTTGAAGAACGACTGAACGAATGTGAACGAAAATTAAACATTTGTTTGTTTTGTTGCTGCTCTGCTCACTTTATTATTCTTGTGATTGTGCCTATGTATGCGACTAACGGTACTCGCTGTTGAATTGGGACTTGTGCCTACGGTCACTTGAACACTGCCCACCCCACCGCCGCCGCCGCTGCCGACGACGCTGCCATAGCCCATGCCGTGCGGAGGTGGGGTAGCATGCAAGATTTTCTGTAGACGTATTACCTAGATCAGAGAAGTATACATAGTATATGTATATATATAAATATATATATTGTATTTTTTTTTTTACTTTTTTTTTCTTAAATTGATCAAAGTTAAAATATTGTAGTGAAATAACGTTAACGATAGTTAAGTATGGTTAGGGTAGATAAAGTAACAAGTTTAGAGATAGATAAAAAAATATCAAGGTTGATTTAGAGAAAAACGGGATAAATAGTTCATAGACAGGACAACATATGAGGAAATAATAATCACAAGTCGAGCGACAAGTAACTTAACGAAAAACTGGAATCGAAGCTGTAACGTAAACTGAAACTTTGTAGTATGGCAGATAGCAGTAAATTGTAAAACAGTTGATTGTGTAAGTATAGCGTTAAAGTGTAACTTAAATAAACTATACATCATCACAGCATTTGCAAATATTAAGCAATGTGTTGTGGATTTATTTAATAATTTTAAATGATTCAATTGAAAGAACACATATATACCAAAATATTGTCTGAGCCGCATAAGTGTTGGTTAACCTAAACCCTACTTCAGTAAAGTTGAAGTAATATAAATAAATATTTTGTGTTTATTGAGTAGTAGCCCAATGTGAAATTGTGTCAGCGTTGTGTGTGTGTGTCAAAGTTAAAATCTCTCGTGTACATTGTTGTTGTTGTTGTTGTTCAGTGGATATTACCGATGAGTCCAGCAAATACATCATTGGTCTTCTACTCCTTACACTAAGTACGCACAACATCGACACAAACGCAATAAACGAAAGGCATCCTTTACAGTTTTTTTTTTTTTTTTACCAGTATGTGTTAGTAGATACAACAGTACGGATTACAAATTACGAAATAATAATAGTATATTGATGACCGTGACACTGTTCTACGCAAATTACAATGCAATTTTATAATTTGTATACACTATGCAATTTATTGCGTCTACAAATCGAAAAAACTAAAGAAAAACAACCCACAAATTAGAAAACAAAAAAAAGAAAACAGGGGAACGAAGTTTTGAGATTTGGGATTTGGAACGTTTCATACTATACTTATGAGTACGGTGAACTTACCGCATCCTGAAAGTAAACGAAAAGAAAGAAATCAACGAAAGAAATCATAAGGAATTGTCGCATTTTACTACACAGCAAGCCATCGACAGATCAGGTTGAGTTCGCGAGTGCATCCATGAGATACACACGGTTCGAGAAACAATACAATAGTCGGATAACCAATACACACATCGAGCGTTAAATGATAACGTATAACAGACCCACAACCAATCCCCCTCAAAGAAGGAAGAACAAAATAAATATTGACCCGGACATGCATAGAACTGAGCTACGACTACCGAGCTACAAACGAGTCTTTGGACTGTGAAGAGTGGAACATATGGTCTATGAACTCTTCTGGATCAAATGGATCAAATGGATATTAAGAAAAATGGGGCAATGTACACTTACCTTGCGGGATCCTTTCTCCGACACCTGAACGCTTGCAGCCGCCGCATCCGTGCTACTGCCACGTGGCTGACCGCCGCCGAGAGCAGCAGCAGCCGAGGGAAACGAACCGGTGGCAATATTTGAGAAGGGCACCGGCTCCGAGAACTTGATGGTGTGCAGCAGCTGCATGACCACATTCGACACGTTTCTAAATGACAACTTGCGTCGACTACCGATCACCGAGCGTACACCAAGCGTGTTTAGCATTAGGGGCTGCAATACACATGCACAGAAAACAGAGAACAGAGTTGAGAGATGAGCACCAGATGAGTGAAAGGTCGCAAGCAGCAGCTAATGATATTGCCAATTTTTGGAGCTTACCTTGCGCCGATGCGGCGGGGGCACAATGAAGAACGTGTCGACGCCATGATCCCGCAGATACGAGGATCTCTCATCGCCGTGGCCTGCCTCCACCTCATACTCGCCCGACAGCGAGTCGAGTGTGGCACGCGTCACGTGCACCCGCCCCGGCTCCCCGCCCGACTCCATGTGGTTGGCCAGCGTCACATCGTTGGACCACACATCAAATTGCCACTTGCGCAGTCCCAAAACGCCGCAGAGAACCCGACCCGTATGAATCCCCACGCGCATATTCAAAATGACATCTGTCGCCTCCACAACGGTACTGCGAACGGGATCAAGAAAATGGATTAATTAAATCGGTATTCGACATGCCGAGATCAATGGGAACCAGTTCCCACGTAGTGTTGTAGTGCAGGCAAGGGCTACTCACGCAATGGCATCGATCATATCGAGTCCCATTTCCACGGCGCATTTGGCATGATCCTTGCGCGGCTCCGGCAAGCCAGAGACACAGTAATAGCAGTCACCCAAAATCTTAATGCGCAAGCAGTGGTTGTCCTATGAAAATAAAAAAGCCATTTATTAGTTCCGTGATATGTTTGCAACAGCCTGTTGCAAGTGCCACTCACATGCGCCAGCTGATCGAAGCGGCCGAAGAGCTCGTTGAGTAGACGCACCAGTTCCTGGGCGCTGCATTGGGAGGAGAGTACGGTGAAGCCGACAATGTCTGCAAAGAGGATGCTAACGTTCTCGTGCTTTTGTATATAGATGCGATGGAATTGACCGGCCACCGGCGACAGAATATCATTCTTCATTTGCATGGCCACATGCTGGGGCAGCACGGAGAGCAGCAAGCGCTCCAGCTTCTCGTTCTCATCCTGGATCTCCAGGCGGGCAGCGATGCAGTTGCGTGTGTCGAGAAAGGCGCGCCGCTGGGCACGTTCCATCATGATGTTAACGACCAGGCCGGCGACATTCACCCCAATGAAGATGACAATGTTCGCAATTAGCTGATTGTATTCCAGATACTGCAATGCGGCCGTAAAGATCTTATAGACCGTAATGCTGATGTGCACCGAGGGGAGTGTAATGCCAAAGGCCACCGCCTCCCAGATCTGCAACGGCATCATTGCGTACGCCAAGAATACCACAAACACAATCTGCCAGACGCCCTCGGCCATCACCTCCTTGGTGTCCACGGGAAAAATGCTGCCCAGCGTCGGCATCGAAACAATGCAAATGCTGGCCGTGCACAGCAAAATGCCATAGCACAGCGTGGGCAAATGGTGATCCTTGATGACCGAGCACTGCAGCAGCGCCAGCACAATGGCAAACAGCACACACACAATCGAGTTGAAGATGTTCTATAATCGAATATAAGTTATATATATATATAAGTTGAATAATTAACATGACTTTTGCATTAGGGTTGCAAAATAATCTCGCAAACTTATCCTTAGTTCTATTATTGTACTTGGCATTTCCTTAAACCTCAAATCTGGTACAAAAATCAAAAATCGGCTTATTTGTCGGATATTGCATATACTTTTGCCTTAGGCGTAACTGTTCGTTATGTAAGTCAAAGCGCAAAGTTATAGTCGTAAAATCAGCAGATTTCGCTTATGATTTTAACTAGTTATGGTAAGTGCCTTTTTTATATTACCTGTTTTACACTCAAACTTCTGGCTACAAAATATATAAAAACAGGCAAGAATGCTGTGGTCGATTGAGCTCGACTAAGTTATACCCTGAACTAGGCTGTTAAATATATTATATTTTTATTGGCAAATTTCCCTTTAAAAAGCATCCAAATGTGAGCAGCAGCATTGCTATCGGAAATTGAATTGCATTGATAATCGAGAAACGGAGGCAGTTATCGATAAAAAAAAAATAAAGCAAACTTTATCTGAGAATTCCAAATTACAAGTCTCCAACTCTTATAGTCTCTGAGAAACGCAGACGGACGAACTTGGCTATATCGACTCGGCTGTTGACCCTGTTCAAGATTATATATATAATAAATGGATAATTAATTGGATATTCTGATTCTGCCTAATATAAAAATATCTGTTGGAACACTCACATGAAAGGTGGGCGCATTGTTAAAGGCCAGGGACAGGGCAGCCATTACGCCACAAAGGACGACGACGAGAGCGACGACGCCCAGCACGGAGAAGCGCTGCAGCTTGAGCGTGTAGCGCTGATAGAGGCATTCCAGCTCATCGTTCTCGAAGCGCAACGTGTTGAGGGGGCGGCCGCGCGTCGCCCTGACGGCATGATCCATGCGGATGCCGTCGCCGCCGCCGCCAAGCGGCTGCTCTCCAAAAGTCTGCCAAGTTCAAGGGCTGCCTGCAATCGCAAAAGGATGAAGAAAAACAAGTTAAAATTAGTTGAAAAATGTGTATGCCTCAGTTTAGCACGACCTTGAAACATTGTTGCATGGCCATTACTCAAAATGTTTTGGCACGCAATCATTGGGTGGCAGAATCGAGCCGAATGCCCTCAGTCACCTGCCTGCCTGCCTGCCCCGCCAGCTGTCACATCACTTAAAATAACATTTTCATTCTACGACCCACAACCCCCCCCCTTGCCACCCCCCCCCCCCCACCATCCCATGACGATTTGCCTGTTCAAAAAATAACCGCTAAAAATAAGCAGCTCGTTCAGCGGCTGTTGGCTGGCGTGAAATCAATCAATGTTCCTGTCCGTTCGGTCAGTTTTCCGTGTCTTGTCGTTCACATTTACGGCCATGCCCACGCGTAACACAGTGCCACAGTACCCCCCCCTCCGCGCCACCCCTTTTTCACCCAACAAAATAAGCCCCTTCATACCACAGCTTGCACCGCTTTGGCGACACTCAGCCAGTGATGATAAATGGCGGCAATCCGTTAAATTCATTAAAAGTTATGCACAGATTCATTTTGCGAATACTCAGATGTACTTGTAGAATCACTCGAATATTTACGCAACCCGCATGGAATCCGCAGCAAATGTGTGAAAATGTCACATGGAGCATGCTCGACTAAAAGATACCTCAACATTATTCTTTCAAGTCTTGACTTGGTTTATGTGCATCAATAAATAAAATAAATATATAGCAATTATTACAATGTACCGCAAAGAAGATCTTAAGTATAATATATAAATAAAGTTAAGAATCGATTTTTTAATTAGAGTTTATACTTTTCTTTCCTTCATCAGATGGTATTACTTATGGTAACAGAGTATTATGCTGTCGACACTTTGAAATGTTCTGTCGTATTTCTGTTTTGGTTCACGACATGTAAATAATATTTATAGGGCTAAAATTTCTAAAAATGTATGATATTAATATAAAATTTTTCAATACATTTTAAAAGCAAAGATTTTCTATCAAAATATTGGGCAATTACAAAACTTAAAGAGAAAATAAACCAATTTCGTTGATGATAGCCATTAATTAAACAAACATTACACATTTTTGTGGGTCACATAAATATGCAGGTAATTGTTGAATCAAAAAAAAAATAAAAATATATATATATATATATATATATATATAGAAACTAGCAAACACACGAGAATCATTTCACGTAAATTTTATAAGCAACAGTGTGAAATATTTACACTTGCATAACTCAGAAATTCTATGAAACGAATCGGGCACTTGATGTGCCGCAAATAGAATTTTTGGACAAGCCCACACACGCACCACACACACACCACACACACCACACACACCATACACACCACACACCGCACACCACACTCATTGGCATGCAAATGCGAATTGGGTGAGTTGAGGAAATAATGAGTATGTGCACAAATTAAAAATATTTACGTATTTTAATTATAAATTTGTATGCTAAAATGCGCACAGAATATTATTAAAGCTGACAAATAAAAATTAAAAAAGAAAAAGAAAAAATATGGTCAGACAAAACGGACTCGAAAACAAAAAGAGCAATATAGAAAACTGGAGTTGTAGTTGTCGTACATTATATCACAAAATATATATATATATATATATTTTTTTTTTTTGACAGAGGTCGCAGAATATCTGTTGACGGATTGTTTGCGATTAATTTTGACGCCAGCTCCGCACAACTGTGCAAACAGCAGTTCAACATTGCCTCAAGTACTTTACTTGGGGGGGGGTGCACTTGCCAAGCCAACTCACACTGTAAATGTTGAACATACTTCAAGTGCCTGTTGAATCGAATTGAACACCACATAATACAAATATTGAGTCAAATGGCTTAATTAGTTCGGAGGCAAAAAGTGAGCCCAAAAACAAAACGACTATCAACAAAAACCAAACAAAATGCGCACTGACAATTAGAAGAGAAACCGAAAACAACATTGGCACGCCGAAGATTATATACCCTTATAGAACATAATAGGATATTTTTGGTTAAAAAAAAAAATTGTTATTCATGCAAGAACTAATTTTTCAACTGACAAACAAAAATCTTCTCTATGATTTATGATTCAAATTATAATTAGGCTCCTACATAAATATGCCATGCTTCATCAGAGTATATATATATATATATATATATATATATACCATATAGGAACGAAATTCTCTTCTCTCAAACTTAACGATAAAATTGAAATACTTCTCTAGAAGAACTTGACGCAAATAGAAAAGCAAAGAGACTAGGAAAGTGAAACAGCTGAAAAGACGAAGCGAGAACGGAAAGTAACAATCAGTTTGCACAAAAAAAAAAATAGCAAAAGCAAACAGTTAGTGACTTAAAAAAATAGAGAATCAAGCAAATCGAAAATCGTTTAACTTGTTTTTCTATCAAAGGCAATTCACTTCCGACTTTAATTTTTTAGGGCTACTGACTTAAATTAATTTTATTCCTATTTATTTTAATTTCTTTTTTACTATTTACAGCGTTTTTTTGTTTTCTTGTCTCAATTCTCGCTACTTTGAAATAGCGTCTTCTAATGAAGATCGTCTTATAAACATATTTTTCCAAATCATAGCATTTGACCAAAGCGAATCTTGAAGACACGCGCAATTTGCTTGCTCAGCGGATTTTTGGCAGCAGCTCTCAATTTTGGCCACCACCAGACCAACAACAATAAAAGCAATTTAAAAATTCTTCCCAAGAGTTTGCGGACGGGGGAAGGGAGAACTGAACGTCAGAACAAGATTTTTTTTTTTTTTTGTGATTTTCTATGTTTCTGCTTGACGAATGAATGGGGCCATGTTCGATGGGACGCCTAATGAATTTCTTTGCCAAAACCAAATTAGACGGCGGCCCGAAGGGTGGCCCATTCGGCGGGCAGGCACTCAATTAAAGGCCACGCCCCTAAATGGCGGGTAGCAGGGAAATCCCTTTACCAATCAATGGCAGCAAAATTGCAAATGCTGCATCCACGTCGTGGCCATCGGTTCCTTCAATTCAAATTTCAATAAAATTGTGATTGCTAATTTTTCTGATTTGGTGTGTTGGTTGGTTGGAGGCGAGAACGAATATTTTGCGCTGGTCCAACTTGAATTGCATCAATTGGCAGCAATTAATATTCGCGGCACTTTATTGATCCGCATTAATCAACATCAGAGGCATCATCATCATCACAGTGCAGGTCGCAAATAGGAAAATCAAAATCAATCAAATTAATAATTTCCAATATTTTAATTGTGTAATCTGTATGCGATCCGACGATCGACAGATCCGGGCAGGAACAATGGCAAGAGCCAGAACAACAATTGACGCAAATGGCGGAAGCATTGATATAAATTAGGCAGAAAGGAAACCCGAAAGTGCCCACTTCATGATGCAGCCCAACAATAACAACAATAACAACAATATTAAGTCGATTTTATGGCATTTTGTGGGGCATAAAAGCAAAAACTGAACTCAACTGAATTGGATTAATATCGATAATATCTAAGGAAATGGCCCAAAAAGCAATTCAATTACATTAATTTGGCCCGTTGTTATGAATACGTCAGAACATTTTGCATTAGCACAAATATCAAAATCAAATCTAGAAAAATTGTAAAAACTTTGAATATAAAGATATGGCAAAATTTGATTCAGCTCAGCTGAGTTTGAAAATAGAAATAGAAAAATATATTAAACTTTTTGCTAATGTTAATGAAAATATTTTAAAAATGATCTGAACTCAGTTAAGAATTTTTTATTGCAAAATTGTGAATTGATTACTTTATATTAGAATGAATTAAATATTTTATCTCATTCTGCATAATTTGACTAATTAGCTAGAATCAGTAATATATATAAATTATTTATATAATTAAACTAGATCAACTATTGCTGTGCGCAATTGAAATATATTGTTGGAAGTCCTATCTTCGACACAAGCACTAACAAACTGGGGAAAGCACTCATACGCCATGTGGTCCCATTAATATTTATAATGAAAGTAGCCAGGCAAGAGACTTTCTGCTGTCAAACAAAATTAACTTTGAAAAAGTTTTCGATTGCAATTTACTGATGGATAACATACAAGGTAAACCCACACAAACACCCACACACACACACACACACACACACACATGCAACCACTGGCCAGTTGCTTGAAAACTAATTAATTACACATACATTTTAAGATGTAATTGAATTAAGTAACACACCAGCAAAAAGCTCGCCGCTGGCTTTTGACATCTGACCTTTGCTTGCCTTTTTTTTGTTTTTAACTTTTTTTCATGTGACAAGCCCAAATCAATTATCGGACCAATATGATGCAGGCCAGGCTCAAAGACAACGCAAAATAATTCAATTATTGGCCAATTTTGTATGGCTTTTATTGAGGGTGGATGCTAGGTCCAATCACTTCGGGCGCCCTGTCCTTCCCAAACAATATTCCAATCCACTTGCCAATTTAATGTCGCATGGAACTCTTATATGTGCAGCAGCGGGACAAACAAAGGCTACCCACATCCACATCATAGGAGCTCAACCCAGACATGGATTGTCCAGATGCTTGTCTCATGGCCATTTTTATTGGCATGTGTTGAGTTTGAGTTTCAGAATGAAATTCAGATATGCATATATATATATATATATCTATATCTCAGTGTACATTTATGTTTTTTTGCTCTTGTTTGTCGCTCGATTGGTTTCTTCAGCTGTTGCTGCTGTTCCCGGTTTTTGTTGCCTTTATCTGGTGATGATTCTTGTTCTTGTTCATCTTGTGATGTCAGCATCTGCTTGGCTGGGGTTATTTATGGCCACATACTATGAGTATATGGTCCGTACTAATGCCTTGCCACACAAGATATTTAGCTGAGCATCCTAATTTGCAGTGAGTCATTGTCCAAAGCAAACACATTCAAACAGAGCATTTTGTGTGGTTCTGCCAAGATTTTAGTTGATTTGCGTTGGTTTCTCGGGATTTCGAAACGAATTCATTTTTCAGCAATTTTCCCCAATCTATAAACCCTTTCTAAGCATTCATTTACTTTACCTTTCAATAATCTGTAAAAATGTTCTATAAAAATATTGTTTAGGGATAAAGTTCACTTCAAACAGATTCGATTATTTACTACACAAAATTTACAAAACAAAATTAGTATAAATTTTGATCGGTTGTTTTTTTTATTACTTTTAGTCGGAAAAATAAGCAAACAGTCCCAATCCGTAAATCTTTTTTTATTTCAGAAATTTCAGCGAACCCAATTAAGCATATTGCAAAAGCAGATTCGTTTTCATATGGCCTCAAAAATTAATTTAAAATACGACCAGTCCTTAGTAAAATAAAAAAAAAAAACCAAGTCAGAACGATGCAGTCGAGCGAAACCCACTGTGAAATACTCTGATACCATTACTAATACCATCTGTCAAGAAATATAAATAGAGATTAATCAATAAAAAGTTAACATGCTTAAATAATATAAAAATAGATTTATAAGAATGAAAAATTGTCAATTTTTGAATGATTATACAAAACATTTTCTATACTCAATAATTATTATTATATTATTGTAATCGGTGATTATTATATCATATATATAAAAACGATACGCAATAATTAAATAACATATAGACGGAGTAAGTATATTAAGTACATGTTTATTTTTTTTATGTGGTTGTCTTATCAGCGACGACTTGTCAGACGGACGCTCTGATCTGAATCAGAGTTGTATATATATTTACCAATGGATCAGCGCCTTTATTTGCACGGCTTCTTTGAGGACAGAGCAGTGCAATGCACTGGCTGCTGATATACCCGCAAATAGACTGCAGATTAAAGAGAATGGACTGCACCTGGCATTCAAATGCCACCCCCATCATATTTATATATATATATATATATATATATCTGTATATTTAGATAAACATATAATTAGCTGCATAGCTGCTGGCAATTAAGGCGGAGTTATCGATCTTTAGTTAACCGCAACCAAAGCGAACTCAATTGGCAGCAGCAACAATGCTATGGATATATACATATACATATATATATATATATAAATTGGAATTGGAATTGGAATAGGAATTGATAACGCTATAGTTGGCTGCTTAAAGGCATTTTTTTGCGCCTAATTTAACGCACATATAAAATGCAAACGCAACGCAGCCAGCATATGTAAAGCTGTCTGGCGCTGGAAGTGGCGGTTAAGTGTGGGGTGTGTCAGTGTGTCTGTGTGTGTGTGTGTGCTCACGATGCGGTACGTGGCTTTTGCCAAGGAGACGTGGCGAGGCGGGGTGGGGCAAACGATTGGCATTTTACAAGGGCAAGCAAAATACCTCAAAAGGCCGCATCGCAGCGCAACACGAATCAATAAAAGTTTATTTTTGAGTTGAGAGTTTTCGTTTGAAAATTATGTTGGGATAGCTGCACGTGAAACGCTTCTAATAGCTTCATTTCACATTTGGCGTTAATCACGTGTGAATGCATCCCTTTCGCTTTTCACTAACCCCCATCCCCCACCCAAATCCTGCCCAACCACACAACCCCATGTTCACAAAATGGACCGCTTGCGATTGTTGTTTGTTGTGGGGCAGGCGAGGCGTGTGTGTAAAAATAACATTTATGAATAGTTCAACAACGTGAATTGCCCAGCTGCACAACATACACAGACGTGTGTATTTCTGTGTGTGTGTGTGTGTGTGTTGGGTGGGTGCGTTTTGCATCTCAGAGCTTCGCTTCGAGCTGTTATCTCGTTCAAGAATTTATGGGCATGATGCTGCTGCTGTCAAATCGATTTTCAATCGCATGACGCAAATCCATACAAAATATATATATATGCATGTGCACATATTTTTCTCAAAAAATAAAAATAAAAAATTTATATATATATCGAGATACAAATAGTATTAGAAAATGCATAGCTGAAGCGTAAAATTTGTTACACTCGATTTACTTGTGGGGCAAAATACAATTTTATGAATATGTGTTTTGTGCAATTTTCAAGGGCTTTTCACAAATGACGAAATGAATTACAAAATGACAAAATGATTTCTAATTTTACAATTTTGTTTCACTTCTGGCTAGTTTTTCCATTTTCAATATTTTTTTTATTTATATTTTTACTTTTTGGCAAGACTACAAGCGAGTGGGCTGCAAAAAGCACACGATTCTGCCTGACTGCTGAAATGTTTCTAATTAGACAAGAGATTGACAGCCAACATTCAGAACGACGATCCGCCGGACTCAAGCAGTACATGGTGGAACAGGATTATGGCCATAGATGATGAGGCCGAGGAGTGGAATGGCAAGTGTAAAGTGCTTGATGCGAGATGAAATCTGGTCATG
Source organism: Drosophila multiciliata (assembly GCA_037043605.1). NCBI lineage: Eukaryota > Metazoa > Arthropoda > Insecta > Diptera > Drosophilidae > Drosophila > Drosophila multiciliata. The sequence goes on from JBAMBF010000592.1 coordinate 545,151, forward strand.
TCAACTGTCGTGTCGATGTTCAAGTGCACCCAACTCTGCCCCTCTGCTAGTCAAAAATTGCAGAATGATCAAAGACCACAGCAACAATATTTAAACAATTTCCAAATATATATATATATATAGATTACATCGCAATCAATGTTCTATATCTAGCTAGAAACAGCTTGAATAAAAGTCAATTGGTATTAAATGGATCGAGAATATTAAGCATACGATTTTGAAACGATATAAGTATATATAATTATTATATAAGCTATGCAATTAGAACTGGGACTGGCTCAAGTATGGATCAATTAAGGTTCTATGCTGATCGGTCTTTAGATCATCAACTATCTTAGGGGGCGTGGCTGTGTTGTGTATTGTGCACAACTCGTAAAGCAACAATTTGTTAACTTCACTTCTAAGAAATTCTTAGATGGCACGCAATATTCGCAATTACACTTGGAAAAATAAAAATCACACTTAAATTTCGAAAATCGCCTTAGTTTTCACTCACCTTATTAGTCAGAAAGTATCTTTCTAAAATGGTAGGCTAAGTCGTTCCAATTGCCATAGTTTTTCCATTTAACAGTTCCAATGTAGATTAAACTAAAATGTAAAAACAAAATTATTCGTATTATGCAAACGAAAAAATATATTTCTAGAAAACTATTTATAAATTGATAAATTATTTACAACAAGAACAGTTTTATTTTTTTTAAGTTTCAGGGCGATTTGCGAGTTTACTCGTCGACAAATGCCTATAATTTTGTGGGAATCCGCAAGCCGCAATTTGTGCAAAGAAGTGCAAGGGGCAAACTTAACGATTGGGTAAGAGGCTGCCTCACATGACAATGCGAAATGTGTGTGTGTGAGTGTGTGTGTGTGTGTGTGTGCTACTTGGGCTACTTGTGCTAAACATTACTTGAACTGCCCTCAATGAGTGGACGGTGTCGATTACGAGACGAATACGAGAGTAGCGTGCGCTCGCACTTTGTTGACTGACTGTGCTCGAAATGAGACGAGTAAAATGGCATCACTTAATGGAGATGGCGATTATCGGTAGTCCGCATATAGACTACTATATATATATATATTTGCGATTAGCTGCAGTCCAAATGATTACATCACATTGGATTGACCACAACCTTGGCAGTTGCAGTCGATTTTGGAGCTGGGACTGCTGTTGGTACTTGCCACTTGGATGGCACTGTCCTCGATTGTCTAATGTGTCATGCAGGGCACGAAATGAGCAAAGAGCAATTACTGGATGGTGATGTTAAATATGCTGGCTTGGCCAATGGCTAACCATTATGAATGTCAAATATTTGAACGTTCCGAGCTAAAAAAGCGCGTAACAAGTGGCAAACAGCCCAAAAGGCCAAAAAGCGACTCGACGACTGACAAGTGACAAGCGATAAATGGCATTAAAGTCACGAGACGGGCACAAAAGGCCCAAAACGAAAAAAATGTTTACAAACACAAAAATGACTACAACAAAATTAAATCATTTTAATAGCAGTGTGAGGAGTGCATTAGTGTGTGGGTTTGTGTGTGTTGTGTGTGTTGTCTACGCATGTCATCAAAGCGACCCCGAAAAATTGCCCAGCAGGCACTCTGCACACACTGCAGCGGCACAGTGGGATATGTTATATATATATATATATTGCTATATATATTTATGGGATCTCTCAACTATCAAGTGTTATTACCATAAAACACGAGTGTTTGTGTAAGAGAATTCTAAGAGAATTCTAATTAAAAATAAGTGTGTTCTTTTGATAAATATTAGCAAAAATATTTGAATATATTTTGCATATTATAATAAGTATCTAAACTATCAAAAGTAGCTAAGATTGCAGACTGAAAAATATTTTAAAAAAATAAAGAAAGACAAATAATGAATTTAACTATTGCAGATTCTTTGAACAGCCCAAACCATAATTCCACTAAAATTGTTTCCTTGCACTTAAATGTTTCCAAAGCGTTGCAAATGGGCAGCAAAATAAATATAAAAAAAATGGCAAAAAAAAATCGATATAATGTTTCAAGACTCACACAAATTGCACATTGTCATTGACTTTTTTTCTGGAAATTTCTGCTGCAGTTCGCATAAAAAAGCAACGAGAAAAAAAAAATTCCAAATGAAAATTCAAATGCCAAAAGCGAATTTTTTAAGCGGTTAACGGAAGACGGGAGATGGGAGAGGGGAAACACAATGTTTAGAGCTGCACAAGGACACACTCAGTAACGTGGTGAGGAAGGGGGGCAAAAGAAAAGAACTAGCAGTAGATTGCTTTGCTTTACATTACTCTTAGCCTGGTCCTTGAACTTGACAGCGCCAAGTAAAATCGACTTCAAATATTTCCTATGTACAACGATTTTTTAAGCTATATATTTACCCACACATTACACACACATATATATATATTTATATATATATATACATTTTTAGCTTCAGCACTCCACAAGGCTGACCAAAGCGGACGACAACTGTCGTCCGCAGTGCAACTTCCGGTGACGGCGAAAAGTGCCACAGACACTGATAAAAAAAAAGCCAACAACTTTGCAACGGGTTTGTTGAACCAAATATGCCAAATGAATTGCATTCACTTGGACATGCAGGGTGCACCGACCCATTAAGGGACATACCCGGCAGGTACCATCCAGGTACAATCCACTCGAGTGCCACTTGTGTTGCTGACCCGCCAACAACAATAAACCCAACCGCATTTGAGATTGTGTCAGCAAATTGGTTGCACAATAAAGCGTGCAACAAAAAAAGATTTCAAATAAGAGAAACATTTATACACTTGAATCTCGGATTTATTTGTTATCCTTGCCACACAATCATGTTTTCAAATGATAATCGCTACTATTAAGATTAAATACAGAAGTCGTTCAAAAAGAAAGTACGAAGATAAAATACCCTTGCAGGCCGGAATCTACGACTCCTTCAATTCTTGTATTAAAATATATATTTATTATTTAATGAATTAAAAACTATATATATACTTTATAGGATCTTAAATGTTCCTTTTGAGATGATTATATAATTTTAATGGTTGGCATTGTTTGCAAGCAAATCGCATAATAAAAACCCATTAGGCTTTGAGCCAAGAACTTGACCTTCACATGGCCTTCGACACTTCAACGGCCTAGTTTCTGCCGCGCCCCCGTAATCAATCTCAAGATATTTATCATTCTATAAGCACACTTATATATGATATATTTTGCCAATGATGTCAGGCTGAATGAATCGATAAAAGGCTATCAATTTTGAATGGAAGGGTAACTGAATAAATGACAGCAGTTTCCAAAAGGAAATGTCAAAGAGTTTGGCAAATGTTTGCCATGCCATGCTGCATAATGGAAAACAGTGCATATATTTATATATATATATAGATATATATCTGCACACCACTTGAGACATGATAACAATCCCCACTCCCCAATTCGCGATTCCATAAATGCCGCTGATTTTTCATACATTTGGTCAAATTTGTGGTAGTTTATTGCCTACGTTTATACAACCGATAATTGGATGATAATCATAATCATAAAATATTAATTATAACCAATTTACAAAAATCGAAACGTGAACTAAATAAATTTGATTATTCTCCGACTTTTTATAGTGCACATATTAGAAACATGTCAGAAATCCAATTGCTTTTTTTTTTATTTATACTGTTGCACAGTTTGTAAAGTAGAGAAATTTGTTCTTCTTATTTTTTTTTTAATTGTCAATGAAGAAAATAAACAAAGTTCCTTATTTTTTTTTTATTGCCACAACAGAAATGACAGGCAATAATGAATAAAAGTACGCTAATAAATTAAGCGAGCATTATGATGATTAAATGGAAAGCTACACATTGGTGCTCGACACACCGATAAGGAGCTCCAAGCGGAGCTACACAACCGGAAATAACTTTAGATGTGCCACTGCAAGGGTTTTGTTGTTTTGGTCCGTATATATATTTCCCGGGCGCTTGGGGCAAGTGCTTTATGTATGTCTATATCTCCTTTCAGGGACGGTCATTTGGCGTCATGGCACTGCAGTGTTATTATTTTAGACACACAACTGCATACAGGCACACACACACACACACACACACACACACATGGACATAAAATAAGCAAATAGATGCGACCATTTACTGTGGCATACAATTTCCGTTGGTTCCTGTGGAGTAGTCAGCCATTTTCGACAGCTTCATGGGCAGAGGGGAGGTGTGGAGGTGTGTGTGTTGTGTGTGTGTTGTATGTGTGTAACATGCGAGAGGGTCGTTTTGAACTTAGCCGGAAGTGTGTTTTGCTGACAATGAGTTCACTGACATGACACTATCGATCGTCAAATATATTGCCATTTATATTCCCAACAGTTGCTAAATTATTCTTCCACAAATACTACAAATAATAAATAATAAATATATATATATTTAGATTTTACATAAAATTTTAAAATGAATTCAATCCTATTATTAAACTAAAATAAATTATAAATTTGAATGGCAAATTCCAATTCTACTCAAATTCAGTTTGTTTTGCATTTTGAATAATATCCAACGATCGGAATTATCTTATTAAGTTAACTATTAATGCTAAAATGTATATACAACTTTTTGGATTTCCAAACGTGCAGAATGTGACAATTGTCATGGGTTTTTTTTTTTTGATTTAGTTTTTTTGTTATTGTAAGTAACTCAAAAACTTTTTGTTGTGGTTCCATCACAGGAGGTGGACGAGGCGTGCAGCAAACTTCGGTCTAATAATGATTTTTTGTCATCTCATCGCAAAACTCATTAAAATAAACGAAATATTTCGTGAGAAGAGAACGAAACTATTATTAATTAATCAATTTGTATGTGGCTTCAACTGCGTCGCTCAACGTGCCGATTTTTGTTTTTGTTTTGCTGACTATTTGCTTACTTAGTATGGAAGTGGGTGGTCCGCTATTCTGGCCAAAACCAAAAAAAAAAAAAAACGCGCAAAATGTTGTTGACCACTTAATGGTTATAATTGCCATTACATAAACGGATTCGGCCAGCAAACTGTTGCCAAAATTGTGACCAACTGACGTAACTACTAACAGACCCGGTCAACTTGACTAGAAGTTGCCCTGCAACAGATTATATATATATAATATATATTTGCGAGAAAAGCAACTGACACACAAATAACATAAACATAAAAAGTATTTTTTGTGAACCACCATTTGAACCACTTTTACAACTCATCGTTAAAATATGTCTCCAACAGTTTTCTCAAATATTTGAATTCTATATCTCACTTGGGAGCGAGTCTTTGCCATTTTTGCACTAATTTTAACTTAATTATGATAGACATATTTTTCACAGCAATCAAGAAGTGTTTTTTTTAATCTTCACCGAGTTGCGCAAAAAATTCGAATTGACTCAGATTTTAATTGACTTACCAAATGCATTAAGGAAGTTCTCAAATAACTCAAGTTAATCAATCAAATTCAAGTGCCAATTTCGATTAAAGTGCTAATCGTATTCAAACTTATTGATTACTCACAGTTGCTTCAACTTTCAGCTGATCCACATTAGATGGAGTTGTTCAAAAATGTATTTATATACACTTTATGGAATATCAATTTGCCCAACTTTATTATCAACCCATTCCATCGATGGATGCGGACAGCGACTGGGAGCAGCTCAGACAGACAGTGGCGAAAAGAGTTGGGTAAACAATTGTGTGTTGTGTGGACAGTAGCCCGTCAGCAAATTGCTTGTTGAAGTGCGTCAAGCAATATTGAACAGTGGAGTGGCAGACAGAGTCTGCAACAAGCGCTCAGCAGCTGTGGCAAGCTAACTCGTGCGGTCGTCAGACGGAAAGCAAATTGCGTGTTAATTGTTTGTTCGAGATGCGGCTTCAATTTGACAGCACGAGGCGATAAATATATATATATATATGGCGAATCGTATGGGTTAAACGGCTGAAGAAGCAGAGCAGGGTAACAATGAGATACAACAAGATGGTGGCAGGCTGGACACTTGCTGTTGCCGTTGTGATGTTTGCTAATTGTGGCAATGGCAAATACAATTTCACTCGCTGTCCCTCAATGCATATACATATAATATGCTTTTATGTGCATGTGTGTGTGCGTGTGTGTGTGTGTGTGAGTCTGTCAAATGGCTCAAGTGGCTGTCAGTTAGTTGCAAGCTCTCCATCTTCATCGCTTTCCCACCATTCCCTGCATCGCCCACCTACCCATCGTCCCACAGTCAGTTGGAGGCCTTTGATTGATTGGCTGCTTTGATTGATCGTTAACCAGGCGCGGCGGAGAGCGTTATTTAATTTTGAGTCAGTTCAATACAGTCCATGATGATCATGATGATGTTAATCCCATTAGACACATTAGCGCAAAATATGAAGTTCACACTCGACACTCGCAAATGCTGCCAGATATTGTATATAATTGAAATATAGTTGTCAAAACAAACTCAAAAACACTTCAAAAATCTTCGCTTTGTAATTATTATTATTATTTTTTTTTTTATTTTTTTGCCTTTGACAGACGCATGACAATTGGACATTTCAAGTTTCAAAATGTGCACAGTCAAATTCCTAGCTAGGGAAAAAAACTGCTGGAGCAAAAAAATTGAATTTCGATGCTTGCAGTATTTTTGGAACGCATTCTAAAGGAAACTTCAATTGTTGCAGCGTCTAAACTTTGTGGCACAGTTTGTTTGCAATTTTGATTTTTGAATTCTTCAAATTGTTGCAGAATTTGCCATTGGGAGAGTGTATCAATATCGAATATCGTCGATAAGCACCGATAACTGTCGATAAATTCTCCAGTTATGTGGCAATCTCGGAGCGTATTTCAAAGTCGACGTTGTGGCACACGCTTCTCATTAATTTGATGCAGCAGCAGTAACAAAAAAAAATAACTACGGCAACAACAACAACAACAACTAAAGCGTTATTTTATCAGCGGCGCGAACATTACAAATTTGTTAGGCGTGCGCAGCTGAAGCGTCGCGTCGCTGCCAGCGCCAACGTTGACTGCGAACAGTTGAAGCCGCCGCTGATTTTTAAGTTAAGATCAGCGATTTGATTTTGTATATCACTATTTATTTACACGTCATCATCATCGATTTGCTGGAGTTCGGAGCTTGGCCACTTGCTGCTCGCTCGCTCGTTGCAGTTGCAGTTCCGTCCAACTGGCGGCGGCACGTCTTTGTCAGGGTTGCCAGCGTGAGTTCATTTTAATTGCAAACGCATTCCACAGCTTCACTTGTGGGGCTGGCCCAAAGAGGGGGGCATTTAAGCTTTGTCAGAACGCTTGCAACAGGCAGTCGAAGCTGCCAAAAACGCTGCCACACACCGGCTGAGCAGCAGGCATTTTTGTGCCCTCATTGATTTTTACATATTTATCGCTATTTTCAATAAAAAAAAAATCGTACTAAAATTTAAAAATCAGCAAAAATTTTTAATATTTAAAAAAAATATTTTCCTTTGGAAAAAAAAAAGTTTACTTTTAAAAAGGCTTTTTTCAGAACAGTTTTGAATTATTAAGAAATAAATTCTTAAAGTGTATAAATAAAAACGCCTTTAATTATTTAGAAAAATGTTTAAAATACAAATATAATAATAAAAAAAAAACGCTAATGTAAAAATTGTGTATAATGAAGCGTAAAAATAAGACTAATTTGCTCTAAATTTTATGAAAATCGAGCGCAAAATAAAGAAGATAAAAATCAGCAATATCGCTAGCAATAATTCATTATTTTCAAAATTAAAGCCAAGCGATTTAGTTGGATTATTTATGATCAACTGTAGTAAATACAGCGATGACGAAATTTGGTGTAGGATTACTCCTAGCCAAGGCAAGCAAATCACAATAATAAACATACTAACTAAATAGCGTGGGTTATAGTTAATTTATCTGATTATTTGGGTCGCTGACTAGACACCACTCGTCGTCTACCAAGGATTGTGTAGCTCTTCTTAGAACTGTTTTTTTTTTTTTTTTTTTTTTTGTCTACTAGTATTGAGGGTTTGCAGTCACGCGATAGATATAAATATATTCAAAGCAAAGGTAATCAATAACAAAACAAACTGCTATATAGACCAGATATATATATATATGATGAACGAGTAGAGTATTCAAATGTCGTTCTGTGTAGCAAAGTAAATGATTAAAGCTGCTGAGGCTGCTTTAAATGATTTTAAATGATTTTGCGAGGCGCTGTTAACTTCTTGCCAATCATTGTGAGTGTGTGTGTGTGTGTGTGTGTTTATGTGTGTGCCTCGAGCTCCTTTTGTGTGGTTGCTATTGCGCTACTTCTCTGTTAATCTGTTGCTTCGTTTTGTTTTGTTACGATTTTATTGTTGCCGCCACATTTGGCGGCAAACAAATTAATTTTTGCGCCTACATAAAGCTAATTGACTTGAATGGGCGTCTGTCCGATTGCTCAATTGGCGGCCCGCAATTGTCAAAGACAGCCCCACATTATCTGCATCTTGGCAGCGCCTACAACACCTACAATTCACACACACACCACACCACACACACACACCCATACATTGAAAAGTGACTAAACGCCGCTTGACCTACAATTTATATTAACAAGAAAGGGGAGGGTAGGGTTGTTGAAGGTAGAAGAGCTGTGCCCACGTGAGGCACGTGCTTTTGGGCACAACCAAGGTGTCGCCCTCAACGGAAGCGGATCAAGTGCATGCCACGTGCGGTCAACATGCCAAGGAGGGGATGTGGAGGGGTAGCAGCGTGTGCAGCGAGCGAGGACACAACTATGGCAGGCGCATTGGTTAATTAGAAATCAATTGAAACGCATTCAACGATTCAAGTAACTAGATAGCAACAATAACAGCAACAACAACAACAAGAACAACAACACAACAAATGCAACACTCGGCCGACCCAAATAAGTTGCCAATTGAAAGCCCCCCGCCACGCCTACCGGCTCTGCCGTCCACATCGCTTTCGTTGGGTGGCATGCAAACCAAAACCAAACTGTGCACAGAGCATCGAAAACCCAGAGCTGACAACCGAAAACCAGTTTTTTTTTTTTTGTTTTGTTTTTTATATCGACACGCCCCGCTCCTGCCCAGTGCTACTCGTCTCCCCATCCCCTCGCCGCCCGTTCGCTCGCTTGTTGGCTGTGACAACTTGGCTATCTTAAAAATGCTTAATTGCTCGACTTGCGTACAAAAACGAAAAAATCAAATAAAATTAAGATGCAAGATGACACCTCCCACATCCTAGACTCAAGCAGCGACTATCCGTGTGTTGTCCTCGCATCGACACTTAATGGTTTTTGTACCCTGAACCCATTAAAAAAGGGTGGAATAGTTTTCTGCAATTGAATGTAACAGAAGCAGAAGGAAACATCTCTGATCCCATAAGGTATATATATATATCCTTGAACAGGATCAACAGCCGAGTCGATTTAACCATGTCCGTCGGTCTGTATGAGCACACGGAACACAGAGACTATAGAATATTAATAGATCAAATTTGGGATAAAGGTTCTCGCCAGATATGGCGCAGATCAAATTTACGATAAATGTCCGCGTTTCTTGATTATCGATAAATTTCGTTTTTCGATAGCAATAAATGGCACAAAGACAGTTTTAATTATACAAAATATACATGCTTATTATGAATCAACTATCCATAATAATTTCGATTATCGATGTAAACATGAATCCACAATAAAATAAGAATATATTTAACAGATGGGTTCAGGGAATATCCAAGTGGAGCTTACTCGACTCCATCATTCTTACTTGTTTATCAAGATAGTAAGATAATAGAGAGTGTTGCAAATTTGTCCAACTAAGTCGCGCTCTCTCTCCCCCTTTCTCCTCCTTTCTCCCCCTTTCTCTCTCCCCCTTTCTCTCTCTTTCTCTCTCCCACTCTCTCTCTCTCTTTCTCCGTCTGGATAATCTGAAATTCGATGCACTTGAAACACAACAAAAAGTATTTCGAATGTTTTTCCTATCACATTGCGAGCAGAATGCGAATAATGCTTTTGTTATTGAGACACGGACATGGACACGGTTACGGCCACGAACGCCCACTCATCCACAGGGCCAGAAGGTGCCCTGCGTGCCCTTACATGCCATTACATGCACCACACCATAAATTGGTTAGGTAAGTTCAAGTTCCAGTTAAGGTGTTGCCACTCATTGCACAATTTCCATGCAAGTCACGTTCCACGACTTTGAGCTCGACTTCGTCACCTGTCTGTCTCTCTGTCCGTTCGTCAGTCGTTCGATCCGTTCCGTTCACCCTCCACCCTTCAACACGCCCTGCACAACGCACAGCAGCAACAAAAGACAAATATCAATTAAATAAATGGCAAAGTCGATTAAGATCTTTGGCCATAATTGAGTTAACAAACTGAATGAAATTCTTGCCAGCTGGCGCCGCTTATCCAAAGATCAACGAGTTACACTTAAATAATAAAAATGCCACAGTTTGTTGATTGAAATAAAATAAACTAACAAGAAATAAACCAAATTTCTTATAATAAAAATGTTCTAATTTAAAAAATAAAATATATAATTTAATTATAATAATAAATCAAATAATATTCAGCAAAATACGAATTGTGCTTTTTCCACTTTTGGCCAATTGTTATTGATTTTTTTTTTTAGTGTATTTAACACTTTTGATAAAATGATATGCTTTATGTTGCCACACAGGAGATGCAGCAGTGTAAAGTTGCAGAGTGTCAGTTGCGTTTTCGACTATGGGGGGGGAAAAGTTGCAATTACGTTTTGCGCTTCATCTTGATAAAGCTGTACTTGCGTCAGTGACTAAACGTGCAGCTTTGTGTGAATTTGCAATGCGTGAACAAGAACGTAGCAGCAGCAGCAGCCGCATCTGCAGCAACAACAACAAGAATGCGGTCACAGTTCATTGCACCGCTAGTAATGCAACATACTCAAAATGAAGCTGCTGCAGATGATGATGATGATGATGATGATGATGATGATGATGATGATGATGATGATGGGGTTGCACAACCAGCTGATGATGATAAAGCAGTTGCCATGGCAACTTGCAACTGACAGCCTAAACAACTAGCTGAAAGAAGAAAAAAAAAAAAAAGCGCCTCCAGCGGCGCAAGTATCGATGTAGGAGATGGCAACGATTTGACAAAGAACTGCCAATGAGTGAATGAGGCAGAGGGTACAGGGTGCACACTGACTGCGTGCAGCATGTGGCAGGCACTCTTTGTGACAGTTGAACAAATTTCAATGCCACAATGCACTGCGAATTGCGAATACGAACAAAAGGTGTACCAAAGCAGCAAATAAATAAAATCTGTTAAGCTGCATTTAATGCGCAATGTGCCACAAATAAATTGAATATCTATGTAAGCTTCCCAGTTCTGTAAATTTGTGAGTCATTTTGCTTACCCCTTCAATGACTAAAAGGTTATGACGAACTTGTGGTACAGATAATATATATAAATATGATTGAGACTCTTGAGACTTGATAAGTTGTAATATATATTCTTAGTATATTAGCTCACATATTCCAAAAGCAGATTACATTGTGGTGTGCTTGATAATATAATCGATATAAACCGATTACCGATAGCAATAAATGAGAACATTTTAAATACACATCATTGTAATCGATAATTTGTATACCTTGACATAATAATATTTAAGACACATTCAAATATATGTACAAATGTAGCTTATTGAGATAGGTAAAACCCTGGGTATATCTGAATATCTGAATATCGAACAATACAAAGTAAATGAGGAAAAGGTAATTTATGTACAGTTGTCGTTAAAGTCGGAAAAATCTCGCATTTGGAGCTCGATCAACAAGTTGAGATGTTTTTCTGTTCGCCTTTTCTTAAACATTTCTGCGGATGGTTTAACAGGAGAGTTTCTCCAGTCTCCAGTTTTAATTTCGCCTGTTTTATTTGTTTGAAAATTGTTACGAAAAATTCGGAGGCAATTATTAAGTCGATCATAAGATGAAAACAGATCTTGTGTTCATTAGCCTCAGTTTCTGTTGCCTTTGCTGTTTCCGTTTCAGTTTCAGTGTAAATTTGAAGTTTCAGTTTCGGTTTCAATTGCCTCCTTCTCAGAGTTTCGCTTTTCGCTCCCTTTGATCTATTTTAGGGAGAGAAGACCGAACGCTAATCAGCGCTGACACAAGCACGAACCACTGGGGCATGCCGCAATGCGAAACTGGTTGACAACAATTTTAGAAGCAACAAACGAGACACACACACACACACACAACAGATAAAATAATGCATTAAAAGGGGGACTCTTCCCCGAAAAATAAGATATACACACATAAAAATAAATCAAATGAGTGTTTTTTTTTTGGTTTTTTTTTCTTTTGCTATGCGAAGCTTTTAACATTATTTGTGGTCCCAAATATTGGACCATTAAAATGTTCTCGTAAAGTTAAAGGAGACGTCTATATACCGACCCCAATCAGTATAAATATATATTTTCTTTATCAACATCTTTTTGATTCAAAAAGATACTCGAACCAACATTTGCCAATATATCTTAAATTAAGAGTAAAAAAAATAAAAAAAACATTAACCTTTCACTGCTTTTTTGGGCGGCAAGCAATCTTTCCCATGCCCCAGAAAACGGTTCTTTCGTCTTTCTAGTTTTAAAGTGAGTTCTATTCTCTAAATATAAATGGGTTATGATCATTCTCACTCGGGAGAAAACTATACACCTATCTGCCACTCAGCTGCCACACAAGATGCCACAAGTATTGCAGCATTTTGTAGCCAATTTAAAAGCAAACTTTATTTATGAAAAAAAAAGAATTATTAATGCCATTTAATCAAGTTCAACGTCTTTGTCACACCTGCGAGTGAGAGAGATAGATATAAATAGAGAGAGAGTGGGGAGGGAGGAGACAAGGTCTTGTATTAAATAGGGGAGTCTTATGATAAGACGCTTATCAAAACATCAAAATAAATAGCCCAAACAAACGAGCCAACAACAAATATGGAAAATACAACCAAAGCAAATACAAATATATGAAAAAAAAAAACAATAAAAATAAAAAAGAAAAAAAACAAGATATATTAAAGACTTACCAAATAGCAAGCGAAGACGCTGCAATGAAAGTTAACAAACGGTTTAATTTGTTGCTATTGTTGTTCTTGTTCTTTTTCTAGTTGTTGCCTGTTTGTTGTTTTGGTTAACTGCAACGCTGCAAATGAAAATGCGTATAAGAAGGGCGAAGAGCGAGAGGCACAGCAAATGAACAGCTAACTTAATTAAAAGTTTCAGCTTTTAATTAAAAACAAAAGACCAATGGGGGAAGGGGATTAATTGCAGCAATGCTATAATCATGCAGAATGTTCCCAGACTAACACTTTTTTGTGGTAACAATTTTGATAGTACAGTTGTTAATCATCTGTTGCAAAAGGACGATTCTTTACATACATATTATATATATTTTCATGTATATTTTGAGTTTTGTAACAGTTATAAAATAGCAACATAAGTACAGCTACATCATATGTGGTTGCAGGGTGTTCTCTAAAATTTTGCGCTTGCGTCTGCGTCGACGGCGTCGCCTGCAACTGAAATCGAATTTTCCAAACCAAAAAACAAAAAAAAAACCAGAAAAACAAAACAATCAGAAAAAGAGGAGGAAACAGAAACCAAAACACACAGAGACACACACACACACACGCAAACACGGGGCAATAGAAGAAGCAGACTTAAAAGGAAAACGAGTTAAGACTCGAAGACAGTAAAAGACAATGCTGTCGGCGTTGCAGTCTGCGTCGCATTCAAGCAGATAAAAGCAACCAAAAGACCAAAAAGCAAATGCAACAACAACAACAACAACAGCAGCAGCAGCCGCTTGCATTTATTGTTTGCGTCTTTGCTGTTGCTGTACATCAATATATATTTTGTAAATAACATTTTTTAAATAGTTTTTGTTTACGCGCGACTTGAAATTACAATTTTTGGTCGGCTGTTGGCCAGGCTTACGTTTTAATATTATGACGCCGTTTTAGTTGCGCCCGCGCATCTCCCAACAAAAACAAATGAAAATAATAAAAAAAAAAATCAACAGCAACAACAGCAATAAGGCTCAGGAGCAGCACAAACTTTACACCAGACACCAGAACCGACGAAAAAAATATTTAAAAAAAAATAACACTTTGTTAACAGTGCTCAAACAGTTGCGGCGAGCTAATACTTTCGAGCTGCTGCTGCTCAACGATTGTTTTATGTTAATGATTTGTTGATTTTTGTTTGTTAGTTTGTTCTATAGTTTGAGTTTAACAGCTCAGCAGCAAGCCGACACGGAAACCGTACGCAACGAAAACAAAATGAAGACTAACAACTAACGTTAGCAATGTGATTGCAAGCGAAACGCCCCAAAATACCAAATGTTGCGAGCACTTTAGAAAAATACCAAGTAAAAGCTCCTCTAAATGTTGCCAGACTGATAACTGCATAAGAGAGAAAAGCCAACGTTAGGGGGCGCCACTACAATTAATCAGTGGTTGTGTGCAAACAAACAAAAATAAGCACAATAATAAAAGCACAAACGAAAAGCATACGAAGCTCGCATACTCTCTCTAATAATATTAGTGAGTACCTTAATTAAATAAGAAATAATAATATATACGTAAATATAGGCTCATATGTCTTGAGAGATACGAAAATACGCTTATGGAAGTAATAGTTATGATGGGCACGTGAAAAATTGCATGGGAAAGCGAGGAGCTTGGCTAGCTTTCAAAGTGCAGAGACTCGGTCAGCTGGGTCACTTTTCGCGTCGCTCTGTTTGCATATGGCAAAAGCTGCGCCTGCTGTGTTGTCATCGTTATGTGTACGCGTTGTTGTTGTCCGAAAGCTCTTCAACAAATAAACGCTTGTCTTAATTTTCTTCTCGTCATATCGAATTGACACAGTTAAATCGGAAAACAATTCTAACTCGAAATCAATGAAAACAATGGCACGCTGCACTGCAACCGCAATGACAGCCAAGTGATAAAGCTCACCAACGAATTGGCCATTCGCAATCATTTTAATTCGATTTGAGCGTGGAAACGAAAACGAACTAGAAATCGAGACACGAACAGGTGCAATGTCAACGGAAAGCAATACGCCCGTAGATCCCCGTGTCCAGGTATGTACTCCATATACCCCATATGCATTCATATGTGATTGTACCACCTCCACTTGTACGCTGTAATTGCAGATCGAGCTGGAGAAACTAAACACGGCCACGGACAATATCAACAAATATGAAGTGGAGCTCGATGTGAGTTGTGTATTGATTTTTTCCCTCCCTCCCACTTTCGCTCCCTTTCTCTCTCTCCCTCTCTCTTTCTCTCTCTTTCTCTCTCTATTTGTGTGTGTGTGTGTGTGTGGCTTTCGTCCAGCTTTATGTAACGGTATTCTCTTTGCACAGGAATCGAAATGTGAATTCAAACGCCTGCTGGCGGAGAGCGTGGTGCGCATCAAGGCCGCCGCCCACAAGCTGGGCAACTCCATTGACGCCGCTAAGCCTTATTATGAGTCGCGCATCTATGCCGCCCAGCTGGCCAAGGAGACACAGCAGGCGGCGGCGAATCATGAGAAGGCCAAATCGATTCATGCCGCCGCCAAGGAGATGGTCTATCTGGCTGAGCAGGGACTCGGCGAGAAGTCCACACTGGACACCGCTTGCCAGGAGATGCTCAGCCATGCAGCTAGCAAAGTCAACCAATCCCAGCTGGAGGTCACCGATACACGGAACGCCCTCAAGATGTGCCAACTGAAGCTCGAGGTGGCCAACAATCGTGTCAACAAGCTCCAGGGGCAACTCAAGCAGGCATTGCGTGCCTCCAGGTATCTCACATGCCCCCAATCCACTCTCCGAATCTTGAAATTACTGCATCCTGCTCCTGGCAGAGCATGTAAAAGAATCTACTAAGAATCTTTTGCTGCGCCTATTTGCAATTGTTTTTTTTTTTAGGTTTGAGTCCGAAATTAATTTTAAATTTGCATTTAAAGCATCTGTTTAAAATTCAGAAAATTTTTGTTATTATTATTATTATTATTATTATTATTTAATTGGCAGAAGCTACTAGTTATTCCAATATATATCCGAATGGTATATCCATCATTTTTAGTTTTTAAAATTTGTTATTTTTTTAATTAATTCTCATATTGATATAATATTTAAATATTTATTCATTGAATGAAAATCTTTTGAATGAAAAATATTTTGTGATCATATTGCAAATCATAGCTCTGCCAGGAAGTGGGAAAACTATTGGCCTGGCCAAGTTGCCATGGTATTTTATTTTTTTTTATTTTTGTTTTTCTTCAGATTTTTATTTTGATTTCCCATTTGGGGCAATTTATTCTATTCTATTCTATTTTATTGTTTTTTTTGGTTTCGTTTCTTTTTCATAGATTGCAGCTGCGGCGCAATTTACTTTTGTTGAGATACTTTAGCATTTTGCACGCTTTGCATTGTACCCTGTGCTCGTGAGTATGCCTCACCTGCCACCAATTGACATGCCCCGACTAATATGCGGTAAACGCTTCTCTCGTCCACCCCCACCTGCCTCTTCCTACACGCTCCTTTCCCTGTTTTTTTTTCTTCCTTTTGTCCGTAAACGTAGACCATACTACGAGACGCGGGCCAACTACAATGGCCTGCTGAAGGCCCAGAAGATGCGCGTCAACGAGCTGGAAACGAAGGTCAGCGCTGCGAAGTTGACCTACAACGACGCGCTGAAGAATCTGGAACAGATCTCCGAGGATATACACAGGCAGCGGCAGCAGCGCAACAATCTGCTCAACTATGAGGCAATGCTGCGACAGGTGGATGTCGTCGATGTGCTAACAGCGAGCGCCGAACAACTGCAGCCGGGTCTGGATCAGGAACAGGAGCGAGAAAGTGAACGGGAAAAAGAACAGGAACGGGAGCAACAGCTGGCAACGGAGGATGAGTATTTGCGCATGCCGGAACGCTTGAGTAGTGCGGCCAGTCCGCCGCGGCAAAGGCAAGCGGATGCGCATGATTGCCCCCATCTGTTGCATGACTTTGAGGCGGTGCTGACCTTTCCACAGAAGCTGGCTGGCGGCATGCACAAATCGGCCAGCACCAGCGCCACCGATGGCGATAATAATCTGTTTGCCCAGGCGCAGGGGCTGCACGGTCCATACGAGGTGAAGCCACGCTCCGAATCCGGCAGCAGTTCGCTGGCATCCGCATCGGCATCAGCATCCGCTTCCACTTCGGTGGCGCCAGCAGATAATGATATCGATCAGTGGACGGAGATACGTCTGTCGCACTCGGACAGCACCAGCTCAAGCTATTCGAATCAATCGCTGCTGGAGCAGCAGGCTCTCGATGGCTGTGGTCACCAGGGATTGGGCTACGGCCTGGGCAGCCTGGAGCCGGATGCACAATCGCAGCACTCCACCTCATCATCGGACGAGCCAAAGCGCAAGGTTACCTGCACCACCATATTCCAGGACGATAGCGGCGGCGGCGGCCTTAGTTTCGTCGGCGCCCAAATGAGTCGCAAGCAAAGCCTCAGCCAGTGGCTGTCGCGCTCCAATAGCTTCAAGACGAGCGGACGACGTCAGAGCCTGGATCTGCTGATCGATGCCGGCGATAAGGTGAAGGATGTGTTCAGCTATGGCTTTCAGAAGGTCGGACGTACACTCGAGCGACGCAACAGCGAATCGGAAATGGCCAGTGATCTTGGCGAGACGGATGCACTGCTTGCCACAAATGCAGCAACGGCAACCACAGCTGTTTCGGCTGTGTCTGCTGCAGCAGCAGCAGCAGCGGCTGCAGCATCAGCAACAAGTGCAAGCAGCAGCAGCAACAACAGCAGCAGCGGCGGCGCCGGTGATTTTTTTCTATTCAGCAGGTCAGTAGACGGCGGCAACGGTCGCCGTGGCGGCGGTGGCAGTGGTGGTGGCAGCGGCACCAGCGGCAATGCTGCCAGCAGCCTGCTGTGCTCGCTGCAGAATCGCCTGACAAAGCTCATTTAATTTAATCGATGCCAAAATGCCGAGTACTCGAGTTATCGATCATCGAAAACAGATCATCCGATTAACTGCCAAACTGCAATTAAAAATTTCAACTGCACCCACCTAAACCAAAATCAAAACCAAAAACAAAAAAAACAAAAATTCATTAAAATAACAATAACAAATGCAACTGCAACTGCAACTACAAAACGAAACTAATCAGCAACTGCAATTAACAAAATTCCTATCGAATTGGCTGCTTTGATTTGGTCTATTTGCTCTTTAAAAACACATTTCAATCACAACCATAACCAGTAACAATAACAACAATAACAAAAACAACAACTACAAAAACAACAACAATATCTACAACTAACAGCATTGCACGCACGCACGCTTCTACTAAAAAAAAAAAAAAAAAAATCTAAAACAAAAATCAAAACAGACAAGAAAACTTAAAAATCAAGATCAAAAATCTACTCTCAGAATTTGTATGTACTGCAAATATTTCATTAATGTGTGTGTGTGTGTGTGTTGTTGTTTTTTTTTAATTTTTATTTTTTGCCTTATGTTAAATAATGCTGAACAAGTTCAAAAAACTGTATTTATACAATATTTTATTTGAACTTGTTGCAAGTTTTATTCTTGTTTTTTATTTTGCGTTATTTATTTTGCTCAAATTTCTTAATTGCTTTTTAAACAGACATTTGGCATTTATTTCTTGGACCTTTGTACTTTTAGTGTGACAGTCTCTCATATGTCATTGTTGCTTTATTAATCCTTTTCGATTCGCATCAATACATTCGATCATTCATATTATTTTTAACTTAATACTTTATCTCTAAGCTGACAATTCTCTCTCTCTCTCTCTCTCTCTCTCTTTCTCTATATGTATATAAATTTTGTTTTTCTTGCTTTCTTGGTCATCGTCTGTGTTGATTTCGTTATTCTATGAATTGTGTGTGATACAACAACAACTACTACAACAACAACAAAAAAAAAACTACTTTACAGATCCTCAGAACCCAAAGAATTACTATCCGATGAACAGGTTGAGAATTTACTATTGAATCACATGGTTGATGAGCATGGCGTCATTATTGTGGAGGAATTAAAGTCACCAACGGCCCCAGCAGCCACTGGCAGAACATCAACAACAAGCATGCACCACCCACAACAACAACCACTACTGCAACAGCAACCACAGCAGCAGCAGCAAAAGCAGAAGCAACAACAACAACAACACCATCATACGGGGGCAGCACGTGCTGCTCTATTATTTTAAATTGGGCTGTACTTAATATAATGAACCTGCTGCCCACCACCTCCCCAAAATGACCATGACACATTTCGAGCAATTAGTAGGAGGCGTACATATCATTTGACATAAAACTCAAACCCATTAAGCTGATGGCACTGAAAGGAGTGAGATCGAGGAGAGCAGCTGGTGCTGGAGGAGCACCCAAAAATATTGAACTATTTTGTTTCTAACACATAGTTTTGGGCTATGTTATTAATCTTTACATGTGCAATAATGTTGTTTAGCGTATAAAACCCAAAAAGAAAATATTTAAAAAACAAAAAAAAAATAAAGTAGTTACATTTTATGCTGTTCAGAAAAGCAATTAACTAACACCCGCTAGTCAAACGCGAGAGACATACAAATCAGTTTAAAGAGAATATTATTATTAGCTAAAAAAAAAACCAAAAACAAAAACAACATATTTAAAAAAGAGATAAACCACAACATACAAAATAATTATAGAAACTTTACAAAGTACGTTATAAATATACATACATATTGATATTGACATTTACGGAGTACATATCTATTATTAGTCATATTCTGGGGTCTAAAAGTCTCTGGAATGAAAAGCTACTTTTGTAGATTTAAGTTAAGCTGCCCAAATCTAAAAATTATTATTAATTTTGATCAAAATTCAAATGATTCCAATGTTGATAACAAATTACCACACATACTAAAACTAACTAAAGAGATTCCAGACCATGTCAGGGGAAATGAAGTCACTTGTAAAATTATTTCGTCTTTTGTTTGATAAAGTGATTCAATACGGTCGGTTTTTGTTTGATTTTGTATTTAGTTTTTATATTGTTTTGGCGCTTATTTCGATAACATCTGCGTCAGCTGTGCAGCTTCCCTAATTGCATACAAGCCGAGCGCTAAAAAAAAAACACCAGTAGCTGTTCAGCGCACACTTTTTAGATATTTAACCGTTATCCATTGGATATGCGGATAAAATAATAAGTAATTAATTAATTACTATTCAAATCAGCGTATCGCAAACTGCCAATTGAATAATTGAAAACAATTAGTATTTTTGAAATATCGATACAGCTAGTGTACACAATACTATCGTGTAACTATCGATAGTTTTGTTAATGGACTCCACAATATAAACGAAAGCGAAACTGTTGCCAATTTTAGCATTAACAGTGCATTTTACTCAACAAAATGAAGGTGCTTTTAATTCCGATGCTACTGCTATTGATGCAGCTATTGATCACAGCGCTGGGAGCAACCAATCAAACACTAAGTGCAACTGCAGCCAGCAACAATGTTTCCAGTTCCACAAACACAACAGGCAACAGCAATGCTACAAAAACAACAACAACAACAATAGTGAATGCAAATGCACGTGTGAAACCCACTAAATTGGAAGCGGTTGCAAAGCAACCGCAACTGGAGGGTAAGTCGAATAGTACGGAGAATCAGACTCCGGTGTTGGCACGCGGTGTTACCAAAACAGATACGGCCACAGTGCAAGGGTCAAAATCCGGCAACACAACTGCAACAGCTACGCCAACTGCAGCACCACCAATCAAATCAACAAACGCACCAATTCCAACACCCAAATCCGGCAAAATTGTTGCCAATGGCGTTACACTAGGTGATATTAAGAACAACAACAACGGCACACGGCCAGCAATTGGTGTCAATGCCACTGTCACAACAAGCAACAATAGCAGTAGCAGCAGCACTCCAACGACCAACAGTACCAGCGCTACCATCAGCACTAGCGCCACCACCAGCACCACTACATCCACTACAACCACCACAACCACTACAACCACAACAACCACACCACGTCCCAAAAAGCCAAAAGTAACAAACAGCATGGCCAAACAACTGGAGGGCGAAAAATTGGATGCAGCTGGAGCTGGAAGCGTCGCACCGCACGTTCTGCCCGTTCAGGAGATGAGCAGCCTAACCAATCGTGGCGAGAATGAGTATATAGTGCCCATCATATCGGTAATGCTCGCTGTGCCGCTGGCCATTGCTGTCTTTATCATTATATATCGTCGCTTTCGGGATCTGTGGAGTACTCGCCATTACAGGCGCATGGACTTTCTGGTTGATGGTATGTACAATGATTGACGAAGGCGTCAGCAGCAGCAACAACACCAACAACAACAACATCAATTGGGTGGAGCAAGTGGTGGCGTCGATTCTGGCTGTTTATCAATTGTTGCCATGCGATTGCCGTAGCGGAAAAAGAATTTGATAGGAGTGCACAGGAAATAATTGAAAAAAAAAACATTATATTTTTAAAGTTATTATTTGATTTTATTGTGCATGAAATGCAAACACAATTAGTGAGTGAGAAGAACAGATTAACAGATTAACGTTGTGCAAGCGAGAGATAGAGAGAGAGAGATAGAGAGAGAGCGACATCGAGTGATGGTGAAAGGAGAGGCACATATTGTTGCAGCCAGTGCCACGGCTAAATATACACATTGCTCAGTCAATTAAAACACTAGAAATATGTATTTATGTACGCATGTACATCAATCAGTGTGTTAGCTTTACGCAAAAGTAATTTGTAAGAAAATATATATACAATATATGTATGCAGAGATATTTACAGCGGCCAAATTGAACATTTTTGATGATATGCAAAATATTGCTAAAAAAAAAAAAAACAAAAAACAAAAAAATACTGAGAAATTTAAACTGATTTTATGAAAAAAAATTATTGTATTTGATTAGATCGATACACGTTTTCTATGCATTTTGTTGAATTTGTTATATATAAATATATAAAAATTATATATGTATGTTTACTCTTTTATAAAAGAAACTCTACATACATTATTCATGAATTAAAACGCTGCGACCAAATTCTGAAAACAATCCCTTCACTTTAACCACAATGAGCAATCAATCATGAAACTTTAATACAATACGCATAAATATATGTAAATTATATATATATATATTATTATATAACCAGAATGTGCCTTACCATTTCAGCTCAACAACGAAGAATCAAAATTATACTTACATAAATTTATAAATACATATATAGAATTACAACCAAAAGTGTAGATTATACATAGCATATACATTTCGATCCGTAAATGTAACTGCATCTGCAGACCTTAAAATCTTATTATATACATATATATATATATATATTCCCTATTAACGAAAGCACAAAATACTTTCGATATAACCAGAATAAGGCGCATTTATTGCATACTAATTTGTTATAAACGAAGTAATTACAATAAAGCAAATGAAGTGTAACCAATAAAAACGAAATCGTTAATTTAATTATCGTTCTAGCAATCAAAATGGGAAATTAAGCGCAAATTTAAAATAAATTGCACAAATCGCATTTCATTGAAGCTATTTTTGGCGAAATCCATTGCGGAAGTTTGTGTTATCATAAATAAATAGAAAGTCTGCAATAAATAAAATCTTCGTTGATGTCGTGGACTAATCAGGTGAATATATATATTATAGATATACTAGAACATAAATTACATCTATTGTCAGAAAAGGCTTAAAGCATAGTTTTAGGATAATAGCAAAAATAATTAATAATCAGAGAAAAATAATGCTTAGCTTAATTTTTACCAATTTGTCCAACTCTATGGATTAGCTTGTACATCTGTGATTGTTATCTAAAGACCAAACACTTGAAAACGACTTTTAATCAGAGAACAAACGTAATATTTTTTGGCAGAACAACTACTCTGATGATGATTAAAAATAGTCAAATTAAAATTGTTTTAGAAAATTGTTCGAATCATTGAGTATAAAAAAGTATATGCTTTCGATAACCATATAGATTCTGTATAGATACGCAAAAAAAATTAATTTTTTAGACTAACTTTTTTCGATTTAATTTCCGCCAAAATAATAAAATTTTTAAATATTTGTCTAGATCAGAAGACTCTTGATTATTCAAAAACGATTTAGACGCAGATAATTCAGATAATACTTAAATTTATCTCTTTTTCATATTTAAATTGTACATTTTTGAAACAATCCCAAGATATGTGTTTTTTTAAAGACTGCTTAATTTTATAGTAAGTAAATATATATGTTCCATTGCTTTATATATATTGGATCATGGAGCTCTTTCGATCTGTCATCTCTTGCCAAATGTTGAAATCGAGTTTCTTGATTATTAACTATAGCCAAGACTGGAAAGCTTTGTAGATTTGTCAAATTTTTTGAAATTGCTTGACCTTTTCTTGTTAATAGATCTGCAGCGGCTGTTCTTGCCAGATTAAGACAAATGTCTAACAAGTTGCAGGCAGCTCCGGACAGGCACCTCGTGGTGCTCACACCCAGTACGGCCCCAGTTGGCAGACAAGAATAAAGCAACTTTTGGTTGCCTGAAGTGCTTTATAAATTATCTCCAGCTCCTCCACAGTTTTCGTTCGTTCGTTTCTAATAATCTAAACAAAAGAGAAAATTAACCAAAACAAAAAAAAAAACAAAAAGAAATTGAGAAAAAAAAAGATGAACTGGTATCGCTGCTGCCTCTGCGAACGTCTCGTGTATTTGGTGGATTTTCATTTGGCCGGATGCGGGGCGTCGCCGCCGTAATCGGCAACGTGTGAAATGAGCCGAACAACTGCCTGCCTCTATACTTGCTACGTGTGGCAGGCTGTTCACTTGAAAACGTGCGCTGAACGCGTGCAGTGCTGATCGTGCACTTTATTATCGATTCCGAAATCGGCAGAGGATAAACGTATATCACAAAAACCTTAAATAACATTTACCAAAAATGCATCCTGCCTCGCCGCACCAGCATCGCACGCGCCTCAATGTCAGCGCACCAGGAGCAGTCGCCGTACAAACACAAAACCCCCCCGATTCCTTCTCTCTGAGTCCGCCGCAGCAACATCAGCAGCATCATCAGCATCAACAGCAGCAGCAGCAGCACACGGTGCAGATCAGCTCCAGCTCACATCCCTATCAAGGACTCAAAACATGTAAATATAATTCAATTAATTTAAAAGTCGCTAAATGGCAAATGATTATGCATATACCATAATCAAAAGATATAGTTTTAGATTAAAATCATCGTTTAGCTTCACTCTTCGCACATGTGGATATATTTGGAATATATTTGATTTATTGTTTTCCGGATTCAATTAAAATATGGAAACTGATTTATGTTGAAATTTGGCCGCATTTCTGAGATTATTCGGATTGTTTGTTCAGTTCATAAAATGCTCATGCATGACTAAAGATACAACTAGAAATAGTTTTCGTTATGTTCGACCTCAAACTCAATTTCCGCCAACCCGCCCCCCCCCCCCCCCCACCACATCCCATATATGTGCCATAAATTTTCACTTTTATGCGATGCGAAAATCATAATTCGTAAAACGATTTGTTTTTGCCATAGCAAACAGAGATAAAACTGATTCATTAGATGTCGGTATTAAATTGTATCGATCAGATAGCGACGACCACCTATGAAGTATGCAACAAACAATAAACATTTGTCTGTCGACAAGTGAAAATAAATAATAAACGATTGACGCGTCCATACGGCAAATGATCCGATCTGATCCGATTTGATCCGATTCGATCCGATTCGATCCGATCCGATTTGTATCCGTGATATAAATCGTATTGTCGAAACTTATAAGATAAACAAAAGTTCAAGCTGAAAATAACCCGGCTGCCATTCACATATAGACTGCCCTGCCTACTGGCCACCATATACCCGTACTCGTACTACATAAACATTCCATAAATGTTCCAGTTGGCCCGGCAACATGGCGATTGTTTAGTTTGACGCTATTGGTAGTATTAGCTGAAACTGCCAGTACACGTTGAAAACTATACGATTAAGAGTACACTCAAAAAAAAAAAAACAATATCGCACATTCAGAAATTATATTTAAAAAGCCTAAAATTGATTCCTGCTAAAAAGCAACGTTTTTTTTTAATAATTTCACAGCACATTTTTCAAACATTTAGAAAATATACGTTTAATTTTCAGCGGTGTTTCAAATAAATTTCAAATCTTTTGTATGTTTGTGCATATTATTTTTATTAAACATTAGTATTTTAGGATTTTAAATGTACAGATATTTTACTAAGTTTATAAATTCTTATAATTTAATTTTTAAAAATTAAACTTTTCATCAAGAAACCTTGATTATTATCTTATTATCAGAAAGAAAATTTTGGATTTTTACTCTTTAGAAATATTGACTGTTATAATATTTAAAGAAAATTTAAAAAAAAAGTAGTCCTAATTTTAAGACTTTTTTTCAAATATTAAGAAAAATGATATTTTTCTGAGTGTATATACGCATTTGTATGTACTTAAGGTTTTTATATGTGCCAGCGGCGCATTTAGCAGTCAAAATAAATACCTATTTATGTACATTCATAATTTCGACAGCATTTTGCTAATGAATCGCTTCACATTATTATAAACAATTTAGTTTTTACCCAACATTTTCAATTGGGGCTTAACAACTAGAAATTCCTATTAAACTCAAATTCCACATATTTCGTCTGTATGGCATTTATATATATACATATGGCCAGAATACGACAACTGTTAACATTAATTTGAAAACTTTTTATAAATAATATTGCCTTTTTTGTACTCAATTTGCAGAAAATTGTTATTATTTTTATGTCAAATCAACAAAAGGGCAAAAAGATTCGTCTTTGGTAAGATGAACTGGTTTTAGGCTTATACTTTTTTTTTAGCTGTTAAGCAAATTACAAAATTGTTGACGAGTTTGAAAAGCGTTAAAGTTGCTTTATTTCTGCCAACTTAATTTGTTAACAGAATTCGAAATAAGACCAAAATGGCAAATTTTTGTCAAAATTGTTTCTTTGGCTTCGTCTTATTTTGGGGCCTTGTCAATCTGCAGTCGCAGAACCAACGGAAATCCGAGGCAGCTTGAAAAAACATTTGTGTTTTTTTTTGGGAACACAGCAACAAGTGGCGCATTAGGAACATGTGCCTTCAATTGAGGTTCAATTGCCGACATCCTCTAATTTGTGTACCCCTTTCCATATCCGACAGCTGAGAATGATGACATGGGCTGCGTGGAGATGCTGGCAACTGCCATATCTGTGCTGATAATGGTGCTGACGTTTCCGATCTCGGTGTTCATCTGCTTCAAGGTGGTGTCCGAATACGAGCGTGCCGTCATCTTTCGCATGGGTCGATTGCGCAGTGGTGGAGCACGTGGCCCAGGCGTCTTCTTTGTGCTGCCCTGTGTGGATGACTATTATCCGGTGGATTTGCGCACCGTTTCGTTCGATGTGCCGCCACAGGAGGTGCTGTCCAAGGACTCCGTAACAGTCACTGTCGATGCAGTTGTCTATTATCGCATCAGTGATCCGCTCAAAGCTGTCATCCAGGTATCCAATTACAGCCACTCCACACGACTGCTGGCAGCCACCACGTTGCGCAACGTCCTCGGCACACGCAATCTTTCGGAGCTGCTCACCGAACGCGAGACCATCTCGCACACCATGCAAATGTCCCTTGACGAGGCCACCGATCCCTGGGGCGTCAAAGTGGAACGTGTCGAAATGTAAGTCCAAAATCGAAACTGAAATTATATGGAATTAATATGCAAAGAAGTCTGTTCGGATTTTATTAATTCAAATATACTTGCACCATTTGCAGCAAGGATGTTTCGCTGCCCACAGCGCTGCAGCGCGCAATGGCTGCCGAGGCAGAGGCAGCGCGTGAGGCACGTGCCAAAGTGATTGCCGCCGAGGGCGAGATGAAATCGTCGCGTGCACTAAAGGAGGCATCCGAGATCATATCGGCCAGTCCGTCGGCATTGCAGTTGCGCTATCTGCAAACGCTGAGCAGCATCTCAGCGGAGAAGAACTCGACGATCATCTTCCCACTGCCGATGGAATTGCTAACACCATTTCTGCACTCGTCCGCCCAACTGGCGGCAAATGCCCAAGCGCAGGCAGCGCCACTCCATAGGCACCAGCATCAGCATCATCAGTGACGCTCGATGTCGGTGCTGCAGCCGTACCTGGAGGCTCTGGGTCGCTGCGAGCTACGTCGACAAATTGCGGGAGACAACGACGACGACGATGATGATGATGATGATGATGATATTGTTGGCTATTTGTTGTAAGCATCGCCGGAGGAGACGGAAAAGTTTACACATTGTGTTTGCTTTTGATATTGATTACGTGTCCAAGCCAAGGAATCGAATGATTGGATTTGTACTTAGGATCATAACAGTTTAGTGTAAGTTAAATTAGACTATTTTTTTTTTTTTGTCTATACGCTAATTTAAAATTACTTTAATGCTCGTATTTACCATTTTTTTTTGTGCTCAAATAATAATTTAAAAAATAAAACTATGAAATTCAATACATTTCTCTAGATTTATTTGAATTTCAAATATTTAATGGTTGGTAAAATCGCTCGACATTTATGAAATTGATATTTAACTGCCAAACACAAGCTGTATTTAATATATGAGAATAAAATTGTATTGAACTTTTTATATTATCGATCAACTGTTGAAATGCAATAATAATTAAAAAACAACAAAGTATATCAATTTTCTGAAATTCTGAACTGCCAATTTTATGTGAAAAATAATGTTTTTTGACTTGCACACATACAAAAATTTATTAATAAATATTTTATCAATGCAATAAAATACGTGCTCGTATATAATGTAATATAATATATATATATATATATATATGCGTTTATATATGTATGTTATATAAAATGGCTTTTAAAGAATGTATACAAAATAATTGTTACTTAATAATATACATATATACATAGAAATCTACGTATTATTAACTCATTAAATATTCAGAGTGAAACACATTTAAAAATAATTAGATTTAAAATTAACATAACGCATAGCATGTTTTAGGCCCTAATGCATTGAAATATATGTATGTATATATACATATATATAGATATATATGTATTAATGCATTTACAATTATTTAATATGTAAATACTTTTTGGGATCTGCGGCGCTAACTCTGAACTGCTTTTCTCAATATTTCTCTCTCGTCTCGACTAATTGTCTCTCTCTCAAAAGTGTTATACATTTATACACATTTTTTACAAAAATGTTTGTAAATAATTTACAGAATTTGAATTTCTGCAAAACTATTCTATAGATTAACATATGATTAAACGTATTTATGCATGATTCAATTGCATTCTCACAGATATTTTCCATGCGGGCAGAAAATAAATGGAATCCAGAGGACCAAAACATTAAAATACAATTGCCAAAATATCATAAAATTCAGAGCAGGCTCGCCTCAGCCTTAAAGTACATATTTATATTTATACATATATACATGCATATGCATATGCATATATAAAAAAAAATCCAATTTGCATTTTCTGCAAAATAATGGCCACTGCGCTGCGCAAATTAAAGCATAGCTTAATCTAAAGAATCCCCAGTGCAACTTAGAAAATCTTCGCCAGACTCGGCGTACGTCGGAAGGGATTCCATGAACTGGATGAAACGCTACCCACAAAACGCGTTTTCGCTGATGTCTTGATACGCAGCTTGGGCTTTGTGGTGGTGCTGGTGGGGCTGGATGACCCAGATGAAACGCCCGACGAGCTGGCAGCCGATAACGTTGATATGGATCCCTTCGACGAAAGTGGCTGCAATTTATGACCAATAATTAATAATATTATATAAAAATAAAGTATATTTTTATTGTGTGAAGAGCCCACCTTTAGATAATTACGATCCATTGGCGTGATAACCTTTAGTTCCAGAGCCGCACCACACGATTGGATGAGCCGAACCACCTGCTGGTGCGAGTACCACTTGACATCCATGCCAGCGATTTCAACGATGAAGTCACCCTCCTTGATGCCGCCCAGCTGCGCAGAGAAAATTGAATTATTTGTTGCTTTAGTTCAGATCAAGGCTGAAGGCATACGAACATCGGCCAGGGAATTGATCTCGACGTGGGCGATTATCACAGGGGCATCGCCACGCACATGAAAGCCAAAATTCTCGAGCTCCTCCTTGTACAGGCTGCAGCCAGCCTCGTGACTCTCATCCGCTGTGGGACAGTGGCAATGATAGCTGCTCGCATCATGATACATCGCCGAACCCTTCTGCAACCGAACACAACGCGGTGCCGTCCAGTGGCGTCGTGCGGAGAATATAGCGATGGGACCCAGTCGCTTAAACGGATCATCCACTTTGTATGATGTAAAATCTGGGCCGGTCAACGAAAGCGTAAACTTCGATGATGCTGCCAGGCAAAAAGAAGAAAATTTAATATTAAATTTATTAAAATTTTGGAACATGGACGATGATGTGTCACCTTCGACGGTGCGCTCAACCAGATCGTAGCATTCCTCAATGTTCTTGGCCGGCGCATGCAGGCAGAAACGTTCATACTCGTCCTGGGTCTTGTAGTACGCCTCCTTGATGACCTGGGTGAGGGATATTTTGTTCTGCAATTGAAATGCAAAATGAGTATACTTTTTTTTGGGAGTTTAAGGAAGAGGAGATTCACCTTCAGGTAGCGGCACATGCGCTGCAAACGCTGCGCCTCCTCATGACTAGCCAGTGCCTCTTTCAAGTGGGTGCGCTTGATGGCAGCAACGCTGACGCATTCCTCGTCGCACTCGCTGCTTGCCTCTGTGGCACGCAGCGCCTCCCGCGCATTGCCAATGAACGATTCGTTCGATGACACTGTCTGACTCTTTTTGGTGCCCAGCGAGACATTGTCGCCGCCCACAGACGCATCAATGCTCCGCGCCTCGTAATGATGTGCCAGCGCTAGATGAATGCAAAATTAAATGTAATTTATTGTTGTTATTATGGCCAAAACAATTGCGACTCACCTTTGTACAATTCGGCCTTGAGCGGCACCAGACCCGCCCAGCACTCGGGCAGATAGGTGTGCGTGTCATTCACTTGGATGTTCTTGTGCATCTCATTGTACTCCAGCGATAGCTGTGCCGCCTCACCAGCCAAGTCCCGAAACAGCTGCAATAATAACCAAATCAATTAAATCAGTCATCTCACATTTCAGCTAACAGCCAAATGCCACATTTGGTCAACTCGCAACTTGGTTATAAAAATTGAATATGACTTTTTAAAAAATGTCAATGCAAAACATTAAATTTTGATTAATTGAGAATTAAACAATTAAACTAAACAAATTGCTTTGTTTTTAAAGCTGATCAATATTGAGAAATAATATTTAACGAAATTCACACAAAATTTATTAAGATTGGAATTTTCTGATTTTAGTTTACAATTTTAAGTATACCTGCGAGACTATATATATGATATTATTTTCGATTCTAAGTCACTTACATGACTGGACTCCATTAGGCCCAATGCCTCAATCTGTAGCTGTAGCTTCTCGAAGAGGCACTCACGTGCCTGGGACAACATGAGCGATACAAGGACATCGAGCACCTGTGGCTTCAGGTCCATCGATGGTGCATTTGTGAATATGTCGTAGATGTGACGAAAAATGCCCGCTGCACGTAGAAAACTATCAACGGCCGCGTCCAAGCCGCGTTCCGTGCGTCTGTCGTGGCGTGCCCCAATTTGTGTATAGATGGCGCCCAGATTGAACAGAGTGCACGCCTTCTCGAAGGCAATGGTACGCTGGCAGGAGGGCACACCGGTCAGCGAGTCGTACCACTCAAAATAGACGCCCAGATTCCGATCGGGCGGAAAGAAGCGCCGTTCCACATAGTACAACAGATTGTAGTAACGGAATAGCAGCGCCACACCCAGAGCGTCCCGCGAAGGCGTCTTCGAAGCCTGCAAATGTGTATAAATTTATTAATTTGTTGACCGAAAACTAATTATTATTAATGAATTTAACCTGTCTGGTGTCTGTCATATCGGCTATGGCATCCATATACATCGAGGGCTCTTCGCTGTAGTGCTCCAATATGAAGTCCGAAAATGGTTCCATGAAATTGATTTCCTTTGTCTCCTTGAGGCCCAAAGGTATCATGGGCATAATACCCTCATGGCTATAAAGTGAGGGAATTGTTCAGTTTAGATTATTATGCAATATATATTTTTGTTAAATATAGTTGAGCAGCCAAAATGCTGTCAAGCGCTTAACTTTTAAATAAATACACTAAATAATAAAAAAAAAATACAAAAAAAAAAAAAAAGGGTTTTTAACTTGCTTTAGGCAAATCGTTCCGGTTGGTCTTTTATAGAAATTACAAGTTCGATTTGCCAGTTTTACTAATTGCTCAGCTCCAATCAACCGGTTCAATATAATAAAAAAAATCATATATAACTATTTTTTTTATTTATGTCGATCGTCGAACTCCAATCACCAATTGTAATTGAGTTTTGTTGATTTGCTTTAATAATGTAATTTAATTGAATTTTTTCATACATCTTTTTTTTAGATCGGTATTTATATATATGCATTATCTGCGATGGGAAATACAATTTGTTTATGGTGGAAATACTTTTACTGTTCGTTCGTTGGTTGTTGTTTCATATTTGTATTTTTGTATTTTTGTCAGTTGTGCATTTAATGACGCTTTTTCACTTTCTTTGTTGTTTTTTTTTTTTTTTAGTGCTGTGATTTCGTTCCGCTCGACGGCGCAAAAAGGCGCTTGACCAGAAAGTGATGCGCAAAAATTACAGCTGCCACGCCGGGTAGCGCCCCATAATAGTTGCATACCCAACCGAACCCAGCCAGCAGCAGGGCAACTTAAAAAAAATAAAACTAAAACTAAAACTTCAGCAATTCAACATTTCAACATTTGCATGCATATAAAACAAAAGCAACAAAAAAAACAAAAAAAACAAAAAAAAATTAAACAAACAAATTATTTGGGAAATGGGCGCAGGTTGATCGCTGCAGCCAGTGGAGCAGTTAATGACCAAATCACACTCACCTTTCGCTTTGATAGATCTCCACAGATGAGTTTAGCTCAGCCAATTGCTCCTTGAGCAGCTGCAAATTTGAGTTGACGAAACTCAGCTCCAGGGCGACTGTGTCCCGCAGCTTGCGATTTGTAGTTGCCTGCAAATCAGTTTAAATATGATTACAACATGGATGCCACAAGCTCTAAAAGACCCTTGCAAATAGATAATCTTCAAATTACACCCAAAACTAAATTGCCTAAATCGCATCCCTAATTTTCAACACAATTGTCAAAACTGCAGCAATTTTTAATAATTTTCTTGTAAAGTTTGTAACGCATTCAAATATATATATATATTTTTGATCAGCATTACGAGTTGAGTACATATAATCCAGTCAATTCACCCATTTCTATGCAAACTAGAAGAAGAATAACTGAGATCTTGATCAAATTTGGCACATATCTGCAGGCAGGAATCGGATCACTAAATAATACAGGAAAAACTTTTTGATTTATGGTTATGTTCAAAATCGTCGGACTATATTAACTAGCCATAATGGAAACAATCTATATGAAGATAAGCTTTGCTAACAATTTATATACTTCATATTATCTTAATGAAACTCTCAAGTTAAAATTATGATCCTAACATCCCATAGAACTCATAGGAACAATCGTTGAGTTTTGAAAATATTTGCTTCCAATAGATAAAATAAACCTAATTTTCTGTTGATTCGTGGTAAATAAATAACATAAAATAAAATAAATCTTTAATTTCAATTTATATTTCATATTCTTCGATCTGCAATTGTTTTGTGTGCCTAGGAATGTTCCTCTTCCTTGTTAAACTCAGCTCTAAACACGTTAGATTGGGAGCAAATTCAAAGATGAGTTGTCGACTTGGCTTGTGATGTACCCACCTTGTATAGATTCTCGGCACCGGCTCGCAACCTCAGCTCCTTATTGATTTCCTGGTTCAATTTACAGCGACGACTTTGCAATTTTCCGCGACAGGTGGCCGCTCGTGGATCGGAGCCCTGTAATAATATATATATAATACACATAAGTACAATCAGTTAATAATAATAATATTAATAATAATAATAATAATAATGATGATAATAATAATAATAATAATAATAATAATAATAATAATAATAATAATAATAATAATAATAATAATAATAATAATAATAATAATAATAATAATAATAATAATAATAATAATAATAATAATAATATAATAGTTTAATTATTAGTCAAATGAATTAGTTATTAGCTAAGAATTGAGGCTCCACCTTCTTCAGATTGTGCTCCGTATGACATAAACCGGATACTGATTAGGATTCGGATTAGGTATGATAATCGATACAAGGCTATATCTCGCTGACAGTAATAAACTTATTTAATATGTAATAAGAATGCCAGACGCTTGCATACATACAAAATTTGTATCATTGTTTTATAACTTTTGGAGAAAAAGGGGCAAAACGAAGGTTTTTTTTTTTGTTTTTTTTTTTAGTTCCAAAGTATAATTTGCTTGTGGGACGTGCCGAGCAAACGTAACCAAAGTTGATTGACTTATTTACGGTAGTCAAGCTCAAAAAGCCAGCTAACAAAAAGGCCAACAACAACAATGGGCAACAACAGCGAATGAGACGACACAACCTGGCATACAAATTGTGGCAAGGTAAAGTGCAAAAAAGGTAGGAACAGAAAACTAAAACAGAATAGATAGGAAAATAGAACATTGCAACTGAAAATGGAGTTCTGCGTTCTGCATACATTCACATGCAACTGCAACTTCAACTTTATACTGATGGGCCTAGACACTCGGTACACTGAGAGAATTAAGCGGTGTTTTTGCAGGCATTTCACAGGAATAGCTTAAAATTAATATACAAAGTTTTCACAAAACAATTTTTAATCTAACAAATATTCACTTTGATAACTGATAATTGGGATTCTCTGGAAAAGAGAACACCCAAATTGAATGCTAACCAAACTCATCAGTTATGCATCTTATTATCGGCAGACTAAAATATACAATCAAGAGCGAAAAATTTATGTGATCATTCATATTTTAGTGACACAATTTAGGCAATCTTTCTTACTTATTTTTATTATGTATACATAATTAATAAAGCTTTGGCTAGTATTATTTAGCTCAGTGTATTAAAGTACTTGCAATGGCACAACAATAACCAAAGCTCGTGCTCTTATCTACGAAGTGTGTGTGTGTGTGTGTTATATTTATAGGTATTGTTGAGTGTGTGTGTGTGTGCAAGAGGCCAATGTGCTGGGGCCAACATTGTAGAAGTAGGAATACTGCCAGACTTGCTTTGCCTAGGCCATAATTACGATACGTTCACGTTAACACTCACAACTCACAACTCACATTCACATTCACATTCACAGTCACATTCACAGTCACATTCACATTCACAATCACATTCACGTTTTTTATACGCCAACGCAGCGTGACACGATCGTAATGCCTGTGCTCGACTCGTAAGCGGAAGTAGGAAGTCGTCGTCACGACGCTGCACATTCTGGCAATGGAACCTTCTTAAAATACAAAAAAAAAAAAAAAAAAAAAAAATACAAAAAAACAGGCGACGAAGTTTAAAAGATTGGGAGAGGGTTTGTGAAGAGGTATCACCTTAATATGCATTGTTTGTATGCTTTTCGTGGCCGATGCTTTATTCCTACTCAAGCAAAATGCACTTGAGTTAAGAACAACGAGGTTTCCAGCTCGTTGCTCAAGTTAAGGGGGAGCAAGTGACATACATACATACATACATACCATACTCATGTGTACATATATATTTTACATTTATTATACCCTCGTAGAGTGCATTATAATATTGTTGTAAAGTTTATGGAGACCTCGTCGAAACCATAAAAAAAAAAATATAATACAAATTTCTACGGATCGAAATTTAGTTGTTAGCAGACCAACTTTGATCAAAATCAAATACTATTAAAAAAGAAATAAAAAAATGTATACATACACAATGACAAGACAAGACAAGACTTAATTCAAATTGAGATGAAAGTTTTGATTTGTGTAAATGTGATTGATGAAACTATAAAAAGGCAAAACAATAAAATAAGAAATAGAACTGAAAACAAAGAAAAAATAAATAACAATCGCTTGCCAAAAAGAAGTCATAAAGAATAAATAAAATTCACAAAATGGGCGAGCGAAAGTTATTAAATAAAAAATAAAAATAGAAACGTGAGAATATTTTAATGATATTATTGAGAAGAATTGAGCTTGGAAATTACCAATATTATCCCTTGCAGATGAGACCAGAAATATATTATAGCTGCAAGCCAGGCTTACCTTAGAGTTAAGGATGCATTTATCAAGGTTAAGGGTTCAACTACAGATGTGGCTGGACACATGGCTGACTCTGCCTTGGGGGGGGGGGGGGGGCTACTATTGACAGCAAGTCTCGAAGCTGAACTGTGGCTTGGCGCATGCGCCACGCCCCGTTGATTATGGACTCTTAATAATTTACCGGCTAGTGAACAAGCTGAAGTAAATGCATTTTGAAAATTTGCTTTGCTTTTTTCTTTCTTTTTGAGCTGGCGTGTTCTGCATAATTAAAAGCGGCAGCGACAGGTCGGCTAGGGACTGGGGCCAAGCCTTGGACGCTGTTGTTTATGACCGTCCTCCTCCGTCGTCTGACTCGACCACGCGGATTTGGCAGCAAAACAACAAATGGCGCCCAGCGACCTGGCCAATAGCCAATGGCCAATAAACCCAACGTGTCGCTTGGCACGGATCGCTATGGTCGTCAGTGGATCGACGTTGAGTCGCCTGGCATTAGACATGCATCAGCATAGCCTGCACGTGCTTGCCAAGTCAATGCACCCAGCCAAGCGAGGTGCAGGCACCGACTATGGCCAACTGCCTGCTGCCAACTGCCAACTGCATCTTGGCTGTTTGGCTGCTCCCTAAGCAGGGGGTCCAGTCAAGTGTGCAAAATTATTGCATTCACATAATGTGCTTTCTTATGTACTTGAAAAAAAAATATTTATATATATATATATACACATATATTGTTGCTCAGATTATCCGATTATCTGCACGAGTCGATTTATTTTTTTTTTGTATTTTTGGTGGCAGCTTCGGTTTCGCTTTCAACGAAAATGCCGTGCAACAACATTGATAACAATCCAACGCAACCAAATTCCGTGCGTCGCATTTGTATTCCGGATTTATTCAAAACTTGAGGCTCATGCAAATAAAAAAAAAAAAAAAAAAAACATACATGAAATACCTAAATCGAGCATCAGCCACATACATAATACATAAAGGCAATTCAGTGGCCCAAGTGTTGCCAAATTATGCATGAAAGCGCCCGAAATGACAATGGGAATTTCAGTTTCAGTTTCAGTTTTAATTTCTGAAAAATTGTGAAACGAAAGTGATTTTTATAGGCAGTCAAAAGGCAAATTGTTTGCTAGATAAAAAAAAAAAAAAAATAATTCAAGCGATCCAAAAAAAAAAAAAATTAATCAAGCGATTAAAAATCAAATAGTTTATCTGTGAAATATTATTCTATTTTCTGAATAATATTTATATATTTATTCTAATTTATTCTGATTTAAATGTGATAACGCATAAAAAGTTAACAAATGTTGCTAAATCAATAACAAAAAAATTTTTCATATAAAAGAAATTAAAGAATTTCAAAATTGAAAAAATGCTAAAGATTGAGCAAAATTTAATGACGTTTTATGAAATTTTGAAATCATCTTTGGCTTCAAATATTTATTAGCAACTAATTCCAAAGAATCCATGCTTGCCGCCAGCAGTTGAGGTTGTGGCAAAGATCAAAGACTCACAAAACACGTTATTATTCTTACTTCATGTGGTTTCATAATGGCCAAATGACTACGGTTAACGGCTACTGTTATAGGTTATTGGGGTTATAGGTTCGTTTAATATATGTAAATATACAAGACAAAGTTGACCCATATTCAAATCGAAGAGGTCAATTTGTGTGGTTGAGTTTGCTGCTGACATTTTGGTCCACTGGTGGACAATTTCAAAATCATATTCAAATTAATATTTAAGCCAGACTTGTTGTTGTTGTTGCTGTTGTTGCTGTTGTTGTTGTTGTTGTTGTTGTTGTCTGTGTGTGCTATGTAACACTTTCTAGAGTCGCCAGCCCAGCCGCACATTCCAACACCCCGAAAAAACCTGTTGTTATTTTTGTTGTTGTTGTTGTCGCCGGTTGTTGTTTGCTTTGTTTGTTGTGTTGTGTATTTTGCCTAGCCATACTTTCACCTGTTTTCGGTTGTTGTTTTTTTTTCGCGTTTCGGTTTAGTGTTATTTGGTTTTATTTTGTTTTACAAATCGGGTTAGAGTCATTAATTAACAGGCAGCACACACACACACACACACACACACACACAGACGTAGGGCGGAACAGGGCGAAACACATTTCAGGCAGCATCTATATATATATATATATTTGTATATATTTCTTTGGGTATTTTGTTTGTCACAGTTGGGCGCTGTTGCGACCAGAATGCCCCCAAAGCATTTGTGTCCATCATTTTCATTGTTGTTCCTGACAACAGCGACCCACTGGCT
The DNA here is from genome assembly GCA_037043605.1 of Drosophila multiciliata. Taxonomy (NCBI): domain Eukaryota; kingdom Metazoa; phylum Arthropoda; class Insecta; order Diptera; family Drosophilidae; genus Drosophila; species Drosophila multiciliata. The sequence continues at coordinate 582,903 of JBAMBF010000592.1, forward strand.
TTGTTATATGACCCGAATCAGTCGCCGGCCCAGTTATCTGACGCTCATCTTGATATCCATATTAATCGTCATGTTGATGAATTCCCCCTACAGTCAAACATATTTAATTGGTTCTACGCAAATCAAAGGAGCAAAATACAAATCGTAAATGTCATCTTTGCATATGGAAAAATGTGTAGAATAGTGTAAATGACAACGTGTGCAACAAATTGTAATTAAATGCAGTCGTTGTTGTGCAGATAATGTGTTAAGCTCAACAATTGCAGATAAACTGGCAGATGAATCTAAACATGAATGCGCCCACGGCAAACTGCACCTGCAATCTGCAACCTGCAAAATGCCACAGCCAAACAACAACAACAACAGCAGGCAGAACAACACCAGAAATAAATAAAATTGCAACAAAAATGAGCAACAACAACCTGTTGCCATAGTGGCTAAGTGACCCACATGTTGATAGTCGCAAAACTTGTTCACATTCAATAAAACAAATCGGCTAAGAGAGAAAGAAAAATAAAAAAATAAAAAAAAAATCAACAAAATATGCGCAATAAAAATCAAACAACCACAAAAATGCTCATAAATATGCGTGTTAGCTGGTTGCCGCTGCTGCTGATGTTGCTGCTAATGTTGCTGCTGTTGCACATATGCAAAAGTGTCAGCAGCTATGAGCCAAGATTGCCGAATGCCAACATATGTATGCATTTAATCGCTCAACTGTGCCTGGCTGCTAGGAATGCTGAACACTTGACAAAAGCAATAGCCACAGCAGCAGCAACATCAAACAGCAACATCAAACAGCAACATCAAACAGCAATAACAACAATTCCATTGAACAAGTGTCGAGTGGAGTGGAAGCTGCCGCTTCGTTCTGACTGACTCCTAACTGGTTTTTGAGGTCGTTAGGCGGCAGCAACAGCAAACAGCAACAGCATCATCCGTTAGCTGCGGCGAGCGAGCTGGCCAATAGCTGATAACTGTAAGCGGCCAACTTTAGAGTTTCGGGAAAAAAAAAAAAAAATTGGAACACACACACATTTTGGCTCTTATTGATTTCTGTTCGGTTTTGTGGCAAAGTGAAAATACATCTTTTTTGCCAAATGTCAGCCGTTAGGCTGGCTTGTTAGACTGGCCTAAATGATGCGCCGGTTATAAATGTGTTGGGATGGTAAAAACCACCGTTTTTACAGCTGCTATTTCTGTTCCAAAACCCCATTGACTCACTTCGGGAATTCGATGTGCTTATTTATTGAACTCACATCATTATTTGGGGCTGGAAAAAAACCACAAAAGAACGCAAAATGCTTTAAAAAAAAAACCCCCCTTTCAATAATTAATTATTTAGGCATTAAAATGAATTTCGCCTTCAAAACTAAATTTTCAACTTACTCGAGACAACGTACAAAAAATTATTCAAACTATATTAATTTGTGAGCTATCTAAAAAAAATTATGTTTACTATTTATTTTATACTAAATTAGCCTGGAAATTGTCCAATGTACACTGGAAAGAAAAACTCTGTTTATAGAAATATACCATCTGACCAATTAAGAACAATTTTAGACCAAGCTACAATTCTTAAAGTCTCATTTAGCGAACTCTTTTTTAATATCTTCATTTTGAATTAGCGATCAATTCAATATATTAAATATATATATTAAAAAAACAAATATTGACTAAATGCATAAAATATATTATTAGGTTCAAGTCAAAATAAAATAATCAAGATACATTAATTTTAGGTGCTGGACATTTGCCACAAACAGCATAAAAATTAATAAAAAAAATATATATATATTCTAAATTCAACAGTTAAAAAACAACAATAAAAATAAGACATAAAAATGAAAAAACTTATTGGCATATTTACTTGATTCTGTTGCCAAATAGTATTTCCTGTCCCAAATACATTCAAGAAGTATTAACAAGTTTAGCAAAACTTTATTTGGCAATGCGTTAAAGTAAAATAATAATTGATATGCGACACCAATAAAAACTTGGCTTACATTGTGACGAGCTACTGACGGTTTTGATACTGGCTCAATTGAAAATTATAATAAAAGACATTTGAAAAGCAAAACAAATTTAAAAGTAGCCTGATTTTTTTTCAGCTGCCGCATCATTAAATAATTAACTGCTAACAACCTGACGTGGCACGTAACACACTGAATGCAAATTGTTGCCGCTGCTTAAATGGCCAGCAATAATGGCTAAATTACCGAATTAAATCTAAGCCACCCACAATCAAACACATCCATACAAAAATAGGAATAGAAACAGAAACAGAAACCGGAGCAATTTAGATTTTTCTAAGCATTTCAGCTCTGATTGACTACAAATTGCCAGCGGGCAATTGGCGATGATTGTTTTTGGCTATTGTTGTTGTATTTGTTGTTGTTGTTGTCGTCATTGCTGCTGTTCTAATCATGGCATGACAAACTACACAAAATTGGCTAGAAAATGTAGTGGAAAATTGGCATTGCCATACAATTGGCATAAGTACCCGTAAATACCTTGGCATGTTTTGTGCCGCTTTTTCGAAATTTTCCCACTTGCGAGTAGAAGTTGTATTCGGGTACTTCATCAAATCACGTATGAAATTAAGCACTCTCCACTCCTCTTCACCTCCATCCACAATCCACATATTGTGGGCGCTTTAAAGCCGCCACAACAATGCCATATAATAGCTTAGAACATGCACAATTGTTGGGTAACTAGGGAATACCCTATTAAATGGCACAAGTACATCTGTGTATAAGATCTGGCCAAGACTTAACACAGCAAATATATATTTATATAAATAAATATGAATATATTAAATTGTTTGTGTGTAAAACATTCGTGTCTGTTTCTTACAGCTTTGGCTAAGTGTATTTTTTTTTTTTTTTTTCTAGCTAGTTAGTCTCAGCAATTTAGCGATGCGCCACAATTGGAGAATTCTTAAGTCTTTGGACTTTGTAAGCACTTTATTTGCATGCAAACACATATGTGTATGTGTATACATACGTATTTTCAATGGCGGCAAATGTCAAAACACGCAGCTGACATAGGTAAGAATTCAGTCTGAACACCACTCAAAGCCAAATTCGAAGTCGAAGTCGAAGTCGGACTCAAGTATTTGTTGGTTCAGCACGTAGGTGGGCGCATTTGCAGTATTAACGTTTCGCATATTTGGGCGATCTGTCTCAGTCACCTGTTGTGGCTTATTGTTGCCACTGTTTATGACAGTTCATAGTTATTTAGCCCAGTGGCTAACTAGTCAATTAAAAGCAACTTGAGCAGTTTGATCGAAACCAAATCTTCACACGTGTTGCCTTTTTAAACGCGCCTCTGTGTGTGTGAGTGTGTGTGTGTGTGTGGGTGTACGCAATAATACCATAATTTAGTATTATATCAATTAACATAAGTTATATTAAATACTTGGACTTCAGCAATTGCTTACCATTTGCTCCAATTTTAGCAGATACGACGAAGGTGATTTGCAAGTCATTTTTTTTCTCTTATATTTCTATATCAAATTTAGACTTAAAAAAAAGTCACAGTAAATTTATTGAGATAGAGCATTAAGTCGTTACTATGAAAAAGCCGCAACAATTTAATTCAATTCAGCAATTTTTTTATTGCAATTTGTTAGCGAACACGAAACAATTTTACTGAATTGCTAATGGTCATCGATTGAATAGACACATATCAAATAATTCATATGCATGACACTAAAAAAAAAAAGCCAAACTATTAATCAAAAAATAAAAAGGAAAAAAAAAATAAAAGCACTCGTCGAAATACGTATTGAATTTGTGAGCTGACCTTGAGGTCTTTTACTACTATTACCATACAATTTCTTGGTTAACACAAGTGGGTCAAGAAAAAATATGGCCAATTTTTAGATAGGTAAACAGTCTACACTAATATAACAAATATATGCGCACACACATATATATATATATATATATATATATATTGATTTATTTTTTTTTTTAAGACGCACGACGCGGCCAAACACGTCCGCAATCCTCGAGATACAGAATCGTTCTTGGCCGGGCTTAAGCATTGGAAATGGTGCAGAGCCATGGCTCAGCTCAGTCTAAGATAAACACACACTTAGTCAGAGAAAGGGAGAGAGAGAGAGAGAGAGAGAGAAAGAGAGGATGAGAACAGAAGCGAAAGAGAGCTGCAATCGCTGAGCAAATTCTACAGCTGTGGTTCGACCTGGTCAGGTGGCTTTTTTTGTTCTTGCGACTGCTGGCCCCAAACTTGGCGCAGACTGGGACACACACACACACACACGCTTACACCCAAGTGTGTGCGTATTTATGCTAATGCAGTAACAAAATGAAATACGCCAAAAAAACCAAGAGACAAAAGGCGTCAACAAATCATTCAAAAGCGATTTGAAATCTGTCAAGTTTGGTTGACTTGCAACTCCTGGGTTACGCCCCAAGTTGCCAAGTCGCATGATGCACAAGAATAACACTTAAGGAATGTGCTATGAGTGTATGTGGTATGTGTACAGTTAAAATGCTTTACACGCTGTCTGTTAGTGGCTAAGAAGAATGGCTTCCTCTTGGGCCCCCATTGCATGTCACCGCTGCTTTTTTGCCATTTGCTATTTGTAGTTTGCAGTTTGTAGTTTTCAGTAGCAGCTTCAAATCACTGGCAATCATAATTCATTTCAATTGAATGCAGTTAATTTGGCAGAATAATTTGGACGCCTCGTGGGCCACTTAAATTGTCCAGAGACACGCACACATCATGCGCAGCTGGACCACATACACACACCAAATGCCTTCCATGTTTCAACCTATAAAAGCAGCCGCATTTAATGCACTTCTCAGTAAACAATTGCCATTTGTGTGTTTTAATCATGTTCCGCATTATTTTGTTTTTGCTCCTGGCCATCCTTTGCGGCTGTGGGGCACATCCACCAACAACCGTAGCGCCTGCTCAACTGGTCAACGCGAAGGATGAAGGAGCTGCCTATGACAGCAAATTCGACAATGTGGATCTGGATGAGATACTTAGCCAGGAGCGTCTGCTCAACAACTATATCAAATGCCTGGAGAATCAAGGACCCTGCACCTCCGATGCCAAGATGCTGAAGGGTAAGTGGATCAGTTGAAGTCGCTCAGTTTTCATTCATTCACTTGGGTTATACACAATAAAGATATCCTACCCGATGCCATGATGACGGACTGTGTCAAATGTACGGAGAAGCAAAAATATGGAGCTGACAAAGTGACGCGTCATTTGATCGACAACCGTCCAAATGATTGGGCACGCTTGGAGAAGATCTACGATCCGCAGGGATCCTATCGCACCAAGTATGAGGCAACGAAGACTGCCAACAAACAAGTCCCATCCATGGCTATGGGTGACTCCTAAAGGCATTCTAAATCATCAATGGAATGAAGTCTATCCAAATATTAATATAATTAATCTACTTAGTTTAGAATGCACCAAAATTCACCAAAATGCTACCAATATTTATAGCATTCACGATTAGATATAGTTTTTGTTAACATTATTTGTTATTTGTTATTTTTTTTTTTTGCACCTTAGCACAAATAAAGCACTGGCAAAAAAAAAAAAAAAAAAAAAATTAAAACTTTGATTTCTGGTGAACCGTTTGCTACCAAAACTTAAGTAAACTTAACTGCATTGTCTGCGTTGGCAGAACTAATGAATTTTCCAACAGTTGAGCAGAAAAACAATGGAATTGCGTACAAATGAAATTTCACACAATTTGGCAAATGTTTAATTTGGTTTTTTTAATGACAAACGCTTCAGCGCATAAATTTCAAATCACGTTCTTAAAGACAACATTTGCTAAGCAATTGGCGGCAATATAATTGCCGATAATTGCAAAACAAATAGTTGAAAAAACATTGTATTAAAAGTTGTAAAGTTTATAGAATCACTTTTATTAACAAATATTACAACAAAAAAAAAATAATAAAAAAAAAATACAAAAAAATAATAAAAAAAAAATACAAAAAAATAAAAAAAAAATAATAAAAAAATAATAATAAAAAAAAAAATTAAAAAAAAAATAAAAAAAAATAAAAAAAAATAAAAAATTGGAATATTTAACAGAATTCATTTTATTAAATATTTATTGTTAAAGATCAACGATAAGTATATATAATAAGTATAAAAAAAATACATTTTCATTGCTTTCTTTTAACAATAAAAAAAAAAATGTAAAAAAAAAATTCTTTTATTATAAAATCAACAGAATAGAATAGAACCTGTTGTTGTTTGCAGGCAATAAATATTGAATAAGCAATTACGCAACTTTAATCAGCAAAATTGATCAGATGAGTTTTATGTGGAATTTATGTATGTATGTTTGTTTATAAATATATGTATGTATGTGTGTGTGTACATAGTGAGCACACATTGTTATCGCTGGCACATCTTCAGTATTTTCCAGTATTGTGGCACAGAAGTTGACGCACCAAACAACAACAACAACAACAACAACATCGTCATTAACATGATCATTATTATGATAAATTCCGTTAACACACCCACATTGGTGAGCCGTGGGGCTAAGCCCCCAGGGCTTCACTAACAAAACATGCGACATCTGGCTAAAAGGTGTGGCTCGGTGTGGCTCATACATAAATACATACATACATACATCCGTTGCGTTCCATAACTACATACATACATACATATAAATATTCGCATTCGGATTGAAGTTGCAGTCTTTTGTGCTTTGCAGCCTCTGGTTGGTTATTCAATTGTGTGGCAAACAAATAACAAATAACAAATAACTGCATCGGTGGTAACTCAATTGTTAAGTGGTCAAGAGCCGCCACAAAGTTGAACGAACCCCGTCGCTTTTAGGTTGCCTCACTTCGCATTTGGAGTTGGGTATTGGGTATTGGGTACTGGCTTGGGGGTCGCCCCATTCGGGACGTGCCTCACCGCAATGGCAGCCAAACTTCCGGTTTGATTCCATTTGCTCGCAAACGCAGCAGTGATTCAAACGATTTAAAAAAACACTGACAAAAAAAAAGGTTGATGTTGTTGGTCGTATTTGGCTCTTGACTGAAATTCATTTGTGTCGCTGCCATCGCATCAGTTTGCGGTGGGCTGCACTCAGCTTTGGCTGTCAATCAAATTTCATGATGCTTTTCCGTTTGCCTTTGACTGCAATACCATTTCCCAAGCTGTCATTTCTGCTGCTGTTGCAGTTGCTGTTGCTGCTGGGGCACGTTGAGTTTGCCATTGCTGCAGTTTTGCCAGCTGCCTGCAATGTAAAGCTTCTAAAGTAGCTCAGCCTTTCCGGCCATTGCACACTGATGCAAAATCATGTCAACAGTGAGTAAAAAAAAAAAAATAAAAAAAAAAAAAACTTAAACTACAAGTTTGATTTAATTGAATTTATCTGAAACGTATTTAAACTCATTTCGAAACTCATCGTATTGCCATTAATCAAGTTGATTTTCAACTTTCTTCACGCTTTGCATTCACTTCAAACCAACCATTTGGTTCTAGCAATTAACTATCGATTAACGATTAACGATTAACGATTATAATTAAGTACCAATGCAAAAGAAGCAACTCCAAGTAAGAAAAGACAAAAGATGAAATGCCCTTGTAGACCAGAGTCAAATTGCCAACAACCAATTCTTGCTATAATTTACACAAAAAAAAAAGCCAAATAATAAAATGGTCTAATGCCGATAATAATTGGCTCAAAATGAAAACTCATCTTAACTCATCTGATCTTTAATGTAAATATTTAATAAATATACGCAGATTAACGCTTAACAAAAAAAATAATAATAAGGAATACATAACCAAATTCATTAAGTTAGCCTTAAAATTAAGAGCCAATTTTAAATAGAAACAGAAACGCGGAATAAATAAATAAATAGTATGGAATCGGAGATGTCTTCTGCAATGTGTAACAAACTTAATTATATAATTTTAAAACTATATTTAAACAAATATAGGGGTATGATTTCAGTACAGTTAGAAGCGAAACTTGCCTTAGCTTTTTTTTTTACACACTACCTGCATGACAAGGCGCCATTTGGATGAATGACCTCGACCCGACGCAGCGCTAACTTCAATGGCTTCACAAAGCGAGAAATTACAAACACACACACAGAGAGATGTCTTAAAGTGCGTTGACTTGGTTAATAAATATGACACATGATTATGGGGCGAACACCGCCAGATACCCTGCCAAGTGTGGACCGCATCCGTGTCCATGCTATAATTTGTCTTACAGCAACATTAAACAATTTTTGTTGTCATTTTTGTTGTCATTTTTGTTGTTGTTTGTTGTTGTGCCCTGTATCTTGAGTGCTTTTGCAATTTTCATGGCACACAACTTGAATTTGAATAATAATAATTATGTGCTCGTAACGCGCTTGGCAAGAAGACAAATGTTACAAACCATCGACCTCAACTTAACACCACAGTACCCAGCACACCCCCTGCTTCCCTTTAATCCGCAGCCTATTTAAACACTTCCACCTGGCTGATCTGACCATTTAGCAACTGTTACAAATGTCGTTAACAAAAAAAAAAAAAAAAAAAAAAATGTCATTGTCAACGGGTTTCAGCGTTTAATAAATGAATTATATAATTATAAGCTATTTTTTTTCATAATTATTATATTTTCTTTTTCTTTCATTTAGAGACATAGCATGCAACACCTCGTAACCCGAGTACACACACACACACCGCCCACACACCCCCCCGCAACACAAGCCATTTGCCAGTTGGTGCTTGCCACGGTCGAGTGAACGCCTCAAAGTGCACGATTGACGACACTTTAGCGTTGTTAGTTTTGTCTCATTTGCATTCGGTTTCAAGTTCACTTCATGGGCAACTGCTTCTTAGCTGCTTCAGTTGCTGCCAACTAACTGGCGGCTGGCTTGAACTGACTCGAGTTAAACTGATTTGAATTGAACTGAATTGATTGGCTTTCGTCGAGTGATTGGATTTCCTGTGAAGTTGGTGCGCGACAAACCGCCTATTAGCCATGTCTAAATTATTGACTTCCTTTTGTCCCCGCACACATGTATATCATTTGTCAGTGAAAAAGAAAAAGGAAAAGGAAAGCAAATGCCAGCTACAAAACAGAAGAGAACCGACTGCGAAATACTTTGATGCCATTTGTTATATCTGCTGATAACTGATAAAAGCTCACAAAGAACACAGTGTCAAATTACGGAAGATATATATATATATAAATAGACAAGTGCTTTTGGGAACTTAGGAGGCGGGAGTGGGCGTATTATAAAGAAGATTTCTATAGAGAACATTTCTAGTAATTTTTCTTTCAAGTTTTAAAATTTCGAGAGAATTTTTGTTAATTTTTTTTTTTGTAATCAACCTTCCAAGTTTGCTAATTGTAGATCTTAAATTGCGGTAGATATAAACTTTTATAGATTTTTTGATTTTTTTTAAGATTTTACTAGCAATATAGACGTCTCAAATTTGGTTAAATTGTGTAAATTTGCGGATTTCATTATTTATACTTTCTGAAATATCGGCTGTGGGTGTGGCAACATTTTTTTATCGCTTCTTAAACACTAAGCTACCAGTAACATATATGGCTAATTTGACTGTAAATTTGTCTAACGGGAAACCTATATACTACGATATATTGGATATCAAACGGAAAACAGTGCAGCTCGATAATTGTCATGTTAGAGTTTTCGATTGCAAGTACTTGCGACCGGTTTCTGGCGAAACCGCTCGAATGTTAGCCTAGAATCTTAATGCGGCTTTAAGACCAAACACACACACACACACACACACACACACGAGTGCAAAAACATCTTAATGGTATGCGACAGAAGTGGGCTCGTTGCTGACACACTTGAGTTGGGCAAATGTGGCCAAAACTATGCTACATTTAATTAGCCAGCTGGCCCCAACGAGTGGGTCAAGGCCCGCAAAGGCAACGCTTACTGATAATTGGCTGCTAATCAATGTTAATTAAAAAGAAAAACTAAATATTAAAGAAATTTTAAATATATGTTCAGCTATAGTTATAATTATAGTTATATAAAATTGTCCTTATTTGCGAACTCAAATTGAATGTATTTGTTAAATAACAAACTAGACTACTTTAAATAACAGATGATGGATAGATAAAATAAAATAAAAAAAAAAAAATATTGGTTAGGTTTTTAAAGTTTCATCTTCGAGATGTGACCTACAATTAGCCAGAGATTTAAACATTTGGTTTGTTTGTGGCGTTGTTTTAGCCTTGGCTCTCTTAAATTTGGCCTAGCAGAAAAACTACAATTACAATAAACAAAAAATAATGTCAATAGCCAGCTTAATTGTTAATTGTTAATTGTTTGGGCATGCTCAACATGAAATTTATGTGCACTTGGAGACAATTACAATTACAATTATAATTACAATTACAATTACATTGCGATTATGATTATAAAGCAGAAAAAAAAACTATTTTACAAAATTGTTTTAAACGTTCAAAGCAAAACGAAAACTAAATATTATACATATATATATATATATATATATATATATATATGTACATGTGTCACGTTGAATTTAGCATGCTCTCAATCAAGACAATTTAGGGGTTAAGCACTTGCTTCAATCGCATGCTTCTGACGTTTCTTTCTTAACTGGGCTAATGCCCAACGCAAGTCTTCGAGTGTCGCAACTTTTAGTTGGCCTATTAAAAATATATATAAAAAACTAAAAACAATTGCCTTTAAGTCACAGATGTAAAATGCCTGCCGCTAAAAAATGTTGTTTATAAAAATACAAACACAATTTTATATTCATATAAAAAAATATATATATAAAATGACTGCATAACTTTTGGGACCAGCTGGGATTTGAATGAGGTATTTCGATTTTATAGCATTGCCATGAATCCCTCAACTTTGACTTATGGCCAACCGGCGGCAGTCGCAACAAGGGGCCACAACAGAAGCAGCAGCAGCAGCAACTACAAAAAAAAAATATATATAAAAAATACAATTTCCCAGACGATTTGAGCTAATGAAACGTTACAAACAATGGAAAATGCCGCTGTTAGTTTTTTGTTTTTTTTTTGTGTTTTTTTTTTATTATTGTCATCGTGAGTTGTTGTTGGTATTGTTGGCTTACAGATATTTAACCGTGGTAAACATTTGGCCGCACATTTCCATATTAAATAGCTGGCAGGGCATTGATACCCATCTGGCAACGCTATGCCAGCCGGGCGCCTTGACATTTCTTGGTCGGAAGATCATTTAACAGAGCCATAGCCATCCATCACATGATCTTCGGGTTTCGAGTGCACAACAACAATATTATCATATTTATAGTAATGACTTACTACCATGGACTAGGTGATTAGTCGATCCGATCATCACATTTTTGTACTCTAGCCAGGCACCCACATAATGGCGTAAGAATGCTCGACTACGAGATACCCTAATACCAGCTATTAAATAAATTAATCGAATTGCCACAAATCAATGGCTTATAAAGAGTAAAATAACTTGGTTAATTCATATGCGATCTGAATAAAATAATATCTCTCGATCAATACTATAAATATCGGAAATCGATTTATATCGATAATAAGGGGAAGAGTTCTCTACACAATGAAATTAATGAAATAAATTTATATTCATAATCTGTAGCATTACGCGTCTCTGAAAACCGACAGCACAAGGTCAGATCGAGTTGTCTTGTTGATCACAAATATATATATATATATATATACATACCATACTTCAACCAATTCTCAACTCACAACAATAAAAAAAAAGTGGCACATTTTAATGCTTTAATACTTTTTCGTTGGCCTTATCATAATGTCCATGTAGCAAGTATTTACTTACGCAAGAGGGTTGAGCAATCGATGCGTAACAATAACCCAAATTGCCTACCACAAGCAACAAGCAACAATAACAAGCAACAACAACAACAACAACCGAACTGAACCATGTAACGGAAACAAGATAAGGAAATGAAAACGTCAACAAATTAAAGTCGAACAAGTAGTCAATCGCTCAAGACTTGATTGTAGCCAACCTACCTGTTGCAGGTACTGTGTGGATACCACATAGATATGTGGGCATTGGTTGGAAAGAATTAAGCGGGATCTGTACAAATGTGGCAACACCTTTGGGGCCAGCCAGTCATAAATGCTTCCATTTTGTGTTCATTTTATTAGTTGCACCGACGGCGGCATTCAACAAAGGAAACACCACCGATAAGTAATGCAGTGGGGCAGGCACACAGAAAACGCATTAAATGCCGCACAACAAAAGCGACACACAACACAAAAACAAAACAAATGTGGGCATTGTTCAAAATCAAAAGAATCAAACTGAAAACCAGCTTATTGCTTAAGGCCAAAAATTCATTGAAAACCCATTTAGAATTCCAATTTGAAAGATGCCTTCTCAGACGTCTTATCAAATGGCAGCACATCGGATTTGAAATGGGTTTGGGATTCCATTTAGGGTTTTTCCAAATGTAAATCCGCTTGAATGTGGTCAAACGTAGTAAGAAGTTTTCAGTGTATATGCATATCGAATTGGTAGATCTGACAACGACATAATGCATTTTAAGGATCACAGTAGCAACAAGTATGGAGAATGGGTAAAAAAAAAAATATTCTAGAATGGAATAGAATATTTCAAGAAACTTTAAATTCTCACATTGTAGAGACAAAACAAAAAAAGTCGCAGAAAAAAAATGTATGGTAATTATGAAAAGTTCATAAAAACCCTTAAACCAATAAAAAAAAAAAAAAAAATAGAGCTAAACATCTGGCAACAGTTAACAATAATCATTGATATATATATACATATTTAAGATGATTTGGAACCAGGTCGAATAAGACTTGGTTAAGCGATGCATTGAAATTCCAAAAAAAAAACCACGTCAATCTGTGGAAATTTCAGCTTTCCAGCGAATATATTTTGCTGATAAAATTCCTTATTATATTACAACTGATATATAAATCTTTATGTAAGCCTCGGCTCACTGACAATATCGATCAGTGTTTGGACATGTATGTGTTATGTGGATGTGGTATGTATGTGTTGCAGATACCCAGTCGGAATGCTGCATGTGATTATTTCCCTTGGCTGCTGGCTGCAGGCATAAGAGTTATATGCAACATGCAGCAGACATACATGACACACACACACATAGATCACACGCATTATTATTGGTTTCACTTGCGCTTTTCTGGTTGCAGTTGTTGTTGCCTACATGGATAAGACTTTCAGATCGGGTCGGGCAAGAAACCACAAGCACAAACAAAATAGGAAAAAAATAAATATATGTTTTTTGTTGTTGCACGCATTTTAATTTGGCATACGACAACTTCACCTGTCCGGCCCGGTTTGGGCAACAAGCCAACAGGCCACATGACACAAGATCATTCAAAAGCAAAAACTTTGCACAAGTCTCAACTGCTTTCTACACACGCATTTTTGGGTGCAAAAAAAAAAAAAAAAAAAAAACCAGAGTGAAATTCCTTGTGGCAACTGCCTCAACCAGCAACGCCGGACCATACTCAATTGGGAAGTTTTTATTTTTGGGGAATGCAACTGGCAACTGGCGATGCGGAATCGGAATCGGAATCTTAAGCATAAATCTGGTTCACGATCGCCCGACCATATACAGGTTGGGCCAAATTGGTTTCCTCACTGCAACACAAAACTAGGCTAACCTGTCCAGCTTCCACATCCCTCTCCCTCGCACCAACTGGCGCTCTCTCTTTCTTTTTGTCGCTACCTTATTTGGGTGGTGCGTGTGTTGCGCAACGCATCTAAAGTCAAAAAACAAAAACAAAAAAAAAATGCCGAAATGCCGAACGCAACAATTTCCCTTGAAACTTGTCAAATTTGCATAAACACCAAATCGGTTATCGTACCATAGAAAATGGAAAAAGGTTGCTCAGAAATTGAGATATCTTTTAAAGAGAAACATGAAAGTTATTTGCATTATTTCCCTATGCATTTTTTTTTCGTTTCATCTTCTTTGGAGAAAAAAGTTACCTGTTACCTTTTAGCTAGAAAAAAAAAATGTGTTTTTCTATTTTATTTATAGTTTTCGGCCATCACTTGAAAATACAAATTTCTCACGATCTCCGTGCCACGCATCGGAGCACAACGAGTGCTCAAAAACCTCTTCTAAGTTCATCCAAAATCGTTTGCACGAATTTGTTAGTGTTACAAAAAGATTGAAGTTAAATCAAAACTGTTGGGAATCAAAATTTCCCAAGCTAATCAAAAAAAATCTGCAAATTGTCTTCTGGGTTACAAAAAAAAAAAAAAAAAAAAAAAAAAAAACGAAGCCATAATTTGAGCTGCTGATATGCGAGTAACTCGGCCCTAGCTTGGGGCAATGTATGTCACCGTTTTTGTGCTGCAAGTGAGTGTGACCATCAAATTTGTAGTTGCCCCAATTGGCAATGTGGAGCATTAGATTTGGAGTTTACACGATGCATATCACAATAAATGCAATACTCAAATGAACTTATTACGATAAAACATTATCCATTTATGAATTTCGTAGAACTGAATCTTAAGAAGCGTCATTAAATAAAATGAATTTAACTTTAATTGCATTTTACGAATTGTTGCGATATCTGTCATAATTTTTGAGATATTGTCGCCATCTGCTTGCATCAAGAGTGAGCAACTTGCAACAAGTGTTTGTTGTGCTGTTGCCAGTTTTCGCTTTCTTTCTTTCTTTTATATGCATACCAAGCATTTTCGCCAATTGTAATTAATTTCATTATTTAATCGATCTGCTCACTTACGCACATATATACGTACATGTATGTATATATTGGTATGTGGCTGCCACGACAACAGGTGGAGACAACACCTGCAACAGCGATAAGCTGACTGCCAATTGCGGCTGCTGCAACTTAGAGAAATATACCTGAAAGCGTCCACTGCATAACTTTCACCTGGCAAACTGTGCAACATGCATTCAAAATGAACACGGCTCAGGCTCTGGCACTGGCTCTGGCTCTGGCTGAGACTCGACTCGGGCGCAGGTTTCCCTACAGTCGCCGGGCCAGGATGGCTTTTCCAGTCAAAACAGCAAACAAGGGGTTAAACACGATCAGCGGGGCGGGGGGGCTCTGTGTGTGTGTGTGTGTGTGTCAGCCAAAGGTTCGTTTCAAATTTACACAGGCCATTAGCGGCAATTTGAAATCTCATCGCAAAATCCAAAAAACTGGTGACAATCAAAAAAAAAAAAAAAAAAAAAAAAAAATACAAAATACCCAACAAAAAGTAGCGCAGCGTCATTGGATCTGGGAAAGTGGAAAAAATCTCACACATTTTGTAGCATTTGCAATGCAATGCAAATTGTGTTTAATATTGTATGCCACATGCTGATGCTGCATGCAACAAGAAAAACAATTAACTAACATTAAAACTAATTCTAATCAACAAACAAGCAAAATAAAAAGAAAAGATCGGCTAAGAAATAATAGCAAATTGAAAAGTATCCGGGACACATAATAATATTTATTTATTTTAGACATAATTACATTTAATAAATGCCTAAATAAACCTATTTAAAAAATCCATTGAAACATAAACATATATAAATATTTTATTTATATTAGACATAATTACATTTAATAAATGCATAAAAAAAACCTATTTAAAAAATCAATATTTTGAAAGAAACCTGAACCTGAATTGCTATTCGATAAGATTGTTGACATTATTTTTGCGAGCCTTTAAACTTGAGCTAAGAAAACATTACTTAGCCACAAAGTATAACAAGTTAATAAACAAACAAACCAAAGTTAGGACAATATTTAATATATACATTTTTTTGTAAATTTTATTACTTTTTTTTCTATGGCTAATCAGCATATGTCCACAGCATGTTTAAATATTTGAATATCGGGGGAATAATATGTTTGTGGAGCTGTGTGCTTCGGGGTGTGGTCCAGCATGACCGAGGAATGCTAGAAACGTGGCTTTAATCAGTCCATTGATTGGCATTCCCGAAAGAAAGTAGCAACATAAAACACAAAGTCACCAAGAGACAAAATCATCACTAATGATGACAGTGACAGTCATTAATACATACATACATAAATACATACATACATACTTATATATATATATATACATACATATGAAAAACTGAATGCTGGACGCGAAATTTGGCTCGGAGCTTGACTGGGAGATATCGGGCAATGTTTGCTTTGGGCGTTGGCTGCTAAAAAATCATGTTTTAATGGGTGGGTGAAAATATTATAGTCGACCTGATTGAGTTTGTGTGTGTGTGTGTGTGTGTGACTTATGTGTGTGTTGATTGTGTTGTATCTGACAAAAAGAAAACAGAAAAGAGGGCCTAAAAAAAGTGCCAGCCAGCGGCTAATGGCATTCGCAATGACAGCAAACAGTTGACATTCATATGAAGTATCTAACCCCGTTCAAAAAAATATCTTTAAGATAGTTGGTATTTTTTTTTACAAACAAAACTTTAAGCGTCAAATTATTAGGTTAACCTGAAATAACTAAACAGTTTGTATATATCTCACTTATTTATTTTGATTGCATTTCAATTCATATTCCATTTGTTATTATATTTAAAATCTATTCTCTTAATTATATCCATTGAATAATTTATTTATGATAGTATTTCTTCAAAAAAAGCTAGCAGCTAAATAACTAAATAGTTATTAAGGATCTGGATATATATATATATATTTTTACTTAAGGAACTGGCGTTTTTGCATAATGTTTTAATGTACAACTTGAAATTATGTTCTTTGTAAGTTCTCTGCATGTTTTAAGTTGCAATCTTTTTATGAAGGCACTTCAAATGAAATAATGAAAATCAAAATGCAGAACCAAAACAATTTTCCCAACAAATTATGACAGCAAAAAGAGAGAAAAAAAAAAGAACATCGTCGGCGAAACGTAGCAAAGAAAGCAATCAAAAGGGCCAATCATTCTTGGCCAGGCCAAGGCAACAAGGCCACTAACATTGGCACCGTGGCTCTGCAACAAGGGGCAGGCAGGTCGTGAGTGGTGAGTGCGCCGAGAGCCAAGCACGGAATCACACACAAAACAACAACAACAACAAAAAGTAACTA